>LPNX010666536.1:83092-110131 GCA_001517045.1 Pseudotsuga menziesii
CAAAGTGATCCAAGGGACAAAGGGAGCAGACTCAAGCACAAGTTCTAACAACAATAGACTATAGTTTCCTTTCTCTCAATTCTCTTATGCCTTCAATGTATCCAAAGGGTTCCTTATATAGCTTTTCAATGGGGTAATGAAAGGTCGAATATGAGTGATCTCAAGGCATATGGAAGGCTAGGAGACAAGTGAGTCAGATCCATGTCAAGGAAAACTCCAAAAGGATTTGGATTTTTGTACACATTCTGATGTACACGGTTTTAGAGGTCAAATCCGCTTATATACATGATAAGGGGTTTAAAAGTCACGTATAGTAATTTTCACATGTTTTTAGGGATGGTGTAGGAAACATCAAAGGACAAAAAATTGTCCAAAGGGTTCAAGGAGTCTACAGAGGGACATGGGAAGGCCATACAAGTGTGATTCACTTGGTGTGGTAAAATCAGCTATAACATGTGCAGTTTCTACCAGTCCTTGGACCGGTAATGGGTTTTGGAGCACCATGGGTGGAGGTCCCGTTGGTGTCGGTTTGGGCTGAACTGGGGCTGCCATATTGGTAGCATGCTGAAATTAATTATGAATGGCCTGCTTAGCACGACCCATGAAGGGGAATTCATGTGTATAGTTCCCATAGACCTCACATAGTTTGCACAGTTGATTTGTGCATAACGAAGCGTTACGTCTAGGTTGGTTTGGTTGTTGAGGGTTTTGAGCTGGCCAGTTTGCCCCAGTGTTGTTGGGAGGATTTGGTTGTTGACCACCTCCTTATGGTTGATTGCTGGCTTGATTCCTTGATTGGTTGTTTATAGCTTGCCCTTTTTGGTTATTAGGGGCTGGTTGGGTGGGACGGTTTTGCTGTGCAAACACTTGTCCCAAAGGAGTAGGAAGAACTGGGGTGGGGGTTTGAGTAGCTTGCACAAGTGGTGCATAGTAGAATTGGGGGGAATGGGAGTGCTACAAACATGAGAATCTTCCCCACATATTGTTGTGCCAGCCAAATAGGTGCACAGGTCTGCTGTTGTGGCATAGGTTGTGCATAATAGGTCATAGCTCCGGACTGAGACATCATTCTTGCATAGTCAAGAGCTTGGTTTGAGTAGGCAACACTAGGGGTGTTGTTTGGTTCCGGTGGCATTGTAGGTGGTACCAGATGGTGCTATGGTTGGTGGGAGATAGAACTTATGATGCAATTTGTGGCATGGGATTCCCCCGACGCATCCCGGTAGGAGGTTCCTGCACAGGGAGCATCTCGAATGATGGTGTCGATGTATCCAGACTGTGCGTAAATGAGGTCAAACTATTGGGCCTTCAAGATGGCCTCTGCCTCTATTTGGGGATGTTCGTAGGTGATGTCCTTAGCTATAGGTGGAAGTTAGGGATAATTTTAGGGGCGAATTTTAGCCTAGTGGGCTATTTTCCATGTTTTTCTCCCAAAAAAGATTTGCCATTTTGCATTTTTTGAAGCCCCATTTCGCCCAATTTTGACGAGGTAAAATTTTTTCACCTTAAAAATCGCCAAAATATTATATAAACGATATGAAATCCTTGGAAATTAAAATATGTTTTGAAAAATATCGCCAATCATTTTATAGTTGTCATTTTAAGAATTGGTAATATTCACCAACATTTATACACTGTTAAATAAGTATGGTTCCTTAAAATCATCCCTGGTGGAAGTAATGTTTTCAAGAACTAGTCTAGGAATATCCTGTCATCAAGCTTGATCTTGCACAAACTGTGACATTGCCTCCACTCATGGATGTGGTCAGTGATGTGGGTTGCACTATTTTGGCGGCAAGATAACAAGATTTCCTCTCCTTCATCATATATGACGGGGAGCTCGAAATACTGCAAGAACACAAAGGCCAAGGAGTTGAGGGTACATGGCTTATGGTAGCTCAATGTACCACTCGGTTGCAACACCCGTGAGGGTGCGTTGGAATAGTCTGATTCTGATTGAATAATCTACAATGTTGTTTGATGAGAACCATAGGTGAAACACCATGAAATGGTTTTGGGTGCATTCCCATGCCTTCCCCTCAAAATTATGGATGTATGAGGGGAGCTTGGTTAGCATGGGATACCAAAATGTTTGATGATAGATGGGGTCATTAGTTAACCTAGCCAAGTCAGGTAGGTTGAGGCATGCCATGAAAGGGAGGTTTCACCCAAGGCTGATGTGTGACGGACCAAGAATGGTGGTGGGGTTTGCAGGAACATGATGTACCTACACGACTGGGGGTACTTGTGGAATAGTTATGGATGCACCACTGCCCCCAGGTATGGTAAGTGGGATAGTGTGAGTAGAAAGGCCACTGCCCCCAAGTATGAAAAGTGGGGCATTTTGACTGGTGGGTGCAGGTGGAGGTAACCGAGTTAGGACAGTCTGCATGGTAGTACTAGGACCACCTACAAGGGTGTCGATGGTGGTGTGAGCTATGGACATGGGTCCACTACCAATCACCAAGCCCGAAAGTGGATCCATGTTTTTTCCAGCCATGGGGCTAGATGGTGCAGTGTGTAAATCTAGCTTAGATTGATATGATTCTAAGTTTGAGTCAAAGGATGTGTGACCTTCTGATGGTGTAGAGGGTCGTCGAGAGTGGTCTCGACGATGTTGGTTCAAGGACCCTAATAATGGTTGATCACCTCTTAGGCGTGAAGAAGAGTGTGGGGGATCAATTTTTTCTAGTTGGTAGATTAAGTGGTGTAATCTGGTAATAAAGTTTTGGAGCCCAGTTTCAGTGGATTCCTATTGGATTTCAGGTGTTCACTTGACCACCAATACTGCTAGGAGATAGCGCTTGGATTTTTCATCACGGGAGTGCTAGTCGATCAGTAGGGGTCATTTCTCATTTTGCTTGGAAATTACTCTCAACGACCATCTACTTTGGGGTTCCCGTGGTACTCCTCACAATGAGTTGTAGTGGTGAGCCCAAGTACTTCCCACGGTTAAGGAAACTAGGGACTTATGTCCTCAAAGACTACAAGTGTTTGGAATAATGTAAATTGATAAATTTTTAATGGTTGGCTCAGTGTCATGAACTGAGTTTGGTTATCTTACTTGGTGTGGTTGTGTGCATGCTCTGTGTATGAAAGATTGTCCATTTTTAGATCATTTTCTGTTATGGCTGCATTTATGGTTTATGAAAACTTCGTAGGTGTTTGTGGTTTGTTATAGGAATTACAAAATTGGGAAACCTATTATGAAACCATTGAATTGTGTAACATAAAACTTGAAGCATGCAACTAATGAACCTGAATTATTTAGCCTTGCTAGGTGACTACCTTACACTTGTATTCCTTTTCAACCAGGAATGAGTGCTAGGCTCTCAACACAATGGGTCTAAGCCCATCTGTAGATACTCAGGTCACTCTCTGAGTGCAAGGTCAATCAACAGGGAGGACGCGAATGCCATGAGGCCCCCTAGGCCTATGACCCCCTCTACCTTCCAAGTCACCCATTTTTAGTGGTCTAAAGAAATCATAGGTGAAGTTCCTATTACTATACGAGCTTTACCCTTTGTCTTATCCCAAAATACCCTGGAGGGTGATGACTGGGTAGAGGAGGAAGGGCTAGGCAAGGGGTTAATTTCCAAATTTTTAATTAAAAACTGAAAACTAACTTACCTAAAATAGATTCAAATCCATCAATAACCAGTCAAATCTATCATTAATTTGTAGAAAAATGTATGTAGAAGAAATTAGGTTGCTAGGCAGTGGCGACTGAGCTGCATTGATAGTCCCGACAACTTACAAACAAAATTCTGAGAGATAGGTCGCCTGTTTCGAGGCCAATGTAGTGAGGGGATTGATATTTTATTCTAAAACCAGGTGAGGGGGTCGCTCAGAAACTAAAAACAGGAGCGATCTGGCTCTTGAGAGGGAAGTCGCTCCTTTCGTGGCTAAATGAGCGACCTGGTCGCTCCTTTCAGTCTGACAAGAGCGATCTAGCCCTTGAAGTTGAATAATTTAAAATCTGAGTAGGGAATGGCTGGCAACAACTTGTGCTGTGGCCGATCTAGCTTAGGTCAGCCTTAAGGAGGCTCGAATGGAACTGTAAATGTAAAAAATTGATATCTAAACTAGATTTGACATAAATTTAAACTAGGTTAACAAAACAAAAATAAAACTAGAAAACTTGAAAAACAACCCAGGGATCTTGTGGGATCGACCTGGTATGGTCACCAAACTGTACTAGGGATTTTTCCCTAGCTACGAGCAGGAACTGCTACATTCGTCTATAGGACAAAAGCGTAGAATTCCTATGTATGAAAAACCCTGCAAGGAAAGGTTAGCTTTGAGCAATGAAACCCTGCAAGAAATTGTTAGAAAAAACAAGAAATGGATACAAGAAATTAGAGGAGAACCTGCAAAAAACTATAAGTAAATAAACCTGCAAATAAACATGGGTGAGAAAACTAAACTAACAACAAAATAAACATGGTTATACCTTTAGCCTTTGTGTAAATGGGCCACCATGCCCTAGATTTGGAAGCACCTCTGTATGGAACGGAGTCTTGGCTTATGGAGCTATGGAGGAGAGGGGTGAATGACTTGAGAGGATAATGGGTCTCAAGGCACTCACATGGGGAGTATATCGATAGGGAGAGAAGGAGTGTTTTGAGAGTGACCCCCACCCCTCTATTTATAGTTTTTTTTTGAGATTTTAGGGTTTTAAGCCTTTGGTTAGAGCTTTAGCCCCTTTCTTGGGCTTTAAGCCCCTCTCCCCCAATTCTTAGCTGCTTTGGGGATTTTAAGCTCCTTTGAGGGGTTTTAGCCCCTATGAGAGCTATTTTTTTCTCTTTTTAGGGGTTTTAAAGCCCTTTTCATGTTTTTGAGCCTTTGCAAGGGCGTGGGGGTCAGATGAGGGTAGTGAAATAGATGTCGTTGGGTGGTGTAGGTCATGTAGAGCTCATTGAGGGATTTTTTGGGTTAACAGGCCCCATTTCCACTCCCAATTCAAGACATACCAAAGCACAAATGCATACACAATAATATACACAATTTTTGGGTTGAGGAAAACAGTTTGGCAACAAAATGAATTGCCAAGGTGGGTGAAAAAAAACCCCTAACAACAATTCATATCCTAGGGATGTTTTGGCCCTAATGTGGCCAAAAAGGAATTCATCAACAACCAAGAGAACGTGGTCTCTATAAATTGCTAGGAAACAAAAAAAAAATTCAGCTTGGAAAATAGTGGGGAAATGCAACAGAAATCGTTGGTGGAAGAAACGCAACCATAAGTAATTACATAAAATGAATTCCCAGCCTGAGGAAAATGAAGAAATGACTTCCAGCGTGAGGGAAAACACACACAACGAAACAAAAAATGTCAATGCCATGCATAGGAAAATCCTAGCTGCTTGAGAGAGCCCCAATGTGGATGAATGGTGGTGATAAAAATGCCCACGAGCCCCCAACGTGAAGGAGAACACACGACAGGAAAAATCATGAAGGTAAAACAACTCCCAAGCTTCCACTACATGAGGAGATGAAGAACATGAGGGAAAACACATACAACAAACCCAAAAACGTGAATACCATGCATAGGAAAATCCTAGCCACTTGAGAAAGCCCCAATGTGGATGAATGATGGTGATAAAAACGCCCATGAGCCCCCAACGTGAAGGAGAACACACACCAGGAAAAATCATGAAGGTAAAACAACTCCCAAGCTTCCACTGCATGATGGAACTATGAACTTCTCTTCAAGCCTCGATACTGCATCCTAGACATCATTCTTCTTGAACTGGTCTTCCCTTTCTTCTTGGTTACTTCTTCATAGTTGGAAGGTTCTTTATTAATGATGTCACTGCATTCATCATATTTAATCTTCATCTTGAACTGTCGTCACTTGTTCTTTGGAACAAGTCTTATCCTTCTTTGCTTGTAGGTGATTATGTACACGATATTTCCTACAAGTCAAATGCATTTGTATGGTTAGAAACATTTCATAAGGAATATTCATACTGGCAAGTTCTTATGCATAAATATATGATCATGCAACTACTTTATCCAATACAACATTCATCCATATCTCACTGAAACTTTCTATATGCCTTCCATCTCTACCAGGACAACATTGAGATTGTGCACTAATTCAATATGTCAGCAAAGAGGTTTCATTCTAGATAAGTAGCAATGGATAGTTGTATAGCAGCATGAGCTACTTACCCATCACATGCATATTAGTAGTATACTGTCATTAATGCAAACATCCTATCATGGATAACACATCAACTTCATATAAACAAATGCATAACAAAACAATATCATGAAACGACAATTGAATACTTATCTTTATTTGTTTCGTGCGTATAATCCTTCTTGAGCCTTCAGCTTCATTTTCTTCTTCATTCATGATAGCATTGTTTCTTATCCAAATGCTAAGGTGGATAAGAGGTTCTTCAAGAGTTGAGTTCTTTATATTCCTCATTGCTTGAGGGATCTTCTTTGGATGGTGAGAGATTGATCTTCAGTAGCTCCCATCTTCTTTTCCCTTATTATTAGTTGAGCTTCTTCTGGTGTGTGCTCTTCCCAGAGTCTGCTGAAATTAATCACTTCCTTCTAGCACACATTCTTGTCATGATCCTGGGAGGTCATTCAATATGGTTATCACCACTTCTGCATTCTCCACTTCTTCTTCTACCGCTTCAAGTTGTTTTGCATTCTAGATCTTTACATTCTTCAATTGGTTTCTTAAGGTCATATTCCGATTTATGTTCTTTCCTTCAAATAGCTTGGTCAAGGAATACAAAATCTTCAGTGTCTTTAGGAAAGACACTTGTGGTACAAGTTGATCTGTGATTGAATCAACAATGATCCTCTTGGCCTTGACCAAGTTCTTCTTGTGTAAGACTTCTAGTCTCATCTCCCTCTGGAACTAGAACCTATCTACTTGTGTAGGTGTCCAATTAATTTTCTTTAGGGATATCATATGCTTCCATGCTTGGAAGTTGTCAACTTCTCCAAGCTTATCATCAAACTGATGTGATAGATCACTTTGAAATGATTAGAGGTGTCCGTCCTGGTTTCGGAGCTAGCAGATCTATGGTTTGTTAGAGAAACCCTAATTTTCAAAACTTGGAATATTTAAGATCTGATTGGATAGAAGCATAGATCTCTTCAGGGAAAGCTATCCAATGTACTCCTTTTCTGAAAACAGTGGAGGGAAGCTCCCGGAATAGGAAGTCCTAGTTTTCCAATTTCTCCTGTATAAATGTCTGTTATTGTTTTTGCAGTATCTCCGCCATTACTACTCCTCTATGTTTGAAATTTCTCACAGTGGTAGTCTCGCATGTCCCTGATCCAACACCATAGGTTTCATCAGAATTGGTTTCACCAATTGGGACTTATCATTGTTTTCCCAAGGTGACCTTTTATAGGACTGTTCAGAACAAAGAAGTTGTACAGACTACCATGTGTCACTGGTTCATCTTCTCAGTCTAAATATTGGACCACAGAACTTACTGTCCATGCCATTTCTAGAACATCTTCATAAATCTCATTTGGACCTCTGTAGCCCAAGATATTGCAATTCGCACTAGGTCTCCTGTTTAGGGATGAATTCTAGAAGAGGATGGAACCCTAACTTGGAGGGATCGTATCTCCCCGAATATAGCGAATCTGAGGCTGAATTTTGGATACAGTGTAAATAATGTTTTTATCTTTGGTCTAGACAATTTTCATCCCCTGATTCTTCGCCAATCTCAAGACAGTGTGAATGTACCAAAATTTAGCAGTTTTAGTATTTTAGGGTTTTTCCAACTTGGGGTCAAACTAGGGTTTGACTTTCTTGGAGTTTCACCCAACCAAAAATCTTGATCCAGGTCTCTTAAATTTGATTTTGATGAGGAGAAAAATCATATGCTGGGCTCACTCAAAAATTTCTCTTCTGCCAGAAGCCCTAATTTCCTGCACCAAAACTGAAAATGCTCATAATCGAATTCCTCTTCGACAGAAAGATGCACCCTTCAATGGAGAGTCATCCTAGCATAATTTTGCTGATGGATTGTGGAGAGGGACCCAAAAAGTAAGAAGCCCTAGCTTCTACAGCTGCATAATGTCTTCTTCTCAGGTTAGCTCTGATAACATGTTAGATTTTTATCGTTCTAAGCTAGCATTATGATCTTAGGATCTTTAAATAAGAGAATAACATGCACAACAATAAAACAAAAGAGACACGAGACACAAACAATTTTCCTCGGGGAAACCATATAGGAGAAAACCCCACAAATTCCTCAAAGATAGAATGAGCACCAATGGCAGCAGTAAAACCCGAAAACATAAAGATGATCTCCACTGCTTCTATCTCTCTCTCTCACACTGACAGAGCTTCTCCTCTCTCACTCATGTGCCCCAATGAGTGAGTGTGTGTGTAATAAATAGAAAAACTCACTCTCTATTTATATTCTTTCGTTCACTTGAAGTGCACTCCAACATGTCAGACTCACTTAACAATTACTTACTAGAGCCGACATCTCTAGGAGTGTCTAATAACCCCAGTGCCCCACAACTTGTGGGGACTTTGGTCTTGACTCAACAAGGAGGGTTAACCTTGACTTAGATGGTGGGGACTATTTTACCGACGTATAATGACTCACCTAGGGCATACAATGACTCACCTAGGGTTGAATTCACTAGGATAATCTAATAACCCTAGGGCTCCATGGCTGTGGGGACTTTAACCCTTGACAAATAGGAGGGTTACCCACAATGACTTGACATGACTTTCACATTATAGAAACTTCTCGATCTAAACATCGGGGCATGACATGACTCAAATACATCCTGGAGTAAACATCAGGTTAGAATACATAAGAAATACAGATGAATACATTCCAAAGTTACAAATACATCAACAGAGCGTTGAGGACTTCTATGTCGATCAACACTGTCTTCCCGGCTAATGTGATGGGGACATGGGGGAGGATTCCTTGGGTTTTAATGGGATGGTCATCATAAGCCCGTAGAGTTGCAGAATTGGTGATCCCAGTTTTTTCCAGACTAGGGTAGACATAACGCACGTAGATTCCCCCTCATCTACTATGCACCGGTGCACAACCAGGTTCTGGATAGACACCGAGATTTGGAAGGTGACGGTGGATGGCATGTGTGGCTATCCATTCTCCCTATCGAATGTGATAAAATTGGAGTCAGAGGGGTCTACTATCCCAAGGGCAGCTAGTAAGGCTTTTCGCTGTGTTGGGCATTTTTTAAGTACCTCAAGAGCATACATGGCGGTTGGCGTTTGGTCCAAATCATCCACAATGCTATAGCTGGATACAGCTCTAGCTGTGGCATTATTGAAAATCCTGTATATGGGGGGTCGTGGGAATGGGGGTAACTAAAGAGGTAGGTTGACGATTTTGGACATTGATGTCACTGATGTGTCATTGGGTTCGGTGGTGGAACCGTACTGATTCTGTCTAGTTTGCATGTTGACCTCTTCAGTTGTCATGGATAGTAGGTGGTGAACACCTATTTTGGTCATGGGAGGTGTTAGAATAATCAACCCATAGTTAGCTACCTTAGACATTAATTAATCCATTTTTGTCTTATTTTCCTAGTTTCCATGTTCCACCTTATGCAAGTTGTCATCTACACATCCATAGTGGTCAAACCTGCTAATTTTGACTCATGGAGCACTTGAGAAAGCTCATGGAATCAAATTTTCTTTATTCCTGGCCTCCTAAGCGCCCTTCTACTTTTTCTGCTTTATTGCCTGCTTTTTCAGTGCTTTAAGGCAATTGGGAAAGTTTGACTAGGTGAGGTTAAATAGTTTTTTGTCCTCCACATCCTCCACTCTTTTCTCCTATGAAAAGCATGTATCAGTTTTCATTCCATTACCTTTTAGCTTTCCTAATTGATTTTTCCAATTCGTGAGCTCCTTGACAGTTTTGGAAACTACTTTATGCACCTATGGGGGATTTGCTTAGATTTAGTAAGCTTGCTTTTCACTAGATTCGAATTGCCTCGTCATGCATTTGAATCCATCATGTAACTATTTATTGTGGCAGCCTATGACTTCACAGGGTTGACTATTGTACACTTATTCAATACAGTTTAGTGTTCAGCTCCATATTCAGTCTCGTTTGTGAGTGATTTTGCATGTACAATTGATAATTGTTGTGAGTTTAATTGTTCTATCACTGGGTTCAATTTCCACATGGTATCAAAGCCTTTGTAGATTGATTTCTCTCCTTCCAATTTTTTTTGCAGGTTCGACATCATTGACTGGGAGCATTCTACAGACTGCCGGGACAATTTCTGAGCTATGGATCAATCTCAGAAGATCATCTTGACTCCATTTAAATTATTTGAATGGAAAGCAGAGATGGAGATACTGTTGGGAGATAAAGGCCTCTACAGAGTGACTATGGAAACATAAGCAGAGTCCAATGCAGCTACAGAGAAGATAAAATGGCACAACAGGAGGGATGAGGCCTATGGTCTCCTGTGTCTGAGCATATCCAGATACCTCCTTTTCCATATTGATGGATTAGCATCACCGAATGAAGTATGGGAGAATATTGTTGATATTTTTGGAAATAAATATGAGATGAGGGGACATCAAATCAAAAATGAACTGATCTCCCTGAGTCCAAATAGCTTTGAATCCTTGCAACTCTATTTCTCCAAGTTCAAAGCACTTGTTTTGCAGCTAAAACAATGTGGGATCGAAAATAAGGATGATCAGCTGGTCTTGGCCATACTCTTGAAGCTTGGCCCTGACTATTCAATTTTTGTTTTGACCTTCTATGCCACAAAATTGACAGCTCGAACCTGGAAGATGCCTAGCCTTGCATATTTCATGGAATCTCTCACACAAGAACAAGACAAACTGGTGATGATGGGCACCATCAAACCATCCAAAGACCAAGCTCTTGTTGGCTGAGATTCGAGGGTGGATTCAAAAAGAAAAAAGAAATCTAAAAATCCACCTGAGCAAAAGAGAGACAAGAACAAGTCTCCGGAGGAGCCTCAAGGTTCCAAGAAGAACTACCAGAAGAAGAAAAACAAAGGAGAAATGAGCAAGTGCGCATACTATAGTAAGAGCAATCATACTAAGAGCTCCTGGATGAAGAAGCAAATAGACATGCTGACCCAACTCCTGGAGAAGAATGGCATCTCCCTTCCAGACATCTCAAAGAAGAGGGAAGGAGGATCAAGTTTAGAAGACAGAGAGAGAGAGTTCATGCATTGGTTGCTAGCACATCGAGCTCACCTAGTTTCATCATTGATTCTGGAGCTTCAAGACATATGGTTTCGACCAAGGAGGCATTAATCTCACTTGACATGTCGAAAGGTCCACCAATAGTACTGGGAGATGACTCTCTCACTGAAAGTTTGGGCAAAGGGAGGATTGATCTTGATCATGGTAAGTTCAATAATGTGTTGTATGTTCCAGGTCTTGCCTCTAACCTCTTATCAGTGTATCAGATGACCCACACAGGGTATCCAAAGAAGGTCATATTATCCCCTGATGAATTTGAGATCATAGAGATATCAAGTGGTAAAGTCATTGTAAAAGGAGTTGCAAATCATACTTCGACGGTATACATGTTCTCACACTTCTTACCCTACTCAAACCCCTCTGCTCTTCTGATTCATGGTAATGAGGCAAGCAAGCTTTGGCATGAAAGATTTGGCCACCTAAATTACAAGTATCTTTCTGATTTTTGTGGAAAATAGATGGTCATAGGGTTACCAAAGATAAAATTTTCCAAAGGAGTCTGTCAAGGTTGCATCCTATAGGAAAACACCCAGAGCATAAATTTGAGAGAGCTAGTCATGAGAGAACCTCTGCACCCCTCGACTTGATCCACAGTGATGTTGCTATCCCATTCCTTCATATGTCCATGAGTCAGGCCAAATATGCATTGACTTTCATAGATGACTTTTCCAGGTATGGCTGGGTTTACTTCCTGAAACACAAGTCTGAAGTTTTTGGCCTCTTCAAAGTCTTTAAGGCTTTGGTTGGAAACCAGTGTGGGAGGAAACTCAAGGTCCTTAGATCTGAAAATGGTGGTGAGTATGTCAAGTCTAAGTTTATTCAATATTGTGCAGATGCAGCATTCTATCCCTTACACACCACAACAGAATGGTGTTGCTGAGAGCAAGAACAGATCACTAAAGGAGATGGCAACATGCATGATGGAGGCTAAGAATTTGCCACCAAAGTAATGGGCCAAAGCTATAAACTGTGCAACCTATATCCAGAATAGGGTGCCTCATAAACAGCTTGATGGTATGACTCCTTTCGAAGCATGGATTGGGCACAAGCTAGATGTGACCCATTTCAGGATTTTTGGCTCAAGTGCTTGGGCTAGAATTCCAACAGAAAAGAGAAAGTCTTTGCAGCCCCAAAGCCAAGAGTGTCTATTTTTTGGGTACTCTCAAGATTCAAAAGGGTACAATTTGATAAATTTGAGCACAAACAAAGCCTTCATCGAAAGGTGTGTTCAGTTTCAAGAAGAACCCCTAGCAGCAGTGGAAGTTGGAGAAGCCTCTTCACCACCAAAACCTCTGAATGTAAGTGAAAAGATAGTTGAACATGCTGATTCTGTGTTGGGCAATAGGGCAGACCCGGGTTTAATCCTTTAGTGCCGCACCAACAAAAGACCCACAGTGTTGGCCCTTTCGGCAACAACCTGCGCGCAGGTTGCAGTCTCACCCGAAACAACTATGGGATGCCGCAGAATCAGGTTTCTGCAAGTAGAGAGGGGGATTACTGTACCTTAGCCTTTTAATAACCTTATTAATCAATAATTACCAGTTCTACTATTCATTCACATACAACTTCGTAAATAAATAAACAGTCGTGACTTGCTCAACCCACTACAGGGAATTCACAGCGAAGCTAAATATTAGCAGCGATCTAACTTATCAGATGTATACAGTTATTAATGCATAAAATAAATAGAAAGAGAAACAGCACAAGGAACCACAACACCGGATATAACGTGGTTCACCCCCAGTATAGGGGCTACGTCCACAAACTGTGTTCTATTCAACTTGCTACAAAACCACAGTTTGATCTGCGCACTTAGCTGCAGATCCTTTCAGTCCTCAAAAAGCCGCGCACACAGCAGCAGGCCCCTGCGCACACAGCTGCAGGTTTTTCCTTACAATCGTCTTTACAAAACCCTCTACGCACACAGCTGTAGAGGTCATCCACGCACACAGCTAGGACTTAACCTTTTTCCACAAAACCAATCTTAGCTTCGCCTTAATCTTTCTTTCATCATAAAAACTAACCTATCTTCTTTACTCCAGCGCTTATTTATACTGCGCATTTTTACAAAACCATGGTCTTAAACCACGGGCACCCAAAACCCTAAACCCTAGATTTAAACCAAGAGTTTATTACAAAAAGGAGTTTTAACTTAACCCTGACACCCCTAAGACTATTTTGAGTCCATACTCACGGAGTTATCCCTCTTAAGGGTCATTAGGGTGCGCGTACCAACAGGCCCCTAAGACTCACCCGTGGCCCGTCCCGGGACACTCTTCAGCTTCTCTGGTGGCAGAACTCTACTGATGAGACATAGCGTACTGCTTGCTGAAGATCTTCATGCTGCTGTCGGCCGCGTACTTCTGTCCTTTGCAGAAGTTTTACTGATGAAAGCCGTCGCGACCACCTGCAACACCATCCTTCACTCCGATGGCCGATATCTGACCATCCACGACTTTGGGGTCCCCTGGGATTGCGTGTCCCGCTGTGGGAGGAGTATAGCTGGCGTGGTTCTGTTATGCCGAAAGACTACTTGGCGGGATTCCCCAGAGTCTTTCTGCAAGGCCTCACGCCCTTGGTTGCTCTACGTTAGAGCAAACTCCTGGCCGTCTTTGCAAATTTAGAGCAAACTCGTGCCTGTCGATGTACTTAGCCAAGTAGAGCTGTGCTGGCGGGGTACTTAGAAGGTGCTGCAGACCTCTGTCCCTTACTTCCCGTACTAGCACCTGAACGTTACAGTCGTTCGACATAGTTCGGGCTGAATATGTCATAGATGTGTTTCAGGTAGAAAACATAGGTCGAGATGGCTCCTTATAGAATCCCGAGGCAGAATTTGTCATCATGGTGCAGTAATGATGCCAAATCTGACGAAGTTCCGGAAATCTGCTCCACATAGCGCCTGATTTTCCCAAAATCTCATTATGACCAGTAATGAGAGCAACTCTCGTCCTAGTGCCGTCGAATGCAGTATGTCCCATCCGTCACATTTTGGGCTGCGACACACCTTGACAACCTTCGACTTCGACACAACCTGACCCTGCGACCTACGACCAACTTGTAGCTTTGTATTCTGTAGACAAGACAGACTACGATAATCCATAGCGCGACAAGCATCTTTACTTATTTGGTTGGTGCTACCTCCTGTTCTGAGTACCTGGCCTGTCCGTGTACTTTTTAAACGGCTCCCATTTATCATAGAGGGGAAAAGCTCACCATTTAACTTGTCTAGCTGGACTGCGCCCCCGTCAGTAACTTTCTGTACTACATACGGTCCTTTCCAATGTGTCTTAAACTTTCCAGGGAACTTCATAAATTTGCTGTCATAAAGGAGCACAAGATCACCCTGCTGAAAATGTTTCTTCTTGATATGTCTGTCATGCCATGATTTTTCTCGATCTTTCTGCACCTGTTGTTGGAAGCCTGCAACAAATCTATCCTCTTCAAGTTCTAATATCTGTTTCAGTCTTTCTGTGATTATGGCTGGGTCATCCATCTAGGTGAAAGCAGATATCCGAAGGCTGGGAACAATGTATTCCATGGGCATGACAGCTTCTTTCCCATAAACTAGTCGAAAGGGTGTATGTCCTGTCAACTTCTTGCAAGTAGTTCTGTAAGCCCATAGCACCGCTAGAATTCGAAGATCCCAATCATTCCTGTTATCGTTACAAACCTTTGTCAAGGCATGCTCGAAGATTTTGTTAAAAGCTTCGACAGTCCCATTTGCTTGTGGGTGATATGCGGTACTCTTTTGATGATACACCTGAAATTCTTCAGTCAATACTTCAATAGTCCTGTTCAGGAAATGTGATCCTTGATCACTCATAAGAACTTTGGGACACCCAAATCTGGATAAGATGTTGTCGAAGATGAACTTCGCAGCAGTAGCAGCGCTACAGGTCTTGACTGGTTGAGCTTCGGCCTAACGGGTAAGATAATCAGTTGCTGTAATGATGTATCTAGCTCCTGACTTTTTCACAGGGGGGTTGATAGGACCAACGAAGTCAATGGCCCATTTGCAAAGGCCTGCAATGTTACTTGCGGAGCTAGGGGAATTTCATCCCTCCTAGATGGTTTACCTGTCCTCTGACATATGTCGCAGCTATGCCAATATTCTCTTGCATCTTTGTGAAGTGTGGGCCACCATAAACCGGCTGTCAATATCTTCTGCGCTGTGGCTTTGACTGCATAGTGACCTCCTGCTGCACCAGAGTGTGCTTTGGCCAATATTAGAGGTTTTTCGTGTTCCAAAACACATCTGCGCAGTATCTCATCTGCTCCCATTTTATACAGCTGCCCTGCTATTAAAGTGAAGTCTGCGGCTCGAACCACCAACTGCTTCTTCTGCTGTGTGGTCATCTCTGAAGGGGGGATACCTGTAGACAAATACTGAGCAATATCCTGGAAATATTCATCAACTATCTGTATAGAAAATAATTGTGCATCGGGGAGGCTTTCGTCCATATTGGTAGGTTCTTCTCCTGACTCGAGCCTCGACAAGTGGTCAGGTCCTAGGTTAAGTCTTCCAGGCTTAACAATGATCTCAAAATCATATTCTTGGAATAGAATTAACCATCTGCATATTCTTCCACCTAGCACAGGTTTGTTAACCAAGTACTTCAAAGCAGAATGGTCAGTAAACATCTTAAAATGAGATCCTAGCAGATAATGTCGGAATTTTTGTAATGCATATACCATAGCAAGGCCTTCACGTTCTGTCATAATATAATTTTACTCTGCTGTAGATAACTTTCTGTTGGCAAAAGAGATAGGGTGATCGATATTACCTGCGCCTGGCTGGGCGAGCACAATACCTAAAGCAATAGAGGATGCATCAACATGCACATGAAACTCCTTGTTCCAGTCAGGGAATACTAGGATAGGGGCAGTGACCATTTTTTCTTTCAGAATGTCGAGGCTTGCTTGGCATTCTGGTGTCCATTCAAAGTTAATATCCTTCTTTAGCTGTCTTTCCATTAGGGCAGTAATCTTGGCATATCCTTGGATGAATTTCCTGTAGTAACCGGTGTGACCCAGCGTTGTGCGAAGTTGTTTGACGGACTTCGGAGGTGGCAAGTTCACAATAATAGCGATCTTCGCAGGGTCCATCATCAATCCCTGCTTACATACCACATGACCAAGTAGGATGCCAAAGGGTGCACAGAAAATGCACTTTTTCAAGTTCAAGAAGATTTGGTGCTGTCTGCATTTGTCCAACATAAGTCTCAAACTAGTTATATGGTCTTTTACTAGCCCAAAAATAGTCCAATCATCCGAAAGTAAACTTCTAGGAATTTGTGTATGTATTCCTTAAACGCGGAGATGACTACTCGCGAAAATATGGCAGGTGCATTCTTCAGCCCGAAGGGCATGACAATATACTAGAAGGATCCCATTTCGGTAGCAAAGGTTGTCTTGTGATGGTCCTCTGGAGCAATTCGGATCTGATGGTAGCCCGAAAACCCATCGGTAAAAGAGTATACTTCTTGACCTCCGACATTGTCGAGCACTTCATCTGTAAAGGGAGTGGGAAAAGGGTCGTGCAGACAGGGATCATTGAGTTTCCTTAGATCGACACAGATTCAGATTTCACCCTTAGTCTTCTTCTCCTGGACGACCATAGGGCTGACCCATTCAGATTCTTCAATAGGTTCAATTATTTCTGCAGCAAGCATCTTATCCAACTCTATCTTAACCTTTTCCTTGTATTTTGGATTCAATCTATAAGGGCGCTGCTTCACAGGCTTCGGATCAGGTTTCAGGGGGATCTTCATTACTCCGATATCTCCCAAGATACCTTTCATTTCAGAGAACTTTGTCGAAAAAAGATCTTGGTATTAGGGGAGAAGTTGAGTTACCTTGCTGACCATCTCGTCATCCCAATAGTCGCCAATGGTAGAAAACTTAGGCTGTTCCTCGGATCCAATGTTAACTATGCACGTCTTCAAGGGCTGCGTCACTTCGGGAACTTCGACTGCCGGTCCATGCACGTTGCAGTATTCTTCTGACTCAGGGATAGCAAGATGGCGCGGGTCGTCCTCTTCGTCGACTGTGAAGTTATAACATTCGACTGCGAGGGATTCTTGTGTGGCCCAATCAAGGCAGTTTTCTGTCACTTCTTGTTCGTTAAATACCTTGGTATGGATGATCCTGATAGCTGCATCGAGGGCTGGACAGACATCATTAGTAGAGAAAGTATGGATAAAGCTATGAACAAGACAGTCCCAACTTACAGTGTCTTGGCGAAGTTCAGCCTCCGCGTACCAGTTCTTCGCTAGTGGTCCCAGCGTGTGCACGAATCTATGTACCCACTCATCCTGTGGTACATACTTCCATGCCTCATAGCATTCGCTTAAGTGGTCCTGGGGACAAGTTTTCCCATCAAACTTGCTTCGTGCCTTTGCCAACTGGTCTGAGAATCTCAGGCGAAGGAGCTTCTGACATGCTTTCCAGGTAGGGATCTGCTTCTTATGGCTCATCCACCATCTGACTGCTGTGGCTCTGCATGCTGACTCTAGGGCCTCCATTTTATGTAGGTCAGGTATCTGATCCGAGAATTGTGCAATAAATAGTTCAGGATCTGTCGAACCATCATACAAAGGTATAGTTCTGGTTTGTGAGTCGATCCATCTGAGAGACTTGTTAAGGCAGGCAGTGCTGCCCCTATGGTGCTCAGATAGTCAGTGTTGCCAACTTTCTAATTCATCTTCAGAGTCCATCATACAGGAGCTACCAGACTACCACCCTGCGGCCGAAGGATTCGCATAACCTTCTTCCTGCGCTGTGATAGTAGATATAGGTTCCACATCAGCTTGATCCTCATGGCGGAGTGGCTCGGTGTACCGTTCCCCTTGTGAGGGATCCAGGGGCAGGATGAACCTGAAGTCTTTCCCTTCGAAGACCATTTGTCTCTTCTTTAGGTTGATGACTGCAGCATTTGCCATTGCCCATTCAATTCCTAACAGGGCCGGGTAAGGGTTGCTGTCATCAATGATCTCAATTACTTCGAAATCCATGAAGGTGCTGACTACGTCAATATCTATTTGGAGATCCAGGAATCTTCCTAAAGGTACAATATTTTGTTGGTTGGCTAGCCGTAACTGTATAGGGGACCAGGAGAGGGCAGGTTTCCCCATTTGTTCCCAGGTTTGTTTGGGTAAAACGTTTACATCGGACCCCAAGTCCAGAATAACATCGGTCATATCATATGCCCCTATCTGAGCATTCAATCGCATTTCCCTGCCGGTCTTGCTGACTCGATGAACCGTTTTGTCCTGATCACAACTTTGCAGAGATTCGCAGGAAGCGATGACGTTCTGTAGCTCATTCAGAGCAGCTTGATTTCTCAAAAGTTTGAGGCAACTTTGCAAAAAGGTAGATAGTATACTTACTTTATCTAGCAATGCGTCGCAGGGTGGCGACGGAGGCTGCGCAGACGCGCTGGGTGGGCTAGGGACAGCAAAATCCTTTTTGGCCTCCAGGAATGTCTCTTTCTCTCTGATGATATCAAATGCAGGAATTTTCTCAGGAGCCTTACGAACTAGAGCTTCGACAGGTCGGTTTGGCGTATTTTGGATGTGTGTCGTAACTCCACTTCTTGTAACGACATTGATGGTTGCCGCAGGGCGGGGCTCCACAGAAATCATCTGGAGGCTCTAAGTGGGGTTATTTTGTCGTGCCTGAATCTTAGCAAGAAACTGGAGGCACTGCTCAATCACATGGTCTACGGCGCGGCAATACCGACACGTCGTAGTGGGGTTCCGACAGTCGCGAGCCAAATGCCCAGCTTGGTTACAATTGTAACACACAACTTGGCTGCGGCCGCGCCCGACCATGCCTCCACGGCCTCCAGAAGTACCTCGTCCAGAGGCACCCACCTGGTAACCATAACTATCGTTACTTGGGCCTTCAGTGTGCACCCGGTAGGCATCATAGGTGCGACACTCATCCTCATTATGACCTACAGATTTGCAAAAATTACAGTAATAGTTCTTAGGTCCCTACCCATACCTTTGCAGCAGGTAACAGTTCTTAGGTCGGTGTTGACCTGTCATTCTGCAGAGTTCACAATAGAGAACTTGCGGTGGAAAGGGGTTCAGCGCACCGGTCTGCAGGTACTTGTTTACCAGAGGGCACCGTTCCTTGTCGTGACCTTCGGTCCGACATTGCGTACACCAAACCTCTTCGCGATCAGGTTTTCCCTTTTTCATCTTGCGAAGTTCTAGAGCCATTGCGGCTAACTGTGCTTGGATTTGAGCAATACCAGAGTCATCTCCGACAGGGGCAGTCTCTAGTTTCATTGCGATTTCCAGAGCCTCTTGTTGGTCAGCAACCTTCTGTTGCATGAGTGGAGTTCGGATATGTGGTAACAATGCTGCAATAAACCATTCCTTATGCTGCGAAGGACTAATGGTAAAGCTGACTTGGTCCAGTAGGACTTTGAATCTCTGATCAAAGTCCCAGACTGATTCGCCACGCCGCTGTTGAATCTCCTTGAGTTCAGTGATGCTCTGCGACTCCGATTTAGGCTTCTTAAATTCTTTGACTATAGCCGCCTTGATCTCGCCTAAAGTAGGGCTCTGCGTACTGGAAAATTTCATGAACCATGTCAGAGCCTGGTCTCGAAAAGAAGTAATGAACTGCGCGGCTCGCACATCCGGATCTGTAATTTTCTTCGCGTTCCATACCGCTTCGCATAGAAACCAGAACTGTTCTGGGTCCTCTGATCCCGTGCCTTTAAAGATGGGGAGTTTAATGTAATCAACGAGGTGGGCCATAGAGTTTCTGGGGCGGTTGGGAGGGGGACAGGATGTCGATGGGGGGGGATTTACGGGGGCAGACTGGCCTGTGGCCGGAATACTCGGGCCTGGTTGACTCTCAGACTGCGATGGAACTTCAGGGGTAGCGGAACGGCGTTGCAGGGTGACCAAAGGGTTTCTAACCGAAGGGTCATTTTCAGAATCTGACTCTTTAGGGTTTACAGGGGTGGATGCGGTAACCTGACCTAAGGAAGAGGGGTCAAAATATTTCTTATATCTTTTTCTGTTTCGCATCACCCCACTTTGCTCGTCGAAGGGAGTGGCACTTGCAAACATATGTTAGTACGACGAAACTAATAGTCCGATTCAAACAACAATATACCCGTTTCGGCCAATAGTATTTCAAACCTTAAGCTTAATAAATTCAAAAAATTACTGTGGGGGCCTTTGAAAAATGGCCGTTCAGCTTCGCTGAAAGAGGTGCTCATGTCAAAGACAACCTTTGTTACAAAGGCGTCCACCGTTCGCGTCGTCCGGAAGTCAACAGCGTGGGAGACCGTGTGGTTCACGTGTTGCACAAGATTGACCCTTGCGGGGGTCCACACAAGAATCCATCGAGCTTGAGATTTCGTCCTCCTTTCTGCAAACCTAGACAACCACTGGTGCACTCTATGTGGATACGACCAAAAACAATTTCATAAGCATCACAAAAAACATACCTTTGTAAAAATTCACTTGCATTTCACCGCGGAATGGCGTTCTCTTGCTGCGCAGATTGCAAACAGATCTCAGCAAACCAATCACTGATTTCCTTCACAGAGGGCCTCCAAAACATAGCCCTTGTGGTACAAGGTAAACCCCTCTTGAGCAGGTACTAATTTCAACCGGCAACGGAACTAATTTGTTGGGAAATAGGGCAGACCCGGGTTTAATCCTTTAGTGCCGCACCAACAAAAGACCCTTTCGGCAACAACCTGTGCGCAGGTTGCAGTCTCACCCAAAACAACTATGGGATGCCGCAGAATCAGGTTTCTGCAAGCAGAGAGGGGGATTACTATACCTTAGCCTTTTAATAACCTTATTAATCAATAACTACCAGTTCTACTATTCATTCACATACAACTTCGCAAATAAATAAACAATCGTGACTTGCTCAACCCACTACAGGGAATTCATAGCGAAGCTAAATATTAGCAGCGATCTAACTTATCAGATGTATACAGTTATTAATGCATAAAAGAAATAGAAACAGAAACAGCACAAGGAACCACAACACCGGATATAACGTGGTTCACCCCCAGTGTAGGGGCTACGTCCACAAACTGTGTTCTATTCAACTTGCTACAAAACCACAGTTTGATCTGCGCACTCAGCTGCAGATCCTTTCAATCCTCAAAAGGCTGCGCACACAGCAGCAGGCCCCTGTGCACACAACTGCAGGTTTTTCCTTACAATCGTCTTTACAAAACCCTCTGCGCACACAGCTGCAGAGGTCGTCCACGCACACAGCTGGGACTTAACCTTTTTCCACAAAACCAATCTTAGCTTCGCCTTAATATTTATTTCATCATAAAACCTAACCTATCTTCTTTACTCCAACGCTTATTTATACTGCGCATTTTTACAAAACCATGGTCTTAAACCATGGGCACCCAAAACCCTAAACCCTGGATTTCAACCAAGAGTTTATTACAAAAAGGAGTTTTAACTTAACCCTGACACCCCTAAGACTATTTTGAGTCCATACTCACGGAGTTATCCCTCTTAAGGGTCATTAGGGTGCACGTAGCAACATTTTGATATGTCTGATAGTGATGAATTTATTGCAGATCCTAACATCCCTACAAGGCCAAAATGGGAAGCCAAGACCATTCATGCAGCAGGAGAGCTGGCTGGAAATCCTAATAACCCTAGGAGGACTAGATCTCAATTTGAGAGTGCTCTGTGCATGAAGGATCCTATGTTTGCTGAGAAATGCTATCTAATGGTGGAATCAGATCCTCAGACATATTAAGATGTATCAGGAGATCCAATATGGAAAGCAGCCATGAAGGAAGAGTTCAACTCACTCCAGAAGAGCAACACTTGGGAGCTGGTTGATCTTCCCCCAGGCAGGAAGCTAGTTCAATGTAAGTGGGTGTACAAGACCAAATTTGCTGCTGATGGTTCACCTCTGAAGTACAAGGATAGATTGGTAGCCAAGGGATACTCACAGGTTCATGGCATATATTACAATGAGACCTTTGCACCAGTGGCAAAGATGGACTCCATCAAGCTAGCCTTAGCCATTGCAGCTTCAAAGCAATGGGAGGTACATCACATGGATGTAAAGTGTGCATTCCTAAATGGATATCTCACTGAAGAGATATACATGTAGCAGCTTCAAGGATTTGCTACTAACCCATCTCTTGTGTGCAGACTAAGGAAGTCATTGTATGGGCTAAAGCAAGCCCCTAGGGCTTGGTATGCCAAGATTGATAGCTTTCTGCTATCACTGAATTTTGTTTGATGCAAATCAGATCCAAATGTATATTTGAAGGTTATTAATGGTTCATTAATGATCATTATGTTATATGTTGATGACCTCCTCATTACAAGAAGCTCAAAGGATGAGATTGCTTCCTTGAAGGGTGCAATGAACCAAGCCTTCTCCATGACAGATTTGGGGCTCTTAAGCCAATTCTTGGGGCGTGAGATTGCTCAAACCAAAGCTGGAATCAAGGTGCACCAGTCCAAGTATGCCCTGGATTTGCTGAACAAATTCAGAATGAAGGATTGCAAGCCAAGAAAGACTCCTTCCCTTTAAGGAGTGAAGCTTGAAGAAGCTGATTCTTCACCTATGGTAAACAATACACTGTATAGGCAATTGATTGGATGTTTGTTGTATCTTACACATAATAGACCTGATATTTATTATGCAGTAAGTGTGGCTTCTAGATACATGGATCAGCCTCATGAGATCCATTAGCCAAAAGGATCCTTAACTTTGTTCAGGGAACAAGGACACATGGGATCTTCTATAAAGCAAAATCTGATCTTGATTTGATTGGATTTACTGACAGTGATTGGGCAGGTGATAGCACAGATAGAAAGTCCACATCAGGATATGTGTTTATGCTTGTAGAAGGGCCAATCAGCAGCTCAAGCAAGAAACATAGTGCCATTTCACTCTCATCTACAGAAGCAGAGTACAGAGGAGTTGTAAATGCAACAACTCAATGTTTATGGTTGCAAGGGTTACTTGGAGAGTGTGGCGTCGAATCAGAATAATAAACTACTATCTACTATGATAATCAAAGTACCATTCAAATCTACAATGATCTAGTTCAGAAGCAGAGAACCAAACACATTGAGATCCATATGCACTACATCAGAGAGCTTGTGCATGATGGCACCATTCACCTACTCTTCTGTTCATCTTCAGAACAAGTAGCTAATATCTTCACCAAAGCATTTTGTGAGAAGAACTTCAGCAATATCAAATCACTGTTGGGGATTGATGATCATGCTGTGAAGCATGAGTGATGACAAGATTTCCAAATTTTGTTTTACAGTCCATGTTTAAGGGAGGATTTTCCCACTGGATTTTTGCCTCTTTTCTTGGTTAAATGGACATGCAGTATGTAAAGAGTGACTAAGCCTTGTTGCTAGGCCCTATAATTTTCTGATATATTACTCATAAGTCAGGATTAAGGGGGGCTGTTAGAATAATCAACCCATAGTTAGCTACCTTAGACATTAATTAATGCATTTTTGTCTTATTTGCCTGGTTTCCATGTTCCACCTTATGCAAGTTGTCATCTACACATCCATAGTGGTCAAACTTGCTAATTTTGACTCATGGAGCACTTGGGAAAGCTCATGGAATCAAATCTACTTTATTCCTGGCCTCCTAAGGGCCCTTCTGCTTTTTCTTCTTTATTGCCTGCTTTTTTAGTGCTTTAAGGCAATTGGGAAAGTTTGACTAGGTGAGGTTAACTAGTTTTTTGTCCTCCACATCCTCCACTTTTTTCTCCTATGAAAAGCATGTATGAGTTGTCATTCCATTACCTTTTAGCTTTCCTAATTGATTTTTCCAGTTCGTGAGCTCCTTGACAGTTTTGGAAACTGCTTTATGCACCTATGGGGGATTTGCTTAGATTTAGTAAGCCTGCTTTTGAATAGATTCGAATTGCCTCCTCATGCATTCAAATACTTCATGTAACTATTTATTGTGGTAGCATATGACTTCATAGGGTTTTCTATTGTACACTTATTCAATACAATTTAGTGTTCAGCTCCATATTTAGTCTCTTTTGTGAGTGATTTTGCATGTACAATTGATAATTGTTGTGAGTGTAATTGTTCTATCACTGGGTTCAATTTCCATAGGAGGTGCCCCCAAAGCATTAGGATTTGGTTGCGAAGGGGGTGCAGTTGTCACCAACCCTTGGATTGGTAGCGGGTTTTGAAGCACCATAGGAGGAGGTCCTTATGGTGCTGGGTTTGGTTGGGCTTGATTTACAGCGTTGGCAGCCTATTGAACTTCATTCTGAATGGCCTGATTAGCATGACCCATGAGGGGACACTCGAATGTGTAGTTCCCATAAACATCACATAATGTGCACAGTTGGTTTAGGCGCAATGGGGCGTTACGTCTTGGTGTGTTTGGTCATGGGGGGTTTTGAGCTAGTCTGTTTGCCCCGACATTGTTGGGAGGGTTCATTTGTTGATCGAATCCCTATGGTTGGTTGTTTCCTTGGTTTCAGGGTCGATTATTTCTAGGTTTCCCTTGTTTATTTTTGGGGGTAGGCTGGTTGGGACGGTTTTGTTGTGCGAACACTTGTCCCAACGAAGCGGGTGGAGCGGGGGCAGGGGATTGAACTATTTGCATTAGCGGTGCATAGTATATTTGTGGGGGTGATGATGCCACAAATGTGGGCATTTGTACTACATACTGTTGTGTTGGCCAAGCCATGGCCTAAGCCTACTGGGGTTGCGTAGGTTGTGTGTAGGAAGTTGTTGCTCCGGACTGGGACATCATTCTAGTGTAGTCTGGAGCTTGGTTTTGGTAAGGAGCATTAGCAGTGTTGCTTGGTTGTGATGGAACTATAGGCGGTATCGATCGATGTTGTGGCTGTTGGGAGACTGATACTATGATTCCATCTACAGTATGGGATGCCCTCAGTGCACCGCAGTAAAAGGTGTCTACACGGGGACCATTTGGGATGACGGTGTACATGTATCCAGACTAAGTGTATATCAGGTCAAATTATTGGGCTTTTAGTATGGCCACCTCTTCACATTGGGGACGTTCAGATGCGACGTCCTTTTCTATGGGTGGGAGCAAGGTCTTAAGGAACCAATCCAAGAAGATCATGTCGTCAAGTTGTATTTTATATAGGATATGGCATCGCTGCCATTCATGGATATGGTCAGTTATATGAGTGGCAGTGTTTTGACGGCAGGATAATATTATCTCCACCCCCTCGTCATATCTGACGGGGAGTGGGAAATACTGTAGGAACATGAAGGCTAGGGAGTTAAAATCAGGGTACTTGGCTTGTGGTAGCTCAGTGTACCATTTGGACATAGCACCTATGAGAGTGCATTGCAATAGCCTCAGTTTGATGGAATCATCTACGATGCTGTTTGACAAGCACCATAGATGGAATGTCATTATGTGGTTTTGGGGACATTCCCCTGTTTTGCCTTCAAACTTGGGAATGTATGATGGCAGCTTGGTTGGCATGGGTGGCCAGAAAGCTTGGTGGTGTATGGGGTCATTTGTTAACCGTGCCAAATCAGGCAAGTTAAGATGAGCCATGAAAGGCAGGTTCGACCCCAAGTTGATGTGGGATGGAACTGTGATGGTGGTGGGATTTGCAGGTGCATAATGCATATGCACAACTAGGGGTACTTGTGGTGGTACCATTGTGGATGGTCCAATGCCCCCAAGTGTGGTGGGAGGGATAGTATGAGTGGTGGGGACATTTCCCCCATGTATGATAGTAGGGGAAATGTAAGTGGACAATCCACTGCCCCCTTGTGTGGCAGGAGGGGCAGTGCGTGTGAAAGGGCCACTGCCCCCATGTGTTGCAAGTGTGTCAGCTTGGATGGTCATTATAGGTGGTGGTAGCTGATTGATGATAGTTTGCATGACTATGCTTCATCCACCTGCAGGGTTATTGGTGACAGGTTGTGGTGTGGACATGGGTCCACTTGCTATGGTTATGCCGAAAAATGGATCTGGATTTGCACCAGCTGTGGGGCTTGATGGTGCAGTATGGAGGTTTGGTTCAGACTGGTATGTGTTTGAATCTAAATCAGAGGCTATGTGGCCCTCTGATGGTGTGGGGGATCATTGAGAACAGTTTCAACGATGTCAGTTTAATGTCCCGAATGGTGGTGGTTTGCCTCTTAGGCGTGAGGAAGAGCATGGGGGATCAATTGTGTTCGATGTTTATCAAACTGATGGGAATGATGTTTGGACCCTAGTTTCAGTGGATTCCTATTGGCTGTAGGTGTTCACTCGACTACCAAGACTGCCAGAAGATAGTTCTTGGCTTTTTCCTCATAGGCGTTTCTACTTAATCGGAAGGGGTCGTTTCCCGTTTCGCTTGGAAATTCCTCTCAACGACCAGCTACTTTGGGGTTCCTGTGGTACACCTCACAAAGAGTTTCTGGGTAGAGCCCAAGTACTTCCCACGCTTGAAGCACTCAGGGAATTATGTCCTCAAATACTGTAGATTTGATTGAAATTAGTGTAAATTGATAAATTTTATGGCTCTCTTAGTGTCATGAACTGAGTTGGGTTGATTACTTGGTATGGTGTATTTGTTTGTTTATCTTTTTTGTATTTATTTGTTGGGCTATAGGGAAGACCCGGGGTTTATACCTTTAACTTCGCACCAACAAAATACCCACAGTGTTGTCCGTTTCGGCAACAACCTGCGAATAGGTTGCAGTCTCACCCGAAACAGCTATGGGATGCCGCAGAATCAGGTTTCTACAAGCAGAAGAGGGAGATTACTGTACCTTTAGCTTTTATCAATTTATAATCAA
>LPNX010666536.1:110295-225217 GCA_001517045.1 Pseudotsuga menziesii
ACACAGTAGCAAGCCTCTGGGCACACAGCTGCAAATTTCCTTATCACTTACAAAACCCTCTGCGCACACAGCTGTAGAGGTCGTCCACGTACTCAGCTGGGACTTATCCTTCACTTACAAAATAGCCTTAGCTTCGCCTTAACTTTCTTACATTCAAAAACCTAACCTGACTTATTTACAAGAGTGCCTATTTATACAGCGCACTATTACAAAACCATGGACTTCAACCATGGGCACCTCGAACCCTAAACCCTGGACTTAAACCATGGGTTTATTACAAAAAGAGGACTCTGACTTAACCTCGACACCACTAAGACTATTTTGAGTCATAACTCCGCTTACAAACTTACAAAAACCGCGGAGTTACCCATCTTAAGGACCGTTAGGGTGTGCGCCCCAACATTGGTAGCTGCAAATGGTCTATGAATTCATCATATTGTGGTAGAGTTCATGTCATTATGTACGCAAGCATTGAATAATCAGAAATTTGTAAAAAAATACTGTTTTTAACCCTGAATGTTTGATGGCCCAACTAGATGACTACCTCACATTGATATTCCTCTTCAACCAAGAGAAGGTGTTGGGCTCTCAAGACAATGGGACTAATCCCATCCGTAGATCCACAGGTCACCTCCTGGATGCAAGTTTGGTCAATAAGGAGGATGCTTAGTGCTGTGAGAGGCCCTCCTTCTCTACCCCCTCTACCTTCTAGGTCATCCATTTTTAATGGTTTAGAATAATATTCAATGAAGGGCCTAGGAATATATGAGCTTTCCCTTCGTCGTACCCTAGAATACCCTAGAGGATGATGACTGGGTAGAGGAGGAAGGGTGAGAAAGAAAGTTAGTTTTATATTGATTTTAGTTAATCTACATTCATTTAATTAAGCCATTAAAATTTGTTTGGAATTTACACATTGTTTGTTGATGCAATTACAGGAAATTAAAATAGAAACTGAAATTAAACTTCTATGCTGGACAGAGGCGGCTGAGCTACATTAACAGTCCCTATTAAACTGAAATTGAAACTCTGATTGACAGACCGCACATTTTTTTATCAAATTTGGCGAGGGGGTCACAAATTTTTTTCAGAGATAGGCAAGGGGGTCGCACATATTTCACAGATAGTCATGGTGTGTGTTTCTGAGTGAATTCACACCTTTCAGGGGATTAAGTGCACCCTCGATGCGCCTGCTAGGCCATTAAGTGTGCCCTCATCCCCTGTTTAGGTAATATAAGTGTGACCTACCCCTGATTTGGGGTTTTTTTGATCATGAGTCAGATCTGGCCGACAGTAAATTGTATTGTGGCCACAGTGACTCGGATTTTCCTAGCAGAGGTTTTGACAGTACTAAGAACTAGAAATAAACTAGATCTAAACTGGATTTGACATGAAATTTTAAAAACTAGGGCAAAAATTGAATAAACTTGAAATTTTAAAAATCTAGACCAGGGATCTTGTGGGATCGACCTGGTATGGTTGCCAGTTCTGTAGCAGGGATTTCTCCTTGCTATAGGGGCAGGAATGGTTCACTTCTATCTATAGAATATAAGGGTATGTTCCCGCTTGTAAAAATGCTGAAAAGAAAGTGGAAATAAAACTAGACAGAAATAAAATAAAGAACAGAAAGAAGAGAAATGATGGAGAACCCCTCTGCAAATAATCGGTTAGGGTTCCACTTTCAATAACCTACAAACAACTGTTAGAAACTAGAAACCTAAAAAACAATTTAGGCAATAAACCTGCAAATAAACCATGGATTAGAAAGCAAAGAAATCATTAAGCAAAAACAGAAAATAACAAGATATACCTTCTCTTTGGGTGGAATGGGCCACCATGCCCTGGCTTGAAGAAGCACCTCTCTCTTGCATGGGGGAGCTATGGCTCAATGGAGATGGAGGAGAGGGAGTGTGGGTGGCTTGAGAGACAAAAGGGTCTCAAGGAATCCATGGGCAGCATAACAGTATGCAAGGGAGAAGTGTTTTGAGAGTGACCCCCCACCCTCCTTTTATAGCTTTTTTGGGGTTTTAGGGTTTTAAGCCCTTAGTCCGTGCTTTAGCCCCTTTTTTGGGATTTTAGCTCCTTCTGCCCTAATTTTAGCTCCTTTTAGGGTTTTAGCCCCTTTTTGGGGGCTTTAGCTCCTAGGAGAGTATTTTAGGCTCCTTTTTGGGGTTTTTAAGCCCTTTTCTTCATCCTTAAGCATTTTTGAGGGTGTGGGGGTCTAATGGAGGGTTGTGAAGTGGTATCCTTGGTGGTGTAGGTCACTGAGATATTAGTGAGGGATTTTTTGGGTTAACAATCATCTTCATCTAGATGAACATGATGTATTTTGTTGTTGTTGTTCTTTAGTGATGGACGTTATCTAGCAATATGTCCTAACTTATGACAGTTGCAGCATTGATAACTTGAGTAATCCTTCTTCTTCTTCCTTTTCTGGAATTTCTTCTTTGAAGGCTTATGATTACTCTTCTTGAAGTTTGATTGATTTCTTTCCTTAGTATGGGTAACAAGAGCCTGATCATATTCTTTGAGAAGAGCTTCTCTATTGGCTACTCTAGCTTATTGTTGCACGCAATCTTTCCATACTATGTCAAACATGATACTTTCTTTTCTAGCACACAAAGTTTGGATGAATGAGTCCCAAGGTCTAGTGAGGCAATTGAGAGCAGTCATAACCAATTCATCCTCATTAAGAGTATCTCCAATATCACTTATCTTCTCTTTGATCTGGGAGATCCTTGTGAAGTAATCTTTAACAGATTCTCTTTTGCTCATCTTGGTTCCCCTCAATTGAGTTCTTAGATTCATCTTTCTGTTGATGATCTTTCCTTCATACATTTTGGAAAGTGCATCATACATTTGCTTAGGTGTCTTCTTGGATGACACTTGAGGGGTCAAGTGATCCTTAATTGAATCAACAATGATCCTCATTGCTTTGATTAGGTCTTGTTCATGCTTCTCCTTAGCTTCAGCTTCTTCAGCTTCTGTAATCTCATCCTTGATATACTTCTGAAGACCATTCTCTTTCAAAATGAGGCCAATCATATACTTCCAAGCCAGGAAGTTTTCTAGGCCTTACAATTTGTCCTCAAACTTAGTGCTTAGGGCCATCTTGACCAGTAAGTCACTCAAAAATGAAATTGATCAAAATAGGAGTTTGACCTTACCAATAGATGCACTTGGAGGAGGTGAGTTGGTTGATCCAACTGATTTCTGGAGATCCCTAATCTTTGGTCCTCAAATCCTACTTGTAAAGTTGTAGCACTGCAGCTTTTCTGGTTCTGTTTTGCTGCAGTTTTTATGGTTTACTTCCAAACTAGGATTTGAATTTCCCACATATCTAGCCACCCAAAAACTTCAATCTAGGGATAAAAATATGTGCTTTGGGAGGGCACAAATTTATTTGCAAGTAAATATTCAATCCTCCAGCTTTTGCAAAAATCCTAATTTCTTTTGGAGAGAGAGGAGGGGGAATTTCACCTTGTGAAAGATTCTCTAATCAGGTTAGCTCTAATACCATGTTATGTTTTCATATGCTATACTATATTCAATAGTATTCAATTCAAAAATCACAGCAGCATATCAAGAATCATTGATAGAAACACAATCACAAGATAGACATAGCATTTATCCTGGGAAATCCTCAAGGGGAGGAAAACCCTGTCAGATTTTTATCATTCAAGCTATCATTATGATATTAGGATCTTTAACTGAGAGAATAACATGCACAAAAATAAAACACAAGAGACAAGAGACACAAATAATTTTCCTTGGGGAAACCATAAAGGAGAAAACCGTGCAACTTCCTTAGAGATAAAATCAACACCAAAAGTAAAACCTGAAAACATAAAGAGGATCTGCTGACAACAGCATTTTCTCTCTCTAATCCCAACAACTTCTCTCTCACCCATGCACCCCAATGAGTGAGTGTGTGTATTATAAATAGAGAGGCTCACTCTCTATTTATATTGTTTCGTTCACTTAATGTCCTCTCCAACATGTCGGCCTCACTTAACAATTGCTTACTAGAGCCGACATCTCTAGGAGAGTCTAATAACCCTAGTGCCCCACAACTTGTGGGGACTTTACCTCCTCTGACCAACAAGGAGGGTTATCCTTAACACAATGGTGGGGACTATTGCTCCGACTTAAAATGACTCACGTATGGTCAACTTCTCTAGGATATTCCAATAACCCTAGGGCCCCACAACTGCGGGGACTTTAACCCTTGACCAATAGGTGGGTTACCCACAATGACTTGAAATGACTTGTCTACATTATAGAGCCTCCCGATAGGAAAATCGGGGCATGACATGACTCAAATACATTACAAACACATCCCAGAATAAACATCGGGGTATAATACATAAGATATACAGATGCATACATTCCGAAGTTACAAATACATCAACACTCCCTCTTAACTAGGAAGGTATTCTCTCGACAAAATTTATCAGCACAATTCTTCTTCTCTGTATCATTTGGATCATCCTCAAGTTCTCGTCATCTTTAAGTCATCTTCATCTGGATCTGGATCATTACTCAATCTGGATCATTAGTGGAACATCATCATTGGATCTAGATCATCACTAGATCTGGATCATCATTGGAGCATCATCACTGGATTTGGATCATCACTGCTGGATCATCATGGGTGCTATCTCATGATTCCTTTTATCACAAGAAGTTCTACAGAGACAACCCTTTTTCATGCTGGGTGTAGGCCTAGCCTCCATGTAGGTCTTTCTCAGTGCTTATATCTAACCCTAAGTCAGAGTCGCCCATCCAGCACTTACATCTGACCTTGACTCATCAGAAAAGCATTCCTAGCACTCACATCTGACCATGAGAGGAACTTAATCCCCTCATCATGTTAGAATGGCCTAGCCCTTACATCTGACCATGGAAGGAACCTCATCCTCTCACCATGTCAAAATGTCCTAGACCTTACATCTGACCTACTCATAAGAATGGACCAGCCCTTACATCTAACCTACTCATCAGAATGGATTAGCCCTTACACATGATCTACTCATCAGAATGGCCCAGCCCTTACATCTGACCTACTCATCAGAATGGCCCAGCCCTTACATCTGACCTACTCGTTAGAATGGCCCAGCCCTTACATATGACCTACTCGTTAGAATGTCCTAGCACTCATATCTGATCATGTGAGAACACATACCATAGTCACATCAGAATGGCCCTCAGTCCCAGACTGAGATTTCATAGTAACTGACGAGGTACCTCCATTCTCTCAGAGAATGGCATCAACCCTTATATCTGATCAAGTGGGAAAAAATACCACAATCACATTAGAATGGCCATGCACTCACATTTGATCATGTAAAACTACATATTATAGTTGTATTAGAAAGGCCCTCAATCCTAGACTGAGTATTCTTGGTAACTGACCAAGCACCTCCATTCTAAGAATCACAATATCCCTTATATCTGATCATGTAGGAGCCAATCCTATAGTCACATTAGAATGGCTCAGCACTCATATATGACATGGAAGGAACCAATCCTCTCACCACGACAGAATGGCTCAGCCCTTACATTTGACCATGGAAGGAACCAATCCTCTCACCATGTCAGAATGGCTCATAGACTCATCACTTCCCCTTGGAAGGAACCTAAATTTGGAGAACACCAAGCTTCTCCTTGAAGTATGCAAACTTCACTCTGGCTAATGGCTTTGTCAACACATCAACTATCTATGTGTCCATCACAACATATTGGAGCTTCACTGCTCCCCTCTGCACCATATCCCTGATATAGTGATACTTGATCTCGCTATGTTTTGACTTGTCATGGAACACTGGGTTCTATGAGAACTTCACACAACTTTGGTTGTCACAATATATACAAGTAGCATCTAATTGGAGATCAAATAAATCATACAATAGCTTCCTCAGCCCTAGTGCCTCACAAGTAGCTGAATAAGCTGCGACATACTCTGCTTCAACTGTACTGAGTGCCACACAAGATTACTTCCTGCTAAACCAAGAGATCACACCTGATCCCATATGGAAGCAACACCGTGAATTTCTCTTCCTATTGATGTCACTACCTACCCAATATGAATCAACATAACCTTCCAGGTTAATCTTCTGATTCACCTAATACTTGAACCCATAATTAATTGTACCCTTCAGGCACCTTAGAATATGCTTTGCAACAATCAAGTGAACATGTCTCGGATCTGTTAGGAACTGGCTCAAGGTGTTCACAGCAAAGCAAATATCTGGTCTCGTGTTCATTAGGTATATCAAGGACCCAACCATCTGACGATACATCGTAGCATCAACCACTTCTGATGAAGCATCACTCAATAGATTCAGGTTTGATGCCATAGGTGTGGTCATGGCCTTGTAGTCCATCATCCTGAAAGTCTTTAGGATCTCTACTACATACTTCCCTTGTCCAAGGAATATTCCATCCACATTCTGCCACACCTCCATGCCTAGAAAATAGTGCACCGACACATAACAAGAGCATCACCGATCTTTCGCCTTCAACCTTGAAGCAAAGTTTGGAATCCACTTTACTCTCAGTAAAGCCAAGAGTCATCAGTAATCTATCCATCCTGTCATAACATGTTGAACCTCAGGATCTTCTGTAGTAACTCCCTTTGAAGCATCATACTCCCTTTGTATTCCATACTCTATGCACTGAAACATTATGTGCTGGAGTGATAAGTAGCTTCCTCTACTACTAATATTCTATGTATCCATCGAGGGTCACTGGATACCAAGATCCTCTATCTTTGAAAGCATTCTTCTTGCACCCATCTGTGAGCTTGTCATCCTTTATCAACCTTGTAGAAAAGGTTCAGATCTTCATCAAGCTCCTTATGTATGTGTTATCCCATGGGTGTCCTTTGAGCTTGTACAAGGCCTTCTTTCATTTGCACACATGATTATTCCTCTCATGTGACTTCACTTCCAGTGGCTGCACATGTTTCTTCATAGTTTATGCCTTCTTTTCATGAGAAGCCTGGTGCTATGAATCTTGCCTTGTATCCCATGATGTTTCCATCTACTTCATGATGGAACTACGAAATTCCCTTCACGTATCGATACTGCATCCTAGACATCATTCTTCTTGAACTGGTCTTTCCTTTCTTCTTGGTTACTTCTTCATAGCTGGAAGGTTCCACACCAATGATGTCGTTGCATTCATCATATTATTCTTCATCTTGAGTTGCCATCACTTGTTCTTTGGAACAAGTCTCATCCTTCTTTGCTTATAGGTGATTATGTATGCGATCTTTCCTACAAGTCAAATGCATTTGTATGGTTAGAAACATTTCATAAGGAATATTCATAATGGAAAATTCTTATGCATAAATATATGATCATGCAACTACTTTAGCCAATAGAACATTCATCCATATCTCATGGAAATTTTTCTAGATGCCTTGCATCTCTACCAAGACAACATTCAGATTGTGCACTAATCCAATATGTCAGCAAATAGGTTTCATTCTCGATAAGTAGCAATGGAGAGTTGTATATCACCATGAGATACTTACCCATCACATGCATATTGGTAGTATACTGTCATTAATGAAAACATTCTATCATGCATAATACATCAACTAAATATAAACAAATGCATAACAAAACAAAATGATGAAATGCCAATTGAATACATATCTTTATTTGTTTTGTGGGTGGACTCCTTCTTGAGCCTTCAGCTTCATCATCTTCTTCATTCGTAATAGCATCGTTTCTTATCCAAATGCTAAGGTGGATAAGAGTTTTTTCAAGAGTTGAGTTCTTCATATTCCTCATCACTCGAGGGATCTTCTTTGGATGGTGAGAGCTTGATCTTCAATTGCTCCCATCTTCTCTTCTCTTCTTATGACTCGAGCTTCTTCTTCTTCTCTTAGTCTGCTGAAAGTAATCACTTCCTTCTAGCACACATTCCTTGAATGAATGAATCCCATGATCTTGGGAGGCAATTCAAGGTGGCTATCAGCACTTCTACATTGTCCACTTCTTCTTTTACTACTACAAGTTGTTCTTTGATTTGAGAGACCCTTATGAAGTATGATTGTATAGTCTCTGCATTCTGGATCTTCACATTCTTCGACTGGTTTCTTAAGGTCATATTCCAATTTATGTTCTTCCCTTCAAATATATTGGTCAAGGAATAAAACATCTCTTTCGGTGTCTTTATGGAAGACACTTGTGGTTCAAGTTGATCTGTGACTGAATCAGCAATGATCTTCTTGGTCTTGAGCAAGTTCTTCTTGTGTAATGATTTTAGCCTAATCTCCCTCTGGAATTGGAACCTCTCTACTTGTGTACATGTCCAATTCATTTTCATCAGAGAGATCATATGATTCCATGCTTGGAAGTTTTCAACTTCTCCAAGCTTATCATCAAGCTAATGTGATATATCACTTTGAAATGAGAACCTCAAATGAAAATAGCAAAAGATTAGATCTTACCGATTTGATGTGTCTGTCCTGGTTCTGGAGTTGGTTGATCTAGGGTTTGTCAGAGAAACCCTAATTTTCAAAACTTGGAATCTTTAAGATCTGATTGGATATAAATATAGATATCTTCAAGGCAATCTATCGATTGTACTATTTTTCTTAAAACAATGAAGGGAAGCTCCTGGAACAGGAAGCCCTAGGTTTTCAATTTCTTCTGCAGAAATGCCTGTTACTGATTCTGCGGTATCTCCGAAATTACTACTCCCCTATGTCTAAAACTTTGCACTGCTATAGCCTCACATTTATGTATTCCAAAACCATAGGTTTCATCTGAATTGGTTTCACCAATTGGTACTTATGATCATTTTCCCAAGGTGACCTGTTACAAGACTGTTCCGAACAACAAAGTTGTAAGAACTTCCACGTGTCACTATTTCATCTTATGGGTCTAAAAATTGTACCATGGAAGTTAAAGTCCATTCCTTGTCTAGAAAAGCTTCAAAAAATTCATATGGACATTTGTATCCCAAGATATAGTAATTCTCCCTAGGTGTCCTGTTTAGAAATGAATCCTGGAAGAGGCTGGAACTCTTACTTGGAGGAATCATATCTCCCAGAATATAGAGAATCTGAAGCTGAATTTTGGATACAGTGTACATCAGGATTTTATTGTCGGCTTGTGAAAAGTTTCATCACCTGATCCTTCTTGAATCCTGAGATATATAGAATCTACCAAAACTTATCAGTTTTAGTATTTTAGGGTTTTTCCAGATCGGGGTCAAACTAGGGTTTGACTTTCCTGAAGTTATACCCAACCTATAAACTTTGGTTTTTATGAGGAGAGAAATCCTATGCTGGGATCACTAAAAAATTACTCTTTCGTAAGAAGCCCTAATTTCCTGCACCAAAAACTGAAAAAGCTCGGAATGGAATTCTGCTTCAACAGAAAAATGCGCCCTTCAATGGAGAGTCATCCTAGCATACTTTTGTTGATGGATTGTGGAGAGAGACTCAAAAAGTAAGAAGCTCTAGCTTCTGTAGCTATATAATGTCTTGTTCTCAGGTTAGCTCTGATACCGTGTTAGATTTTTATCATTCAAGCTAGCATTAGGATCTTAGGATCTTTAACTAAGAGAATAACATGCACAACAATAAAACACAAGAGACAAGAGACACAAATAATTGTCCTTGGGGAAACCATAAAGGAGAAAACCCCACAACTTCCTTAGAGATAGAATCAACACCAAATTTAAAACCCGAAAACATAAAGATGATCTCCTGACAACAGTAGTCTCTCTCTCTGATCCCAACAAATTCTCTCTCACTCATGCACCGCAATGAGTGAATGTGTGTATTATAAATAGAGACACTCACTCTCTATTTATATTCTTTTGTTCACTTAATGTCCTCTCCAACATGTCAACCTCACTTAACAATTACTTACTAGAGCTGACATCTCTAGGAGAGTCTAATAACCCTAGTTCCCCATAAGTTGTGGGGACTTTTCCTCCTCCGACCAACAAGGAGGGTTATCCTTCACACAATGGTGGGTACTATTGCCCCAACTTACAATGACTCACCTAGGGTCGGCTTCTCTAGGATAGTCTAAAAAACCTAGGGCCCCATAACTGCGGGGACTTTAACCCTTAACCAATAGGAGGGTTACCCATAATTAATTGACATGACTTGTTTACATTATAGAACCTCCTGATAGGAACATCAGGGCATGACATGACTCAAATACATTACAAACACATCCCGGAATAAACATCAGGGTACAATACATAAGATATAGGGATGAATACATTTCGAAGTTACAAATACATAAAAAAACCCAAAAAAACTTCCTCTATATAAGATGTTTAAAAGACAACACCAAAAATAGTTGTTCTCCTCCTTTTGTTCTATCTCTCTCTCTCTCTCCTATGCGCTACACAAGTGAGTGAGTCTATGTATAAATAACAACCACGACTCCTCTATTTATACACAATAAGTCAACTGACTTTTGCACTAGACAAGTCGGCCCCAATAAAATGTTTGGGATGACTTCACCTAGGAATACTCAAAACATTATATATTATATTATTAGTTAGGTTACTAAAATACCCGACACAAGAGGATGCTTAACCTTATGACTCTATGATGACCAATTAGAATAGTAACACCTTGTCGAAGGAATAATAACATCTCCCTTGGGTTACATCAGTAAAATACATTTAGAATATCCTTTGAAGTTACAATATTTCAACACCCTTTAGGATGTGTAGGGACATTGACAGCTGATGCTGAGGTAGGAAGGGAATCCACCATGTAGTTTTGTACTCTAGGAATCAGTTTGAAGCATCATTCCTTGAAGCCTTCTATGAGGTCCTACAAGGAATTTCGGTAATTCCTCATTTGAGGATTCCTGGCATGATACTCGCTGGTCATTTTCTTGATTACCAGCTCGAAATATTCACGTAACACCACCCTCTTGACCTAGAGTTTATTCACAGCCAGGATTTCCAATATCATCGCTTCATATTCTGCTTCATTGTTTGTACAGTCAAAAGAAAACTTATAGGAATACCTCAAAGCACAAATTCAAGGGGGCTCATCCATATCCCTAACCTTGCTCCTCCTCTGCAAGCCAACCCATCAAAATCCACATCCCATATCCCTCCTAACTCCTTCTTAGTAGGTATGAAGGTAACATTCTGGAAATGGGAACCGTCTTCATCTTCGTCCGTAAAGAAAATTGTGAAACCCATCTCTGTGTCCAGCGAGTATATGGGGTGGTTTTTTGGCCTCTCAACACCGGTGACCATATATGCCAACTTTTTATCTCTAAAAAGTATTCTCTGTATCCCAAAAAGGGGCATAATGGCATACCACATGTCCATCTGGATGGCTCGTTTGAGATTGGACTCCCAAGATCTAGATAATATCATTCCAAACTTCAGGGGAATATCAGCCACCACCACGTCCATGACCAAGTTTTAGAAGGGATTTGAGCAAGAGAGATGACCAAGTCTTTGATGAGACCCAGTCATTTGAATTTATTAGAATCAAAAGAGAAAATATCCTTTTAGGATCTAGTCACGTCCAATCCTAGTTGATCCATTATCATTCTAAGCATGAGGTTGTGGGAGGCTCCTAAATCGAGCATGGCATTATGTAGGATGGAATTGTGTATATTCAAGCTAACATAGAAAGGGGGGAATTATTCATCGTTTGTCTACATAGGATTCAAACAGGATGGTGGGATGATCATGTTGCAAATTCAGGCTAATTGATATGGCAGAGATTTCCCCTGCAGGTTGCAAAAATGTGGGAATTTTGGAATGATATTCTGAATTCTTTAGGTGTTCACTAAGGGGGACAGAGATTTTAATATTCATAATTTTAGCCTCTAGTTTGAAATAAGTCTATCCCTAGTCAGAGCTCCAGGTTTTGTCTTCCCTTTGTTCCTTCCCTTTAGGCTCTGGAACATTCTTGAGGTTATCTCTGGGAGGAGGGTCAATTCTAGGCTTGCTAGCGGAGGCTTTGTTCCCTGCCTCTTTATTTTTCATGATGAGGACATCTCTATTAATCAGACTAATCTATCTCTATGCATCCATGACAATGAGCCGATACCCTCTTTCGAAGTCATCTATTTTTCCTGGGAGTGTCTCTCCTCTTTCTAGGAAAGCATTGTCATGTTCTTCCTTGGTGAGGAAGGTGGAAGAGGGCTCAGTACCCAGTTAATGGATTTCATCCTTAGTTTGATTCTCCCCATCCTGGTCCACAAAATTATCTTGGAATGGATTTTTAACATGTGGATATGGAGGATTCCTCTGCCTATTTTGGGCAATCTGAGGCCTTCGGGAATTTAGGTTCCTATTTTGTTGTTCTTGGTTTTCCCTGGGAGGGGGTCTTCCATTTACTGAGAGCCTCTCCATCATTATTTCCATGGTTCTCAACATTTTGTCAATCCTGGAATCTTGTGAGCTTGAGGTGGAGGGATTCTCCAACTCTTTGTCAACCTTTCACTCCCCTTTCTCTCTTCTCCATTCCCCTTCATCTATTTTCTTCTTTCTTGCAACAACTAGGTTCACCTCAACTTCTATGGCCTCTTTCATCATATACGCCAAGGAAGTTGATATTATTTCACTTATCCATAGGGAGAATTCATCATTCAAATATTTCACATACTAGAGATGGGAGGAACCTATGGGGGGTTTAAAGTGAGCAGGGATGGAATTGTACACTTTCATGAATTTATCTGAGAATTATTGGATGAACTCGCTCTCCTTGCTCCTCATGGAATGATACTGAGAGAGATACTACTTGGGGTTCTTTTGATCTTCCCACTTGTCTTTAAAATCATCCTCGAAGGCTTGATAGCTCAAAATAGAGTCATCTGCGAGGTTTTTGTACCATTTCCTTGCTTCTCCACCAAGGTCCTGGGAAAATATATTGACCATGAAATCATCGTGGTATACCTCTTCCAGGTCGATCCTGTCTAAAAACCACCCCAGATGTTCTTCGGCTGAATATCCTCTTTCTCCATAGAATTTCTTGAGCTTGGTGGAGTATCCCAGAGGGAGGTCATGTAGAACCATAGGAAGATGTATAGGAGAGAATACATTGGCCATCCTTGGGGGTATAACTGAGTTTATGAAAGGGATTGGGACTGGTGTGATAGGGATCAATAAGATGTGAGGTACAAAAAGGTGGTGGGGAGTGGCGAAGTTTGGAGATGAAGGTTGATTTTGTCTGGAAGTAATGGGAGATGAAGGTGAGAAGGGAAATTTACTTATGCCATCAAGATTTGACAAGTTTTGATCAGTGGAGAGAATGAGGCACTCAGAGTCTGGTAGGTACAGGAAACCTCTGCCTAGAGGCTCTAAGGTCTGAGGTGATAATGCGATGCAGGGAAAGTCAAATGCGGAGCTGTCAGACGCTAGGTCAGAGTGGTTAGATTTGGATTTTTTTCTGGGAAGGCTTATACCACACTCTTCATTACAATATTCATATATATCACCAATAGAAATAACACTATTAGTTGGAAAAGACAAATTCATGACTAACCTCTGTAGCATGTTGGCCCTTCTAATCAAACTGTCAGGATCGAAAACTTCTTGGAAGGATTCTGCATCAAGAAATCTTCTCGTATGGGTTCTTCTACATGCCAGTATTTCCTAGTGGATCCGCTTTTATAGTTTTCATGGATGCGCTAGAGAATGTGTAACCAATTGTGTGTCTAGGATCAGCTGCTCAACCGGGTCATAGAACTAAAGTTGTGTCATGTTTCTCAAGTAGATAATAGCAATTGGGCTCCCCAAAAATGGTGCCAAGATGTTAGCACCCTATAATTTTCCAATGGTTGTTGCAAGAAGTCACAAGGGTAATCATTTCTACCAACTTTAGACTATATCTAGCCAATACGGTCAGAGAGGGCTCTCTCTTGTCACAGATGAAAGAAACACATGCATAAAACTTTGGACAGCTCACAGAAGGGTAGATTTATATAGGTAACAAGGCGTAAGTAGATTTATAAAATGGAAAAATAGACATATAGAAAAATCATTGGGAAACGGAGTTGAATCCCAAATCAATCAAGGATATTATAGGAAAAATGAGAAAGGGAATTTCCTTTATATTTTGAGGCAAAGTAAGCAGCACAAACAATCAAATATATTGAGAGGGTGGTGAAGTGAGAAGAAGAGAAAAAGTCCAGCAATGCAAGAGGGACCTATTTGTTGATGAATCTCTTGCATCACCTTTAGTAGAATGAATAACAAAGGCTAGTACCTACAATGGAGCATAGGAGATGAATTTCAAATCATTTAACAGAACACACTAATAAATACAACATCTGATATGAGGAGCACTTATTTGAGAGCGAATTCCTTGTATACTAATATAGAGCACATTAGCAAAAACACACAAAAATTAAAGTGATTAAAATGGAACATAGACTGAATGCAACCACCATGATGAATCTCAAAAACGTAGGAGCATATTTCTCATTAATACTTCCAAGAGAGTTATAGAGATAAAACAAGAGTAGAATGATTTCTGAATGAAAATTCCAACCCCTGCCTCATCAATTGAGGTCTTATTTATAATTCCGTGGCTCTTGCGACCAACCCAAAAGTAGAGCCCAATTCTCTTACAAAACCTAGGAATCAAATCCCAGATAATCATTTCAAATCCCAATGATTTCTTTAGGTGGCATGCTTGCCATGATTCTTTTCCTGAAATTAGCCTTACAACGTAGTAACCACGCTAAACCTAAAACGACAATGCAAAAGGAGAGATGCATGTTAGCTTGCTCTAATAGTGATTCCCAACTCCTTCTAACAGTTTCAGTTTCTTCTTAAGCATGACCCACTTCACTGAATCTTTCCCATACTCCAACTGAGCGTCAGATTCGTGCATATCCCTTTCCTTCAAGCACCTTGCATCATGTGACATTTTTTTTTACAATAGATCTCATCTACGCAAAGATATACCATTGCTTACAGTGGCCCCTTTACATGATTTCACGCTCATCACCTGAGTTAACCTCCCTGCACCTTACGTATATGAAGCTTCCCTACGCCATTGATCTGGACCATATCAAATCTCAGCTGTTGAGAGATGCGGGACCCTGAAACGTGTCACGTTGGCCTCCTTCATTCACCGCTGTGCACTTTGGCCAAGCGAAGCCCTATGGCATTATAGATTAAGCGAATTATCAAATATCGGTTGTCCATAAGCGTGGGCCATACTACCCCTTCACAATGCTCCATCCAGTTAACAGCCGCGCTTGTTTTTACTGTAAATCATGCCTCCACCATAGATTGTGAATGTTGTAGGATCATCGCTTTTGAAGGAAGGTACAAATTTTGCAATCTTTCATAGTTAAATGGGTCGTGCACCTTCCCTTTCAACGAAAATTTCCTCGCTGTCGACCTGCCTTAGCTGCGCGCTGACGTTGTTAATTTTCAGGGTCTACGACAGTCTAGTTGCATTTTTTTGGCTTTTTTACCGTATTTGACCTACCCACTGGATATTGTAGCACCAGTGCGAGCCAGGTGCTAACACAACCCATTAAAAAGAACATTTAATTAAAATTTTACAAGTAAGTTTCTTTTTATAGGCTCATACACCAACTAGCTTAGGCTAGGTTTTGGGACTAGGGAACTTAAACTATCCAAAAGCATTTGATTTCAAATGTAGTGGCCTTTCATTAGCTAAGTCCTCTTCTACAAGAGACAATCAAGAAATCTCCTCTCACACAAGATTTACGCATGAGGATGTGTGAGAGATTGGTTGAGGAGATAACCCTCCACATGCTTGTTCGATCATACATCAGGATTTTTATGCATTTGGGGATATTGTCAATACCACACCCTGGGATCCATGTGGTTTTGGTGTTGACAGGGTTTCAGACTTAGCTACCTTGCCCATGCATAAGGATCAGGCATGCGACTATTCTGCTGGACTCTTGGTGTAGATTTGGTAGCCTTAGTTTCCAGACACTAGGGATCATAAACAGGTCTTATTGGAAGGCTATTTCTAGTACACCTAGGATGGACTTGGAAGGTAACCTCGGTAGATAGTTTGGGATGGAGGTTGGGTGATTCCAGTGCTTTCACCCAAGAAAATATTCACGAGACACCAAGTAACCATCCTTCAGTCTTCACTAGTTGGACCTAGTCCTTAATAATCCCAGGATTTCCTTAGGGAGGTGTACCTTATATTTGTTGTGTCTGTGTTACTTTAGGACATTTTTAGTGAGTGTTGTTTGGTTTGTTTGTGTTTAGTTGGACTTTAGGTGTGTGAGTCAAATTTATAGCTATGGAGGACTAACCTCTTTGTAGGGAAAGAATGTTTCAAAATCCTCCTCCATCTATTACAATGGAGCCTCAACTGCCACCTCAAATTCAGAGACTAGATACTAATGGTTCTTTTGAACTAGTAGGTGTTAGTGAAGTTCTAGGTGACCCAAAAATTAGGATTAACAAGGAAGAAAAAACTACAGTAGAGATAGAAGACTTGTATGCTGACGAGTTTGCAAGAAATTTTAACACACCTCTAACTTATTTGAATGATCCTGTGATAGTCTAGGTCCTCCCCTTAGTTCACCTGCTATTGTTGTTCCTTTGATCATAGATATGTCTAGCTTTGGAGAAGGTGTTTCTACCCCAACTTCATCCATTTTTAGCTAGTGGAGTCCCACCTCCCCCAATAGGTACTCCAAGACCAAGTGCATCTACTGCACCCCTTTCACCAAGTATTCAAGTGATTCAACCCTCAGATCCCCCTAATGTAGTAGATATGTCTAGTGGGGTGGTCACTGGTATTACCATTTCACCTTTTGCTTCTGCTTCCTTTATGCAAACTACTCAGACTTGTCAAAGTGGATCCTCCTCATTCGTCTAGGGTTTTTAGTGGAATGGGGGGCATATTCCCCCATCCACTCCTTATGTAGGTCCTACTCATGCATATGTGGGCATGTATCCTGGAAACACAAATGCTTTTGGTCATAATTTTTAGACACCATTTTTGGCCCCTTTCACGAGCACTCCCTTTTCTCTTTTCAGTGGAGGGATACTTGCTCCTATTTTTCAAACTCCAGTTTCATCTGGAGCATCCCAAACTACTTATAATGCACTGCAAGATAGTAATCCACTATATTTCGGGTGGAATCCTTTTTAGAGTAGTCCAACTACATCAAAATCGACAACTGGGGGAAACACCACCTTTTCATTTGGGAACCAGGGGGAAGGTCCTTATTCATCCCAAACTCCTTATTATCAAACCCCTATTAGGCCAATGCTTCATTTCCTAGAAACATTAAAATTTCCATATTTTTCAAAGTTAATGAATGACCCTGTGCGACATAGTGAAACATGGCCACCTGTACCCATGAAACTACCCTCAGACATTCCTAATTTTGAAGGTAATTATGGTGAAGATCTAGGTGCGCACATTACCACTTTTCACCTTTGGTTCTCTTTGTACTCACTGAATGACAACTCCGTTCACTTGAGGATTTTCTAGAGAACCTTGACACATGTTGCAGAAAAATGGCACATAGAACTTCACTCCAATGCATATGACAATTTTTTGGATTTAGCAACTATGTTCCTTAATTACTTTCAGCTTCCTGTATGGTATGATGCCAACACAAACTTGTTGAATATTCAGAAAAATAAGGACGCACATATCTTAGATCACATTTAGGAGTGGTTAAGACGAAATAGGATTATTAAAGCCACTATAACTCCTGAATTTTTATTAAAGTGGTTCTTAAAATATTTACTGCCTTATATCTCTAAGGATGTATCCACTTTGGGGGTGACCATAGAAGAAGACGCTATCCTTAGGGCCCAGCAATTACATTTAGTATATGTTTAGTTTGGTATTTTGTATGAAATCATACCAGAGGCAACAAGGTCTACCAATAATGCAGAGAAACCCAAGACTAGACCCCATAATGATGGCATGGTTGGTTCAGTCAGTTCTCTCATTGTAGAATCACTAGCTAAGCGACTCCATGAGTTTTCAGTGAAGCAATATACAATACAAGCAGTAAAGGCTGCGACTCCCTCACCTTAAAGTGCAACGTTTTTTGCACAATCATCTCAGAAGGGAAATCAGTAGCCTAGTGGGAAAAAGAAGAAAGGGAATAAGGGTGAGGGTAATTAAAATAAGCAGAAACCCACAAACAATGCTGATGGGGGTAAAAAATAAAAGAAAAAGGTTAAGTTTCCTTGTAATTTGTGTTAGGAAGACCACCTAACATCAATTCCCTCTTATGGAATAAGCTCAAAATTTGCTTAAGGATCAACAACCGACTGTCCTGAAGGATCCCTTTCCCCAAGGATAGAATGAAACTTCTATTTCGAATGTAGCTGGGGGATATTTAAGTGCTCCTCCTGATCAAAACTATATCAACATGGTACAATCTAGTACCTTACTTCAAACAAGAAACAATAATTATGAATCGTAGGCTCCATAGAAGGGTAAGTCTACTGGTGAAATTAAAACACTTTCACTATTGAAAAACCTGTTGATTCAATGCCCAAGATATCAAAAGGTGTCTTTAAAAAAGCATTCCACAACCCTGATGCTAGGTATTCTTATAACTATTATGTAGTTGAATACTTAGATCAAAATCCTTGTGCGATGTTGACATTGGAGATGTTGAAGAGTTGTCATTCTCAATGGGATTTCCTCTAAACAGCCATAGGTAGCATGGATTCATCAAGCCTACTGGTGAAGTTTAATCTTTTAGATGTTAAAATCCTCCTGCTGTAGCATGTGGCTTTGTCAATTTATGTTGTCCATGTAGGTAAAACCATTGGATGTATAGTGGTTCACGGAGGTGCTTCCATGTGTGTAATGTCGATGTCTTGTTGGAAAGCCCTAGTTTCTCCAAAGCTAGTTCCATTGAACACTTTAGTTACTGCTTTCGACGGAAGGTCTTTCTGTCCGCATGGTATCCTACTAGTTTTTGAAATAAAGTTGGCAGGGAAAGCAATGGTTGTTGAGGTATAAGTGATTTATTCCCCATTAGATTATAACTTGCTATTAGGGAGAAGTTGGACTTACACCATGTGTGTGATGTCCTGGATTGCTCTTCAAGTGGTAGTGTTTCCACATGAAGGGAAGTTGGTTATTGTTGATAAACTCAGTTTCACTCAAAAGGGTCGTTTGGAGACTTATAAGTCCACAATACCTTTGATTGACTAGACCAAACTGATAATGAGAGCTTGGGGGTTGGAATGTATGCATATTTGATGGGAACATTTGATATCCCATCCCCTATTAACTATTTAGGTTCTATGAGTGTAGGGAAGTCTATCACGATGGTTGTCGATGGAATTGATACTTGGGTCCTTCCTTCCCATCATGAGCCTCAAGTTCCCTTATATACAGTTGACGTGGCTTATTAATCTATTATTAATTCCACAACTGATTTTATCGTGACCCCTTTTACTGTCTCATAGGAGTGTAATGATGCTTATGTGCCCGCTTGGGCGGAGAACTCTTTATATTCATACGAATGCTTAGATATGGTTTTGCCTTCGGACAAAGACATCCTAGAATCTATGATTGTGCATGTTAACCCAAAAAATCCCTCAATGAGCTCTACATGACCTACACCACCCAAAGACATCTATGTCGCTACCCTCATTTGACCCCCACACCCTTGCAAAGGCTCAAAAACATGAAAAGGGATTAAAAACCCCTAAAAAGAGCCACAATAGCTCTCATAAGTGCTAAAACCTCCAAAAAGGGGCTAAAACTCCTAAAAGGAGCTTTAAACCCCCAAAGGAGCTAAGAATTGGGCAAAAGGGGCTTAAAGCCCAAAAAATTGGCTAAATCCCTAACTAAGGGCTTAAAACCCTAAAATCTCAAAGAAAAGATATAAATAGAGGGATGGGGGTCACTCTCAAAACACCCCTTCTCTCCCTATCATTATGTTGCCCATGTGAGTGCCTTGAGACCCTTTCCTCTCAAGCCATTCACCCCTCTCCTCCATAGCTCCATAAGCCAAAACCCCATTCCATAAAGAGGTGCTTCCAAAGCTAGGGCATGGTGGCCCTAGCTTCCGTCCTATAGAAGCAAGGTAGTAGTTCCTGCTCGTATCTAGGGTGAAATCCCTGCTATAGATTAGCAACCATACCAGGTTGATCCCACTGGATCCCTAGGTTGTTTTTTCAAGTATTTCAGTTTTTCATTTTTGTTTTCTTAACCAAGGTTAAATTTATGTCAAATCTAGTTTAGATCTCTTTTTTTCTATATTTACGTTCATAGTTGACCCTCCTTAAGGCCAAACCGAGCCCGTTCGGCCACAGTACAAGTTACTGTCGGTCGTTCCTAGCTTAGGTTTCAAAATTTTACAGTTTTTGGGGTGGATCGCTCTTATCGGGCTAAAAGTAGTGACCAGGTCACTCATTTATCCCCAAAAGGAGAAACTTCCCTCTTAGAAGATGGATCGCTCTTGTTTTCAGTTTCTGAGAGACCCCCTCGCCTGAGTTTGGGAAAAATTAACGACCCCCTCATTACATTTGCCCCAAAAAGGGCAATCTGTCTCTCAGATTTTTTTTTTTAGTTGGTTGGACTACCAGTGCGGCTCATCCGCCACTGTCCAGCAGCCTGTTTTCATATGCATATAATCTTTTTAATTTAATGATATATTTGACTAGTTATTGATATAGGAATCTGTTTTAAGACTTGGATAAATTACTGTAAGTTAATTTTTTAATAAGCATTCGAAATTAACCCCTTGCCTAACCCTTCCTCCTCTACCCAGTCATCACCCTCCAGGGTATTCTAGGATAAGATGAAGGGTAAAGCTCGTATAGTAATAGGTAGTTCACCTATGATTTCTTTAGACCTCTAAAAATGGGTGACTTGGAAGGTAGAGGGGGTGGTAGGCCCAGGGGGCCTCACGGCATTCGCGTCCTCCCTATTGACTGACCTTGCACTTGGAGAGTGACCTGAGGATATATGGATGGGCTTAGTCCCATTATGTTGAGAATCGAGCACTATTTCCTGGTCGAAGAGGAATACAGGTGTAAGGTATTCACCTAGTAAGTCTATAGTAGTTTAGGCTCATTAGTTACATGTTTCAAGTTTTTTGTTAAAAAATTCACTGGTTTCATAATAGGTTGCCCATTTCATAATCTCTATAACAAACCAGAAAAATCTATGAAGTATTCATAAACCATAACTGCAGTTATAACAGAAAATAATCAAAATATGGAGAATCTTAAGTAGATTGAACATGCACAAAACCACACCAAGTAAGATAACCAAACTCAGTTCATGACACTGAGCTAACCATTAAAATATATCAATTTACATTAGTTCAAACACTTGCAGTTTTTGAGGACACAAGTCCCTGACTACCTTAATCATGGGAAGTACTTGGGCTTAGCCCTAAAACTCATTGTGAGAGGTACCATGGGAACCCCAAAGTATATGGCCACTGAGAGGAATTTCCAAGTGAAATGGGCAACAACCCTTATCGATTGAATAGCACTCCCATTAGGAAAAATCCAAGTGTTGTCTCCTGGCAGTCTTGATGGCCGAGTGACCACCTAGAAGCCAATAGGAAGACATTGAAACCAAGGTCCAGAACATCATTACAATATTACACCATTTGATCTACCAACCAGACACAATTGATCCCCCATGCTCTTCTTCATTCCTAAGAGGCGATCCACCATAGTTCGTGTCCTTGAACCAACACCATCGAGACCATTCGTAATGAACCTCTACACTGTCAGAAGACCACACAGCCTCAGACTCAGACTCAGACTCATATCAATTTGAGCTAGATTTACACACTGCACCATCTAGCCCCATGGCTGGCACAAACCTGGATCCAATAATTGGATTGGTGATTGGTAGTGGAACCATGTACATACATCACACCACCACCAACACCCTTGCAGGTGGTCCTAGTACTACCATGCAGACATTCCTTACTTAGCTACCTCCACTAGCACCCACTAGTCAAATTGTCCCACTTGTCATACCTGAGGGCAGTGGCCCTTCCGCTCACACTATCCCACTTACCATACCTGGGGGTAGTGGCTCATCCATAAATGTGCCACAAGTACCCCCAATTGTGCAGGTACATCATCTTCCTACAAACCCCACCACCATTGTTGGTCCTTCCAACATCAACCTTGGGTCAAACCCCCCTTTCATGGCACGGTTCAACTTTCCTGACTTGGCCAGGTTAACCAATGACCCTATCTGTCATCAAGCCTTTTGACCTCCCATGCAAACCAAGCTCCCCTCAGACATCCCTAAGTTTGCAGGGAAGGTAGGGGAGTGCCCCCAAAATGATATAATTGTGTTTCGCCTATGGTGCTCATGAAACAAAATCATAGATGATTCGGTCAGACTCAGAATTTTCCAATGCACCCTCACAGGTGCTGCAACCAAGTGATACATTAAGCTACCACAAGCCAAGTACCCAGACTTCAACTCCTTGGATTTTATGTTCTTGCAGTATTTCAAAATCCCCATCAGATATGATGAAGGGGTGGAAATCTTGCTATCTTTCCACTAAAACACTGTGAACCACATCAGTGACCACATCCATGAGTGGAGGAGACGTTGCAGCTTGGGTAAGATCAAGCTTGATGACAGGATCTTCCTAGAATGGTTTTTGAAAACATTATTGCCATCGATAGCCAAATACGTTTCCTTCGAACATTCCCAAATAGAGGAAGAGGCCATCTTGAAGGCCCAATAGTTTGACCTCATTTATGCACAGTATGGATAGCTCTACAACATCTTTCCAGATGCTCCCCATGTAGTCACCTCCTACTGGGATGCACCGCGGGAATCCCATGCTGCAGATGGCATCATAGGATCTGTCTCCCATCAATCACGGTATCACCCATCACCACCTATAATGCCACCACAACCAAGCAACACCCCTAGTGTTTCCTACCCAAACCCAGCTCCTAACTTTGTAAGAATGATGTCCCAGTCTAGAGAAACAACCTCCTACGCACAACCCATGCGAAAACAACATGCCTATGCACCAACTTGGTCGGAACAACAATATTTGGGACAAATGACTAGATTTATAGCCTCGCCAGCTCACCTAGTCTGATATGTACCACATGTGCAAGCCTCTCCAACCCTCTCCCCATCTCCATCAACAGCCGTGGGACAAGTTTTTGCTCAGTGAAATTGTCCTAACCAACCAACCCCCAATAACCAACAAGGGAAAGGTAGAAATAATCGATCTAGGAACTAGGGTAACAACCAACCACAAGGGAGTTCCTGTGTGATACCTTGAACCACCTACGCTACCTCTGAGGCCCCAACATGTGTTGACTCCTATCCAGCCAATTGAGATGATGTTGCACTTACCTCTGGGTCCATCAAAAACTCCTCTCGTCTCCAGGCCTACCCCTCTTCCTCCAATAGAGACTGGGTGCAAGGCCACCAAAGACACAACCAATACCATTTGCATGATCTCTAGCACTAGTTTCCCTTCTGTCTCGTTGGCTGTGGAAAATACACCTGATCTATCCCGACATCACTTACATGATGATGGAGAGACCTGCAAGACCACCTCCAGTTTTACCACATTCCCTTTAAACCATAGTGTGGAATCATTTCTTCCCATAAAATACCAGATTCTGTGACCCTGCCTTGCCAACGACCTTTGTCTTGGCAAGGGGGCATACCTCTTCGCTGACTCAGATGGTCCCCTCTTGAAGAAGTCGCATAACAGGCTCTACCTCAAGAGAGTCTATGAATGATACCACCACTATGAGTCCCTTATAGCGTAGTTTTTAATTTTTTTGTTTTGCATCATTTTTACCACAAGTCAGTGATCCACTCCAATAGTCATTCTACATCTAGTCGTTGTGAGTCCATTGTAAAACTATGTTGCATCATTTGCATGTGAGCATGTAGATATGATCCCTGCCCATGCGCCGTGGGTAGCCCACTGGAGGGTGCGGTCCACATCTGCACATGCACATAGTATGCCGCACGTATAATCTAGCTGCCATAATTCTAGCATACCATCAGGTCCCTAGACCTATCCTGGAGGTCGAGGTCTCTTCGTATGTCCCCGATATTCCATATGGATCACCCTCTAGAAGGATCGAAAGCTTCCACCATTGTGCAAAAATCTCCTTGGTCGAGAGATAACCTTCTAGACTGCCTCCCTCCTTACTAATTCTTTGCACCATCTTTTTGAAGTCACATTGATTTGCGTACCACCACGTGAGTCACACATTGTACATTGAGCTAGCTCTATACCAAAGGGCCCCCATTGGGTCTAGTTTTTTCCATGTGCATCACTGCACTAGGGGCAGCAGCATGAGCTGCTAGTCTGAGTCATCCGAAGTCTATTTGAGACACCCCTCACACCTTCGGGTTCAGAATTTCATCCTCTATCTTTTAGTGAGACCATAGTCTCATGTTTAATAAGTAATTTTCAGTGCCACTTCCCAAGAGTTACCTTTGTTTACATACCACATTGTGATATAAGTGTCTCCAGACCTATACTTGCATCACATCACCACTGCAACTTATGCAAGGCTCGAGACCATCTCCTAGAGGCCACCTCAGTTTACATGCCCTTCGCATGTAACTATATAATCCATCCACCGCAGATTACATGGGTGCTCAGACAACTTCCTGGAGGGCAGATCATTTCTTTTGCATGCATTTGGCATATAACTGCCTCCAAAATTGCACTCACATCATATGTAGTCCAATACATCCACCCCAACTCACACAAGACTCTCCTGACCTCTGTCTGAGATCCACCTCAGTTTGCATGCCTCTGCCACACTTATTCACGTGCCTCTGCCGCCATCTATCATGTGAATGTACAGGTATGTTCAAGAGCCACCTTTTCCATCCATACTACATGGATGACCTTTGGACCACTGTCCATTGTCTCGACATGGGGGTACCTGTAGTGCCCCCTCGATCGGTTGACCATAGTGGAGTTTCCATTAAGCTCTTTTTTGACTCCTAAAAGAATGAAAATATTGTTGAGCGCAGCTACTTCCTTTCTCTCTCATTAAAGTATAAGAAAGGGCACCTACATCGTCTCATTTATCTCCTTTTGTGGGCTATGTAGACTACCATCTGAAAAGGACCAGCTTGGCACATTGAAGCCAAAACTGTTCCCCTCTACATCCTTTTATGCTTTCTTGGGCAAAGGGGCCAAACTTTACGAAAAAACTCACCATGGGTTGTCATTAATCTCTTTTACAGCCTTCTCATCAAGAAAATATCATCTAGCAAACTTGATTTAATTCATGCTCGTAAAAGTATCTAAATGATCGTCCGGTCAGTACAGGTTTAACCTTTTCCGGTTTGATTGGAATACCAATAGTAAAGAAGTCTCTCATCCCCTAAAGGATGGGCAAGCTCTCCTATGTACACTTTTAACCTTTTTTTGGGAACAGGATACTATCAACGAAAAAGAGACCCCACTAGAGTCTTGTTCATTCTTTCAGACTCTCTAAAATTTAAAGCACCATCGAGCATTTACTTTCTTGGGCTTGCCAAAAATCCATGAGATTGTACCATAATGGTGTCTTTAGGGACCACCCCACATATAACAGCTTGACAAAATTCATAATTTGGGTCACCTTTGTTAAGAGTATTATGCGATGTGTCTTCCTTGGATCCCATCAATATAAAAAGTGTCTGCCTCCCCCAAGTATTTCCCATCTGTAGTTACATCCCCGGTATTACAACTATGATCCCTTTCCCATGAGCCATCTTTATTTGCTGCTTGGTCTGCCCTACCATGATACTCTGAACAAGGAAGTTTGAGTCCACTACACTCCGCCTGCCCCTGTTCCCCCCTCATTCAGTGGGCCAGTCCTCAGATTGTCTCACACCTTTGGCTATTTCCCTCGCGCTTCTGGTCAAGGAAAAAGCATTGCCTTGGTCAGTTGCAGGTATCCCTATGTCGATGACAATGCATATATTCCAGAGGATAGACCCAAAGGTCCCTGTATCCTAGTTTCATTAACCTAATTGATGAGTTCCTTGCACCACTTGAGAATAATCCTCAGTGCCTCTCAGGATGGTTGTCTCTCATGTGCTAGACTCCAACTACATCATTGCACTACTGAGATTCATAGAGGGTAATGGTCTAGGAAATATTTGGTCGAAGACCCTGGATGTTTCCTGAATCTAGCACATTAATGAGTCTATGTGAGGGGCCCAAATAGGTTCACTTCCCTTATTATTTTTGGGTTGCATTGGAGACAATGCTTAGAAGCCCCAGTAGAGATTTAATATAGATTTATGATTGATGCAACATATTTGTACCACAAAGACTCTGACTCTCCGTCAAGAAACTATGTACCGTTACAGATCCAACAGGCCATCAGTCATGAAGATATAGCATTCCATGAGAATTCCATGGGTCCAATGTAGTAGTTCTTCATATCAGTATTGTATTCATCCTCTCATTGAGGAAACCACTATTGTAACAAAAGTTGTACATGATCGACTCTTGTATTATAGAGCTTAGATCAAATTATTCCTTTGTCATCGTTACAAGCATGGGGATGCCCACCTCTTCCACATACATGTCACACATTATTTGTATCTCACCCATTGATGGGAACCATATTAATACAAAAATCAAAAGCCACCATGCCCCAGCCCAGGAAGCACCACCTCTCCCCAGAAAATCCTTGATGTCCATCATCCATACGATGAGCTCTTTCCCTGACACATCAGGGGGCAATTTGTCAACCCAAAAATTTCTCAATGAGCTATACATGACCTACAACACCCAAATACATCTATGTCGTTACCCTCATTTGACTCCCACACCCTTGCAAAGGCTCAAAAACATTAAAAGGGCTTAAAACCCCCTAAACTGAGCCAAAATAACCCTCATATGGGATAAAAACTCCAAAATGGGGCGAAATCCCCTCAAAGGAGCTAAGAATTGGGAAAAGGGGCTTAAAGCCCAAAAAAGGGGCTAAATCCATCACCAGGGGCTTAAAACCCTAAAATCTCAAAGAAAAACTATAAATAGAGTGGTGGGGGTTAGTCTCAAAACAATCCTTCTCTCCCTATTGTTATGTTGCCTGTGTGAGTGCCTTGAGACCCTTTCCATCTAAATTCATTCACCCCCTCTCCTCCATTGCTCCACAAGCCAAGATTCCATCCCATAGAGAGGTGGTTCCAAAGCTAGGGCATGGTGGTCGATCTCCACAAAAGGGAGCTAAAGGTATAACCATTCATTTCTATCAATAGTTTAGTTTTATGGATTATTTTATTTGCAGGTTTGTGTTCTCATAGTTTGCTGCAGGTTCTCCTCTAATTTCTTGTAGCCATCTCTCTTTTTCTAACAATTTTTCTACAGGGTTTCATGGCTCAAAGCTGACATTTCTTTCCAGAGTTTCATATCACCCATAGGAACCCTACCCTTCCATCCTATAGATGGAAGGTAGTTGTTCTTTCTCATAGCTAGGGACAAAGCCCTACTACAGAGCCTGAAAAGACTTGTGAAGATTTGCACCATAGGTCGTTATTTCTTCTAGAGTTGAGAAAAATTGAAAACCAAGAATTCCATGTGAGACTAGTGGAGGGTGTTGATTCACTGATTAATCCTTTACCGAAGGAGGGAGTATTTGATGAGGGGAATATGGAAAATGTCTATGCTACCATTCCAACCAACATCTCTGCAAACCCTAACGTCATTAAAAATGTGCATATTGGTGCAAATTGCTCTCCGGAGGAGATTGTGTTAGATTTTTATCATTTAAGCTAGCATTATATTAGGATCTTTAACTAAGAGAATAACAAGAACAACAATCAAACATAAGAGACAATGAACACAATGTTTTTCCTTGGGAAAACCATAAAGGAGAAAACCTTGCAACTTCCTCAAAGATAGAATTAGGACCAAAAGAAAAACTCCAAAAACAATAAGATGATCTCTCGACAACAATAGTATTTCTCTCTCTCTCTTGTCCCAGCAACTTCTTCTCTCTCAGTTATGCACTACAAATGAGTGTGAGTGAATGTATGATAAATAGAGATGCTCACTCTTCTCTCTTAGTTATTCTCTACAAATGAGTTTGAGTGAATGTATGATAAATAGAGAGGCTCACTCTCTATTTATACTAATTATTGACTTGACAATAAGTCACTAGGGCTGACTTCTCTAGGAAAGTCCAATAACCCTAGGGTCCCACAATTGCAAGGAGTTTAACCCTTGATCAATAGGAGGGTTAACCAGGATGACTTGACATGACTTGTTTACATTATTGAATCTCTTGATAGGACTATCGGGGCATGAAATGACTCAAATACATTACAGACACTTCCAGGAATAAACATCGGGGTACAATACATAATATATAAAGATTAATACATTCTGAAGTTACAAATACGTCAACGCTCCCTCTTAACTAGGAAGGTATTGTCTCGACACAATTTGTTAGCATTGGTATTCTTCTCTATATGATCTGGATCATCATAGAGTTCTCATCATCTTCATCTTCAAGTCATCTTCATCTTCAAGTTATCTCCATCTTCAAGTCATCTTCATCATCAGATATGGATCATCACTCGATCTAGATCATCATTGGATCTAGATCATCACTGGATCTGGATCATTGCTGGAACATCATCACTGGATCTGGATCATCACTCGATATGGATCACCACTGCTGGATCATCATCACTAAATCATCATCATGGGTGTTATCTCACGATTCTTCTCATCATAGGAAGTTCTACAGAGCAAACCCTTTTTCATGCTGGTTGTAGGCCTAGCCTTCATGTAGGTTTTCTTCAGTGCTTATATCTAACACTAAGTCAGAATGACCCACCCAACACTTACATCTGACCATGAGAAGAACACATCCAACACCATGTTAGAAAGGCACACCCAACGCTCACATCTGACCATGGGAAGAACACTTCCAAGAACCATGTCAGAAAGGCCCAACACTTACATTCACTAGCATGATAGGAGACACCTACTATCATCTGTGCAAAGGTACAACACTCACAACCACAAGCATGATAGGACATACCTACTATCATCTATTTAAAGGATCAGCACTCACATCCACCAGCACGGTAGGACACACCTACTACCATTAGTGGAAAGGCACAACACTTACAATCACCAGCATGGTAGGACACACCTATTACCATCTGTGAAAAGGAACAACACTCACATCCACCAGCATGATAGGACACACCTACTATCATCTATGGAAAGGCACAACACTCACATCCACCAACATGATAGGACACACCTACTATAATCTGTGGAAATGAACAACACTCACATGCACTAGCATGGTAGGACACACCTACTACCATCTGTGGAATGGAACAGCACTCACATCGATTAGCATGGTAGGGCACACCTACTAACATTTGTGGAAAGGCATATCACTCACATCTAATCATGTGGGAACCAATCCCACAGTCACATCAGAATGGCTCTCAGCCCCAGGCTAAGGATTCCTGGTAACTGACCAGGTGCCTCCATTCTCCCAGAGAATGGCCTTCAGCACTTATATATGATCATGTGGGAACACATCCCGCAATCACATCAAAATGGCCCTGTAGTTATGTATGATCATGCGAGAAAACATCCCATAGTCATATCAGAATGGCTCTCAGCTCTAGGCTAAGTATTCTTGGTAATTGACCACGTTCCTCCATTTAGAGAGTGGCATTCAACGCTTATATCTGATCATGTAGGAACCAATCCTATAGTCACATCAGAATGGATCAACACTAATATATGACATGGAAGGAACCAATCCTCTCACCATGATAGAATGGCTTAGCCCTTACATCTACCCATGGAAGGAACCAATCCTCTCACCATGTCAGAATGGCTCACGGACTCATCACTTCCCCTTGGAGGGAACCTCGATCTAGAGAACACCAAGCTTCTCCCTGAATTATTCAAACTTCACTCTGGCCAATGGATTAGTCAACACATCAGCTATCTGTTCATCTATCACAATATACTAGAGCTTCACTGCTCCTCTCTGCACCATATCCCTGATATAGTGATACTTGATCTCGATATGCTTCGACTTGTCATGGAACACCGGGTTCTTCGACAACTTCACACAACTCTGGTTGTTGCAATATATACAAGTAGCATCCAACTAGAGATCAAATAAATCAGACAATAGCCTCCTCAACCATAATACCTCACAACTAGCTGAACAAGCTGCGACATACTCTGCTTCAGCTGTACTCAATGCAATGGAAGACTGTTTCCTACTAGACCAAGAGATCACACATGATCCCATGCTGAAGCAACACCCTAAAGTGCTCTTCCTATCGATGGAACTTCCTACCCAATTTGAATCAACATAACCCTCTAGGTTAATCTTCTGATTTGCTTCATACTCTAGCCCATAATCAACTGTACCCCTCAGGTACCTGAGAATATGCTTTGCAGCAATCAAGTGAACATGTCTTGGATCTGGCAGGAACTGGCTCGAGGTGTTCACAGCAAAGTAAATATCTAGTATCGTATTCGTTAGGTACATCAAGGACCCAATCATATGACGATACATCGTAGCATCAACCAATTATGATGAAGCATCACTCAATAGCTTCAGGTTTGATGCCATAGGTGTGGTCATGGCCTTGCAGTCCATCATCCCGAACCTCTTTAGGATCTCTACCGTATACTTCCCTTGTCCTAGCGAAATTCCATCTGCAGTCTAGCATACCTCCATGCTTAGAAAAAAGTGCATCATACCCAAGTCCTTCATTTCAAACTTGGAATTAAGCTTCCTCTTCATATCAGAAATCAACCCATCCATACCTATCACAAACAAATCATCTACATATAGTAGGAGTATAACTGGGTTACCATCTTCAACCTTCTAGTAAAGGTTGGAATTTTCTTTACTTTTAGAAATCTGTCAATTCTGCCGTACCATGTCCTGGGTGCCTGTTTCAAACCATACAGGGCTTTCTTCAATTTTCACACACGAGTCTCCCTGTCATGTTTCTTAAAACTGAGTGGCTGCTCCACATACACTTCCTCTTCCACTACACCATTCAAGAAAGCATTCTTGACATCCATCTAGTGTATCTTCCATTTCATCATTGCAACCAAAGCAAGTACTGATCTAATGAAAGTGTATCTGGCTATAGGTGCAAAAGTTTCCTCATAATCTATTCCTTCTTTCTGGGAGAAGCCACGAGCCACAAATCTTGCTTATATTTTTCTATGCTACCATCTGCAGCATGCTTGATCTTGTAGATCCATTTGAAAGTTACAACAAACTTGCCTTCTAGTCTTGCGACAATATCCAAGACATCATTCTTCATAATAACATCCTTCCATTCTTTCCTTTCTGCAACTTCTTCATAGTTGGAAGGTTATTTATCGATGAAGTCACATAATAAGGCTACATAATCGAAGCAAGACCTGGTTCTTTTTATTTCTCTATGATTTTCTTCTGGAGCCCTAGATCTTTCTGCACCTTGGATAGCTTTTCATACCCAAGCAGGTTTCCTCTTGTGAGGATTCTTTTCCTGAGGTGGATCTACAGGTTCTTAAGGTTCTTCTAATTATTGATCTTCTTCTTGAATTTCTTTGTTCATGGTTGTGTCATGAATTCTGGGTGCTTCTGTTTCTTCAGGTTCTTCAGCAGGTCTCCTTATGGATTTGTTGTAAGCTGAGTCTTCATCAAATGTTATGTCCCTACTAATGTCGATCTTCTTGAATCCTAGGAAGTATATTCTGTAATCCTTTGAGCTTTCAGAGTATCCCACAAATATACCCTTCCTTATTGAAGGATATAGATTTGTCCTCTTTTCTTTCAGAATATGTCTGTACACTGGATAGCCAAATATTTTGAGATGGCTAACTTCTGGTTTCTTGCCAGAGAATACTTCTTCAGGGGTCTTGTCCTCAAGTACTCTGTGTGGAGTACATTTCTGTACATATACCGTAGTTCTGGTAGCTTCTTCCCATAGATGCGTGGGAAGATCTTGATCATGAAGCATGGACTTGTAGTTTCCATGATTGTTCTATTCTTCCTTTTAGCAACCCCATTATGTTGTGGATTATATGGAGTATTTAACTCCCTCTTAATCTTTGAATCTTTGCATAATGCTTTGAATTCATTTGATGTGAATTCTCCACCATTATCTGATTGAAAGGTTTTGATATTCTTTTCTGTATGGTTCTCGATCATGGCTTTGAATTCCTTGAACTTGCTGAATACTTCATTTTTGTTCTTCAAGAAGCATATCCATGTCTTCCTAGAAAAATCATCAATAAAATAAACATAGTATACATACCCACTTAATGAACTGGATGACATCAAACCGCATACATTGGAGTGAATGATTTCCAAGATTCCTTTTGCCTTGCTCTCACTACTTGGAAATGTCTTCTTTGTGTTCTTTCCTTTTTCACATCCTTTGTAGACACCGTCATGTTTTGAATAGATTTCTAGAAGTCCCTCAAAAGCGTTTCTTGCAAGAGGTAGTGCTCCGTAGTGCACATGTGCAAGCCGTCTATGCCAAAGTTCATTTGGATGTACTATTTCATGGATCAAGGCTTGTTCTGGATGGCCCTTCAATTTCTATAGACCTCCCTCTTGTTCCCCAATTACTATTGCATCATCAATATTATTTGCCTTTTGCCACATGAGAACTTGGCCATATACAAATGCAACTCTCATGCCTTTTCCATCTAATGCATATATGGAGAGGAGGTTCTTCTTTAGTCCTGGTACAAACAATATATCCTTCATCGTCATAACCTTTCCAGGGTCTAACTTATTGGAGGATTCCCCACTACCTTTTATTGGATACTGGTAGTCATATCCAAGTTTCACCTTGTAGGGTGATTCATGTTATGATAGTTTCAGAAAGGACTCTTTGAATCCTGTCATATGTTTGGAAGCCCCACTGTTTATTATCCAATCATTGCTTCCATGTGTAATGTTTCCCATGAGAGAGGAAATCAAGTTATATTCTTCATCACTTGAATAATCATCACTTTCTTGTCTAAGTCTCTTTGTGGAAGGTTCATCATCCTCTGTAGCATGAGCATGATGTCTTCTCTTGTTTCCCTTCTTCTTGTGAGAGACATTTTCATTTCTAGCACATTCTTTAGCATAGTGTCCTTTCTCGTCACATGTATAACATTTGATTCTAGACAAATATTTTCTAGTGTTACATTTATGGAAGTGCTTACCTTTGGGGTGATGAGAACTTCTTTTATTGGAGTGTACTATGAGAGATTGATCTTAACTTCCCATATTTTCTTCTCGAGCCACTATCCGAGATTATTCTTGAGAGCATTCTTCCCATAGTCTGTAGAACTTGACTAGATTCTTTCTGGCACAGATCCCTTGAATAAAGGAGTCCCATGATCTAGGGAGACCATTTAAGGTGGTCATTACAATCTCTGCATTCTCCACTTCTTCATCCACTACTTCAAGTTGTTCTTTGATCTGTGAGACCCTTGTGAAGTATGATCTATGGTCTCCACATTCTAGATCTTCACATTCTTCAACTGGTTCCTCAAAGTCATCTTCTGGTTTATGTTCTTTCCTTCAAATAGTTTGGTCAGGGCATCAAACATAGATTTAGGTGTCTTTAGGGAGGAAACCTATGGTATGAGGTGATCCTTTATTGAATCAACAATAATACTCTTAGCCATGACCAACTTCTTTTTGTGTAATGCCTTAGCCTCATCTCCCTCTAGAATTGGAACCTCCTCATTGATGTAGGATTCCAACTCATTTTCTTCTAGGACCAGGGAGATCCTATACTTCCAGGATTGGAAGTTATCATCTCTCTCAAGATTTTCATCAAGCTTGGTGTGATGAGACATCTTAACTGAGAACCTCAAATGGAAATACAAAATATTTAGATCATACCAGGTTAAGATGTTGGATCTGGACCTGGAGCTGAATTTCTGTAGAGCTGGATCAGGAGTAGATTAGGGTTTGTCTTTCCTAGAGTTATGTCCAACCAAAATATTTGATCTTGATCTCTAAACTTCATTTTTGAGGAGGAGATCAATCTAGGCCTGGGCTCACTCAAAATTTCCACTTCTGTAGAAAGCCCTAATTTTCAGCAGCAGTGTCGGGTCAAAAATTGAAAATGCTCAGAATTAGATTCTGCTTCGACAGAAAGATGCACCCTGGATAGGAGAGTTAGTCCAAACTTCTTTTTCTGAAAATATGTGGAGAGAGATCCAAAAAATAGGAAGCCCTAGTTTCCGCAGGTGCATAGTGTCTTCTTCTCAGGTTAGCTATGATACCATGTTAGATTTTTATCATTTAAGCTAGCATTATATTAGGATCTTCAACTGAGAGAATAACAAGCACAACGATCAAACATAAGAGACAATGAACACAATGTTTTTCCTCAGGGAAACCATAAACGAGAAAACCCTGTAACTTCCTCAGAGATAGAATCAGCACCAAAAGCAAAACCCCAAAAACAGTAAGATGATCTCCTAACAACAGTAGTCTCTCTCTCTCTCTCTTATCCCAACAACTTCTTCTCTCTCTGTTATGGCATTGAATGCTTATATCTGATCATGTAGGAACCAATCCTACAGTCACATCAGAATGGATCAGCACTCCTATTTGACATGGAAAGAACCAATCCTCTCACCATGATAGAATGGCTCATCCCTTACATTTGACCATGGAAGAAACCAATCCCCTCACCATGTCAGAATGGCTCACAGAATCATCACTTCCCCTTGGAGGGAACCTCAATCTGGAGAACACCAAGCTTCTTCCTGAAGTATTCAAACTTCACTCTAGTTAGTGGCTTAGTCAACAAGTCAGCTATCTATTCCTACGTCACCATATACTGGAGCTTCACTGCTTCTCTCTACACCATATCCATGATATAGTGATACTTGATCTCGATATGCTTTGACTTGTCATGGAACACCGGGTTCTCCGACAACTTCACACAACTCTGGTTGTCGCAATATATACAAGTAGCATCCAACTAGAGATCAAATAATTTAGACAATAGCTTCCTCAACCATACTACCTTAGAACTAGATGAACAATCTGCGACATACTGTACTTCAGCTGTACTCAGAGCCACGTAAAATTGTTTCCTACTAAACCAAGAGATCACACCTGATCCCATACTGAAGCAGCACCCTGAAGTTCTCTTCCTATCGATGGCACTACTTGCCCAATCTAAATCAACATAGCCCTCTGAGTTAATATTTTGATTTGCCTCATATTTGAGCCCATAATCAATTGTACCCCTCAGGCACCTCAGAATATGCTTTGCAACAATAGAGTGAACATGTCTTGGATCTGTTAGGAACTGGCTCAAGGTGTTCATAGCAAAGCAAATATCTGGTCTAATATTCGTCAGCTACATCAAGGACCCAATCATCTGATGATACATTGTAGCATCAACCGATTTTGATAAAGCATCGCTCAATAGCTTTAGGTTTGATGCCATAGGTGTCGTCATGGCCTTGCAGTCCATCATCCTGAACCTCTTCAAGATCTCTACCGTATACTTCCCTTGTCCCAAGGAAATTCCATCTGCATTTTGCCACACCTCCATGCCTATTGTGCATCATACCCAAGTCCTTCATTTCGAACTTGGCAGCAAGCTTCCTCTTCGTATTAGAAATCAACCCATCCATACCTGTCACAAACAGATCATCTACATACAGTAGGAGTATCACTGGGTTACCTTCTTCAACCTTGTAGTAAAGGTTGGAATCTGCTTTACTTTTAGAAATCTATCAATTCTAGTGTACCATGTCCTGGGTGTCTGTTTCAAACCATACAGGGCTTTCTTCAATTTACACACATGAGTCTCCCTGTCATGTGTCTTAAAACTGAGTGGATGCTCCACATACACTTCCTCTTCCAGTACACCATTCAAGAAAGTAGTCTTGACATCCATCTGGTGTATCTTCCATTTCATCACTGCAGCCAGAGCAAGTACTGATATGATGGAAGTGTATTTGGCTACAGGTGCAAAATTTTCCTCATAATCTACTCCTTCTTTCTGGGAGAAGCCATGAGCCTCAAATTTTGCTTTATATTTTTCTTTCTTGATCCAATGTCAAGAAATGAATTTATCCCTTAGTCATGAAAAATATAAAATGTTACTGACAGAAGGTATAGTTTTGGGACATCATATTTCCTCTCAAGGAATTAAGGTAGACCCTGGGAAAATCGAAGTAATTGTTGTCCCTCCCTCTCCCAAAAATTAGAAAGAGGTAAGAATTTTTCTTGGTCATGCAGGCTATTACCGTCATTTTATTGAAAATTTCACTAAAATAGCTGCACCAATGTTTAAGTTGCTTACAAAAGACATAGAATTCCAGTGGACAGAATCTTGTCCAAATGGTTTTGAAATCCTAAAAGCTAAACTATCGGTGGAACCAATACTTAGGGGTCCCAATTGGTCTTCCTTTTCACATATCTACCGATGCCTCTGATATGGCCATAGGAGGAGTCGTCGGCCAATAAGAAGGACAAGCACCTTATACCATTTATTTTATTAGTAAGAATTTAACTCCTGCCAAACTTAATTATACTGTTATTGAAAAAGAATTCTTGGCAGTAGTTTATTCTATTAATAAGTTTCATCATTATATTATAGGTTATGAATTTTTTGTGCATACCGATCACTCTGCCATTATATTTCTCATGAATAAAGAAATTACCAATGGTAGAGTGACCCAGTGGCTTCTTTTATTACAAGAATTTAACATTACCGACATTGAACGACATGGTAAAGAAAATATAGTAGCATATTTCCTTTATTGTATTCAACATGAAGACGTTACTAAACCAAGTGAAGACACTTTTCCTGATGAACATCTATTTGCTGTATCTATTAAAACCCCTTGGTTCACAGATATTGCCAATTATTTAGAAACTGAGAAAATACCAAACCATTTTTCCCCACATGAGAAGCGTCGTATTCTAGTTCAGAGTTCCAATTATTCTTGGGTTGATAATGATCTCTTCCGCACTGGTCTAGATCTTATTATTTGACTATGCATGGGGGAGGATGAAATGACAGACATCCTCTATGCATGCCATGATGGACCATATGGAGGACATTTTTCTGATAAGAGGACGACATACAAAGTATTACATTGTGGTTATTATTGGCCAAGCATTTTTAAATATGCTGCCAAATATGTCAAAGGATGTGATAGTTGTCAAAGAATGGGTAGACTTACGTCATCTGATGAAATTCCTATACAACCCCAAGTCATGATTGAACCCTTTCAGAAATGGGCTCTTGATTTTGTAGGACAAATTTCTCCCATGTCTCGTAAAAATAAATATATTTTAGTCTGCACGGACTATGTCACCAAATGGGTAGAAGCTAAAGCTTTGTTTAGAGCCACAATGAAATCAGTGGTAGAATTCATATATGAAGAAATATTCACTTGGTTTGGTGTACCTAGAGAAATTGTCATAGATCAAGGTACTTAATTTACTTTTAAATTAATGAAAGAACTTACTACGAAATATGGTATCCGACATTGCAAATATTCACCTTATCATCCTCAGGCTAAGGGTTAGGTAGAATCAACTAATAAAATATTATAAGACATTTTAACTAAAACCATTCACTTACATCATAAGGATTGGGTAGATAGACTCCCAGAGGCTTTATGGGCCTATAGGATAACATGGAGAAACACTACTGGACATATCCCCTATGAGTTAGTGTATGGAAAAAAAGTCCTTTTACCTATTAAATTTCAAGTTAAAACCTTTCGTATGGCAGAAAAATTAGGCATGAATTTGGATGAAGCACAGAAACAACGAATATTATAGATTAATGAGTTAGATGAAATTAGACAAGATGCACTCTAAAGAACCATGCTAATACAGAATCAATGAAAGACATGGCATGATAAATTTATTAAAAAAAACCAATTTAATACTGGAGATTGGGCACTACTATTCGACTCACGGTTTAAAAATTTTAAAGGAAAATTAACCACCCATTGGATGGGTCCATACGAAGTAGTTACAACTTTTGACAATGGGTCATTAAAAATTAAAATAATTGATGGATCATAAGTTTCCTTTGTAGTAAATGGGCATAGACTCATACTTTATTATCAACCGACATCTAAACAGGATTTTATACAGAATGTTTTGCAGCAAAATGAAATGGAATTAGTTGAAGGGGAAGTTATTCCTCCTCCTCCTGATCCTTGAAAAAGTATTTTGTGTTATTACCACTTGTATATATGTAAATATGTGCTTGTTTCTTTTAATAAATACGAGTCATTTCTAATAGATTGTTTACACAAGACTCTTTTTCTTTTTATTACGTCTTCATGAATAAATTGAATCATCTAACAAGTGGTTTTGTAGTTTGATTACAAATATTCTATCTCTATGAGAAGCTCATGAAGTATTACTTGGACAAGGGAAGTATGTTAAATACTTATAAGGTATCTTAACCTTTCTTGGGATACTTTTGAAACTTTCAACTTATAGTAAAAGTTAAAAATTTATAATCCTTTGTATATCATACTTAACCAGCTCTTCTATGATTCATATGGTTTTTCGTATTTTTATTCAGACATGTATGTTTTTGATTTACTCTTTTTAACAGTTGCTTGATAGACCTACTTTCATTACCATATTTTTCACATTTTCATCTTACACCTAGGGATTACTAGTTCATCTTATGCTTGTTGTCAAAAATTGTCTCTCAAGTATTTTGGTGATAATTCGAGAGTAAGTGGAATTTTTTTTTGTGGGGAACATTACTTTTCTTTTATGAAGAAGAAGGAATGTAAGGTTAAAGAATAGTTTTAGGTTATTCTCTTTTGACATGATCTATGGTTATGGACATTATGAAGTTACTTACAAGTTTATTTTGAAAAAATTGAATTATGTGTTTAGCAGGACTTAACATGCTCTAGTACCAATCAGTTTTCATATATTTAATATCATTATACAAGGAAAACTCGTCAGAGTACTGAACAGACTTGCTGGCAGCAGGTCAATGCTAAGTAAAAAAAAAAAAATCAAAACACAGAAGCTCGATTAATGCAAGAAAACCCATCGGGGTACTGAACATGATCATTGGTAGCGGGACTATGCTTTCATGGTACCAAGGTAAACCCATTGGGTTACTGAATAGGCTTGGTGGTAGCGGGGCAATACCTGGTAAAAGAGACATGGTTAATGCACTACTATGCACATAGTTCATAAAACAATGATAATATGAAGAATTTTTTTTTAGAATTTATGAATAAACATGTTACGACCAATTGTTTAACATGTCATTTGAGAATGGCTGTAAGTTGGGCTTGACCTTGCCCATCTAATTCAGCATATACCTAGGATGTTATTATCCTAGAAATGGGACCAATAGTTGTAAATCTCACATACTCCGGGGTACACTTAAATATTTTGTGACGACATGATATCTTTAAAATGAGGCATAGATGACTAGTTTTTCCTATGGAATTCTTTTGGTTCAATTATTATCATTCACGCGGTCTTTCTAAGCACTATTATATTTTTCATGAATATACATATCTGAATTATTTCCATTTACTAATTAGTTAGTTTTTATTATTTTCTTTCCAAAATAATCAACAGCATGATAGAACTCTTTAATTTTCTATTTTTTTGGAACAATCACTTCTTCTCTCTTCTATGGCTTGAGGACATGCCATATCTTTGGTTTGGGGAAGATCGATTTGAAAAGATTAGATTGTTTTTAATTTTCATTATTTTTGATCGATCTATTTATCTCTGACAAATGATAAGTGATTTTCACGATAATCTAAGCAGTGGAATTTGATTATAGCATTAAGGATATTTTTACAGCAAAATCAATATGGAGAACTATATGAAGAACCAAATGAAGGTCCAAATGAAATACCAAATGATGATCTGAATAAAACATTGTAATATTTTAGTATTTATAATTAAAATTCGTTAACCAAATTTTGTTTTTTTTTGGCAAATAATTTTTACCTTCATGTGGATGCTTAGAAATTATTCTTATCATTTTATTATTGATAATCCTATCCTTTTACACAATCATGCATATAAACTATTAATTGACTAACTCTCTTGATTATAAATATGATTTATACTCTTGATTATAAATATGATTTATACTTTTCATGTCGTATGTTCAACCTATCGAAAGTTTTACTTTGGACATGGTTGAATTAATTTTAAACCTTATGAATTTACTTACTTATGTATCTGTCCGTTGCTGGCTCATGTCTCAAAATTTCTATCATAGTGTGATCTGTTATCTTTCTTTTTGCTCAGTGGGACCTGTCATTTCATCGGTTTGGGGGAATGTTGATCCTAGAATTGTTATCATTTTTGGCAATTAAATTACTCATTTAAACATATGTTTTATTATCTTTCTGTATATTTTATGTCACGCAGATCACTATTCAGCTCAGGTATGTATGAATTTAAGGTTTATATGAAATCTATTTATTATTATAATTTTTATGATTTTATTAATTAAAATTGACATTATTAAAGCACATTTGATGTATTAATTAATTTATATATTTGTTTGCAGATTTTACAATCTTTGTGGGACAAATTAATAATAAGAACACATTCAGCCTGCCTTGCGCACACAATGTCCAGATTGACGTCTAGCTTGTCATACATCCCGCTGCACAAAACTCATTGGTAGTTTTCCAGCTGTTGAAACGTGTTCCTGAAGACTGTAGTCTGGAGTGTTCCAACAAACAGACACTTCGTTCACCCTAGATCGACACCCAATGTATCCAGCTAATGAACCAGCTTGCTATCTAGCTCTTCGTCCAGATCGTTAACTAGACTACGCGTTGTTGGGAATTAATTTCGGGCAGTTAAAATGTGAAACATCCTGCAAACAACCTTCTATCCATGTGTCTAGGTGATGAATCTTATGTTCTAGATAATTTTCCAGCCTGCAGCCTCCTTCACTTGCCACCACATTAACAATCCATGCATTGGGTTGATGCATTTAACCTACACTCTAGAAGATTTGCTAGTGTGTTCTCCTCTATTTCCCACCAGTTCACTGTTGTGTTGAAGAAGAAGTCATGTGCCACATATGAATACCTGTTTCATTGGAGAAGGAACTTGTGCATACGCTGTCCAATGAAGAAGACAAGAACTGTGTTGAAGAAGGGAAGATGCTTGTGCATTGGCCTACGATCTGTTATGTACCTTTATGATCGACTAAATTTAGAGAGCAATCGACCACTAAAGGGTCGAATTTCTCATCTCTGTAAAATATTATATAAATCAACCCCTGTGTGAGAGCTCGGTTAGCTAGAACTAGAAAGTTATAGAGTTAAAAAGAATTCATCAGTTTGTTCTTGAGTACATTTGTATTTTTGTTCTATTGTCTGAATAAAAATTTGTATGTGTTGATGTTGAAGATTGCATTTGAGTATAAGTTGTAGAAATTCTAAAGCCTTGATGGCATAAGGAATTTCATAAAATGGCTAAGGATCTAGGCACACAATTAACCTCAAAGAGAATTGTAGAGAATTAGCATAATGAGAGAAGAAGAAGAATTAATGAACACACATTAATTAATGATCAATAAATGATAATTGATATTATTACATAGGTAATACATCCTTATAAAGGAAAAAGGAGTTGCATGAAGACAACTCAAGCTAGCTCATAAAAGCAGGCTTACTAATTATGATAAACCCCATATAGCACTTTCCAATCTACCAAACACCTCACGAGTTGGAAAAAGCATGAGTGAGTTTTCAAGGAGATGGAAATAATATGATAATGGAGAAAAACTAATGGAGGATGGGTTGGAAACAAAAGCACCCAGTTTCCTAGTTGACTAGCTTTTATCTTATCCATAGAAAAGCATGATAAAGTAGAAAAAACAGAATCTGCTATATGGTCCTGTATACTAATTCTAGATGAACCCAGAATCAGAAGTAAATCATTACTAGGATATAGGTGACATGCATTGACTTTAAGGTGTAAGTGGATGCCAACTAATTTAAGCTAGTGGGTGAATAATTAATCATTATTGATTAATTATTTTATCCTAAGTGTATGAGTGGGTTTATTATATCCCAACACCCCCCTTTAAGCCTGACTTTATGATGATATTCCTGAACTAATCAGAAATATATATGCATATAGGGCCCAACAATAAAGCTATGGTCACCCTTTTACAATTTATCTTGTCCAAAGAAATGAGGAAAGAGGCAAAACCTCAAGGGGAAAATCCTCCCTCAAGAAAGGACATGAAAAGCAATACCAAAAATGTTGAACTACTGGTGTTGCTGCTTCTCCAAACTAAATGCTGATGTCTGGAGGAATCTTCTTCTTGGGAAGAAGATAAATCTGCTCACCTGGATCAAGGACAGCTGCAGGATGGAACCTAGGACCATGTAGAACAACTGAAAGCCAATGATGTGAAGGCAATACTGAAGGATCTTGAGACTTGTAATCAGCTCGAAGATGATGATATGACTTGAAATTCCAACCAGTAGAGATGAAATGAGCTCCAGATAGGTGAAATGATTGTTCAAGCGAATGTATCATGTCTCCATCTTCATTTACACAGAGAGGATGTGTGCAAGTGATCATGTAGGAACATAGAGAAGGCATGGGATCAAAGAGTATGAATGCATGGGCTCCATGGGTTGATCTAGATTTCAAAGAATCCAAGAGATCACAAATAAACACAATAGTAGACTCATGGGAATATACTGGTAAAGAATCCTCTATGGTACAGGTATGAGAGGAGGAAAGATAGTGATGTTCAAAATATTCAAGGTGGCTCTGAGAATGAGTGCCAAGAACAAAGGAGGAGCTGTAGAAGCATATGGGATCAAGTATGGTAAGTGGAAAAACACTAGAAGGACTTGATTTGGCTAAGCATACATCCTGGAAATGACTGGGTTGCGCACCATCAAGAAGAGAGGCATGCACAAGGTGTGAGAGGTCTGGCATATGGATCTCAGAATCCATGATAGAAGACATAGAGAACACTGAATGTGTGAGTGAATCATCAATAGAAATAGCAGCTCCATTAGTCACTTCTTTTTCATCAACAACATCATGAGAAGATGAATCAAGATCTTCTACTTCAAAAGACACAGAAAAAGATGGCTCTTCAATATTTGCTTCTTGATTGAAAGAGGAAGCATTCGAATGAAAGAGAGTAGTAGCAAAAGGAACTATATGAAAAAATTCTTCTTCATGATCAACTTCATTAGAGACTGTAGAGGGCAAGACATCTTGAGAGAGAGAAATCATTAAGGAGCTAGAGGCACTCTCCACATAGCTAGAAGGATCCTCATTGTTCTTTCCCAAAACTCTATCCAATGTTGTCCAGAGATCCTTTGGGGAATCAATAGAATCAATAAGGTAGCGCATGCATGGAGAGATAGATAGGCACATAGCTCCAATTGCTCTGTCACATTCATTCAACCAGTCACTTGGCTCTTCATAAGATTCTTCACCAGCTCCAATAGATATCTCATAGAGACCTTGTCTCTTTAGATATGAAATCATCTTCAGTTTCCACTCTGAATAGCTTGTGAATGGAGAAAGAAGAGGAACTGATATTCTTGAATCCATTCAAACTTGAACCTGCAAAATAAACCTGCAAATTTGAAAAGGAGGATTAATTAATGAACTCTCAAAGATCTGATATCATGTAGAGCTTTGATATCCTCAGCTCTAATTGCACGAAGAACTTGAACTTTGAGAACCTTAGCTCTGATACCATGTAGAAATTCTAAAGCCTTGATGGCATAAGGAATTTCATAAACTAGCTAAGGATCTAGGCACACAATTAACCTCACAGAGAATTGTAGAGAATTAGCATAATGAGAGAAGAAGAAGAATTAATGAACACACATTAATCAATGATCAATAAATGATAATTGATATTATTACATAGGTAATACATCCTTATAAAGGAAAAAGGAGTTGCATGAAGACAACTCAAGCTAGCTCATAAAAGCAGGCTTACTAATTATGATAAACCCCATAAAGCACTTTCCAATCTACCAAACACCTCATGAGTTGGCAAAAGCATGAGTGAGTTGTCAAGGAGATGGAAATAATATGATAATGGAGAAAAACTAATGGAGGATGGGTTGGAAACAAAAGCAACCAGTTTCCTAGTTGACTAGCTTTTATCTTATCCATAGAAAAGCAGGATAAAGCAGAAAAAGCAGAAAAAGCAGAATCTGCTATATGGTCCTGTATACTAATTCTAGATGAACCCAGAATCAGAAATAAATCATTCCTAGGATATAGGTGGCATGCATTGACTTTAAGGTGCAAGTGGATGCCAACTAATTTAAGCTAGTGGGTGAATAATTAATCATTATTGATTAATTATTTTATCCTAAGTGTATGAGTGGGTTTATTATATCCCAACAAAAGTTATCCAAGCACCACCCCTGATTGATGAGAGGGACCCTCATCAACCATAGGTTTCTTTTCTTGTTTTTTTCTTTCATTTTTTCTGTTGTAGCTAGTTTAATTTATAGTTTGTTTTATTATTCTGTACATCATTTTTATTTCCAGAATTAAGTAACTATAATGCACACATAGTTTGTTTTCAACTTTGTTTTCAGTCATTTCATTTCCAATTTATTGTTTAGTTTATTTGCAAGATAGATAGAATAGATTGCTTTTTATCAAATTAAATAAATTCAATTCTATTTGTTTCTGTTATGTTATAAGTTATTAATTATGCAATTTGAATTTTAGTTTATTAATATGCAATGATTTATTTTCATGAATTTGTTTAAGGTTATGTAATTGTTAAATTTGCTTAATAAGTAGGTTTACTTATTGTCTTTATGTATTAGATATGCATCTGCACAAATTCAGCTGAAGATTAGATCATTTAGGTTAGTTTTTATTATTTTAACTATGCAGACTGTCATTCAAACAACCTGTTTAAACTGTCATTCAACCACCCCTTTTAGACCCACAGTTCAGTCTATCATTCATCCCTTAGTTTCGTTTTTAGCGTTTTTACTGTATTTTGAGATTGTTTTTAGTTCTGTTTTGTTTATGTCTTAATTATGCTTTGACTGAGATAGTTAAATAATAGTTTTATTCAACATTGAAGTTAAAGTTAGAGTGTTTTAGGTTATTTATTAAAGTTTTATCATTTTCCTTCTTTTCGCTTTGAATATGTGTTAAGATGTTTATATTTTTGTTTCTTTAATTTGTTTCTGATTTCTTTACTTATGTATTGTTTTTTGTTTATTCCTTTAGATTAATTTATTCCTTTGCATGTAATTTCAGTATTGTATATGTTATCCTTAGTATGCTTTTAGGTTGTTCCTTTTTAATTGTGTGATTCCTGAAAGAGACTTGTAGGACATAATTCAAGAACATTCCTATTAAGTTTTCTACTTGTTTCTTTCTATTTAATTTCCTTTATTAAGTTTTCTACTTGCTTATTAATTCGGTTTTCCTTGCATCTTAGTTTCCAAGTTAAAGATTAGTTGTTAATAATATCGTTTTTAGTTTAATAAATTATTAATTATTTAAGTTTAATATTTTGTCCCAGTTTAATTAACTTAATAGTTGAATTCTTAGGAGTTTGACTTGATTTTTCATTTTGAAATATCTTTCGATCTTTTGTTTGTTAAAATATTTACACGACACCCTCTACCTTCGCATATATTTTGTGTAACTCTAATCCTACTAGCCCCGATTGATAATTAAAGATCGGGTGAATTAATTTAGACATTATAACACCCAATAGCTATGAATCTCTTCCATATGTGTCTGCTCTATACCAGAAAAATGTGGTCGCATCGTGCTCCTTTGTTTCTCATCATCGCGGTGTAACCCTTCACTAAGTGGGGGCTATATTACATGACGTGCAACCCAATTTCGGTTGGGGGGCACAAGTACATCATTTTCATTGTAGACTACTTCACAAAGTGGGTAGAGGCAATGCCTATCTTCAAAGAAAACAGTGAAATGATAGCTTACTTCATATTTAACCAAATCATTACTCATTTTGGTATACCAAAGTATGTCACTAACCATGGCAGCCACTTTCAGAATAGCATGATGACCAAGATAACTAGTGTTCTAGGGTTTAGGCAAGACCATTCATCTTCCTTCTACCCTTAGGAAAATGGACAAGTAGAGGAAGTTAACAAAAACCTTAAAACCATTCTAAAGCATACTATAAATGTGAGCCGGTCAAATTGACACATCATGCTATATCCTTCACTTTCATTGTATTGGACTAATGTCCACACTACTACTGCTATTTAACCTTTCCAACTCACTCATAGGGTGGAAGCAGTCACACCGGTTGAATGTGAGATTCCATATCTTAAGATAGCTATTCATGTACTTCCTGACACTACAGAACTAGAAGAACGTTTGCTTCAGTTAGAAAATCTGGATGAATGACACAGAGATGCGTTGACTGCAAACAAGCCTCACAAGAATAAGGTAAAGAACCAATATGACAAAGTAGTTAAGCCGAGACTTTTCTTTGAAGGGAACTTGTTTTTCTCTGAGATCAAGACAAGGAGCCCTTGGGGGCAGGAAAAATCAAGTCTATGTGGTTAGGTCCCTACATCATGTCAAAGGTTTTGAAAAAGGGAGTTTATGAATTAACCAATTCTGATGGAAATAAGTTGCCGAAGCCTAGAAATGGGCTCTACCTAGAGAAGTACTACGCTTAGGCATGGTTCTTGTTCTTGTATTTTTATTGTATGTATTTTTATGTAAAATAGTTTAGTTAGCTGGTTAGTGTTTCTTAATAGTCTGTTGGTTTTTACAGATGTCAGCTGAGTGGTTCATAGGTTTTGCAGATGGCACTAGTTGCCATACTTGTAACCTCGCTTTAGCCGATTGGGTTATCTATTCACCCTTAGGACAACTGGTTGCCTCTGGTGGCGCTTGCTTGGGTCCTACCACTAATAACATGGATGAGTACATGTAAGTTATTGAGTTGTTATGGAATGCTACACTATGTGGAATTACCTGTTTGGAGGTCAAACTTGACTCTCAACTCGTGGTTTCCCAACTCAATGGTGATTATCAGGTGCGAAACCCTACTTTGCTACGTTAGTTTTTGCGTGTAATATTGCATGAAAGAAACTTTGAATATATTTCATTTAATCACAATCAAAAATAAAAAATACAATTACTAATGCTTATGCGAATTACATATTAGACTGGCACTTAACACACAGTTTGTAAAATAAATATAACAAATACATTTGAAACACATGTAAATAACTAGAAACACACACACACACACGTAAAATATGTCCATATATATATATCGAGTGTTTGATCTGTAGATCCGGTCATAACTGTATCAATATACAAAAATTGGGATCATCATCCATATGTGTCTAAGTTTAGTCCTACTCCTCAACCTCGCCGGATGCAACTACCTCTATGACCTCCCTATAATGAAGATCGGCCCAAGATACCCTTCTAAGAAGGCGTATCTTGGTTGAAGGAACCCCCACTACAAAATCATGCATGGTATTTGGGATCCGCTCTATCCACAGTGTAGGGACACCTTGGGTTAGCATGGCCAACCTCCCCTCGATAACTTGTAGCATGATCTCCTCCCCACCCTGTGTGGGTCGTACAAATGAACTAGGATTCCCAATGGGGCGTACAAGTCCAACATTTACATATAAAATATTAAAAATGGTCAAGCTCATATACATATGTATATATAACTTTATGAATAAAATTCATAAAAATCAAATAATTTTAAAAAGATACAAACATATCGATCTCTCCCCATGCTCCCCCTGGCAGAAGGGAGAGTTCATTGTCTCCTCGAAAGTCTAATCTGGCATATGGGAATTGCTGGAGAGTAGGTACTTCCTTTCCCACCAAATATATAAATCATCGTCATAACCGCTTTGGACACCACCTCTGCCACTTTGATAGAGAAATATGTCTCCCCATATAGTAAGTCTAGGTTGGTGGGGGGCGAGCTGTGGTTGTGGTACTGCAGGGATGAGAGAAGGAACTCTCTTAAAGAAGAACAATACCAAAATTCATGCACAACTAAACCTCTTCCTTGATAACCTCTTACAATTAGAGAGCGTTTTTTGCATTATCAGGATCATACCTAAACACCAATCAAACACTATGCCTTGCATACATGCCACTGCAACTCGCATCAGAGTGGCCAAGTGTAATGAAGAAGAACCAACAATCCTTGTTACCATGCTTACCATCACTTGTTATTTAAAGATCGTTATTTGTGAGATTGGGACACATGTCTCCTTCCTCTTTGTACCTGGTGGAGAGTAAGTATCATTGTAATCCTGAACACTCATAGGGTCACCACCTCTACCAGTGCCTTCAAGGTTTATAGGATGCCTTTGTGGGAAACCCCTGTAATGAAATAAATTTATTCTATTTTAATTTCCAATATCTACCCCTTTATATGAAATAGACCAAGGTCATGGTCCCAATAGCCTATAATATTCTCCAATAGAAGGACATTCACTCTCATGTTGGATGTGTAGTATATTTTTAACAAGCCACATTGTTGCAGAGCTTGCAAAGTTGGGGCATCCCGCATTGCCTCTCGATCCATATCTTCATGTTCTCTCTCTCTCTCTTCACTCCAAAACTGTTTTGTACCTTCCCAATGACCACATTCAATCATTAGAACCTATCAATTTCTTCTGGTTTTAGTCATTTTTTAATTTTTCAAAAGTTGCACAGCATATGCGATTTTGCTTTTAGCACAACACATGGAATACACATGTTGCAGTGTAGAAAATCACGTATAAAATACGTATATGCGACTATTATGAAGTAGACCCACATATGCTGTGTAAGAGTTTTAGGGCATGCATAAAAACATAAAATTTTCCACTAAAATTAAAAATTGAAGGTATAGAGAGAAGGAGAAAAGTGAGATAACCAACCTGCAACTCGCGGAATTGGATTTGGTCTAGCGGGTTGTCCCCGGTGATCAACTGAAGTCTGGAGGTAAAACTTGCGAAATTTAGTAATTTTCCAAATGGTATGTCTATTTTGGGTTTTTGAACTATTTATATCAAAAATTTTAAATTTTTGACCCATTGTCTATAGTTTAAAATCAATTTTTAATGTATGTACTAATACCATAGTTTTTTGATAACTACAGCAGGTCTGAGATCATTAAAAAGTTGTTTTTCGTCACATATAGGGTAGGATTTGGTCCTCATTGTTGACTTTGCACTTATACCTTATCCATCATTAAACCCTAGGTTCACTTTTTCATCCATGGACTATGGTTTCAAACCACTTTTACCTCGTACACATCATTGTTCCTCCATGGATAGGGTTTCCTTCTCATGGGTACTCTAGTTTAGAACACTTGATTGTCTTTTTGGTACCCATGCCGCAGTTTTGTTAGGTTTGTAGGAGCCTTCTTAGTTTTTTTTCATGACAAAATGAGCCTCATTTTGCATCTTTTTATGAGCTATCCCTGTTTATAAGGCTCCCCACACTTATGGAGGTTCTTTAGGCCCTGGTTTGACTCCTCAAAACAGACTATATTGCCGAGTAAACTTGTTCGTTTAGACTCGTCAAGAATAAGTGAATGGGTATCTACATTGGTGGTGAGTTATTTATTTCTTGGACCATGTATATTATTTACATGAAAGGAATACTCTCTTTTCTATGAAATTGAGAATAGTATATTCAGGCATAGGTTTATTACTTTTTCAGACCCAAAGGACTAAACTTGCTTTGACTGAGATATGGAAGTGTTCAATCAAGGAATATTTATGATGACTAGGACTGAGGGTGACGGGGAACACTGGTGGGCCTCCTTGCGGGGTGAATGAATGGTGGAAAAATAACGAAACCTTTGCATTATGAGAGGAGTGGATGGCTCATGTAAAAAGTGTGAAACAATTCGATAACGACCGATGTGGTGCGCAAATCGATGTGGTAAGGTGTAGGGATGCAATGTGGAAATTGTACCAAGTGAGAGCGAGAACTAATCTCAAGCATCATCACAAGCTCGGAAAAAGGAATCCGGCGATATCAACAGTGTGAAAAACGGAGAACGACCGAAGTGGCACGTAAACCGAGACGACTAGCGGTGTCTAAAAAATGGGTAAAAAATGACATAGAGAAAATAATGCAATGAGGTGACCATCGGGATGGTCTCGTTGTGCTGATTCCAATGGTGGAAATGGTTTGGAAAATGGACTCTGTATGGGTTCAGAATGGCCAAACAAGAGAAAAGTCAACGGACTATAAATAGTAAGTGGGCCCAACATGACATGTGTCATTTGACTAGTGGACTTTGACTCGTGATCACAGTGGACCAGAGCTGAGGTATCATTTCTGGACGATCTGACCAATCGATTGCAGAGTCGGGAGATACAGGTATTTCGTTAAACTCATACTTGCATTTTTTTGGGTTTGGCGGGTGGGTAGTGGGTCCCAGGGGATGATTTGTACGGTCCACGTGGGTGGACCGTGGGTTAGGGGGGTGAAACCGCGGTCTCATACTGCAGGTTTAGACCGGGACAGCCGTGGTTGCGGACCGCGGGTTCAGGCCTGATAGCCGCGGTCGGAGACCGCGGCTGTAGGCGTGACAGCCGCGGTCGGGGACCGCGGCTGTAGGCCTGACAGTCGCGGCCGGAGACCGCGGCTGTAGGCTTGACAACCGCGGTCGGAGACCGCGGCTGTAGGCCTGACAGCCGCGGTTGGGGGCCGAGCTGTTCTGGTTTTTTGATGAGTGGGAAGGTCTATTAGTTTAACATGAGTATGATGAGACTTCGTTGTGTGATTGACAGGATGCCACAGGTGTTGTGGAGAGAGCGAGAGATCTAGGACGAGATTGTGACTATTGTTCGAGAGGATCACCGGGTGCGGTCGATGCTAGGGATTTTCGGACTACTGAAGTTCGCTGAGGTGCCTATGATGCGGTCAGCAGGATTGCTGCTGAACCGGTTGGTTGGTTTCTGGGAGCCAGAGATACTGGCGTTTCGAGTGCAGGGAGAGAGGGTGGACATCACCCTGACTGATGTTTATTTTTTGACGGGGTTGCCCTGCCTGGGGAGGGTAGCAGATACACAGCCGCGGGTGTCTGCAGACCTTGATATGGATGACATGTTGGAGTGGTTTTGTCGGTCGTAGGCTCAGGTGCATCGGAATGCACTCTTGGTGAGAGACTTATAGGAGCCAGCAGTACAGGCGATGGCAGCATGTGTGGTGCGTATTTTGGGGTCCCAGTCACCGGAGAAGGTGTCTAGGGGTCAGATGCAGCTCGTGGAGCATGTACTGGCTAGGACTTATTTTGCATGGGGCCAGATGTTCCTGACCTGCGTGCAGCGATAGCTGACCACAGCGAAGGAATCTGGTAAGGGGTTCTGCTATGGTTCATTTTTATGTGCATTCTTTATGGAGAGGGTCCCCACCCTGCGGCCACGGGTGCCGGTCAGAGCGAGAGGCTTGAGGGAGCCTCGAATGGTGCGGTGGGGAGAGATGATGCGCCACCGTGGTAGCGGGGACGTTGGGTGGTACTTTACACAGGAGCTGTACCTGCAGTGGCTCCAGCTACCACTGATGCTGGAGCATTATCCATATAGGGATATGGACTTCACTGGAGATCCAGATGCGCCACGGCCACCAGGACAGGCATGGGGGCCAGATGGTATGTATGATTTGATTGTATTGTCCAGTTTTATGTATATGATATATTGTTGATGTATTGGAACTGGCAAATGGGTGATTTGCAGATGTGGGTCCGAGGCCACCGCCAGGGCATGTGGCACGCAGAGGGATTGTGGTCGTTCCAGCTTTGCCTGGGCGGGGGGAGGTGCATCGTCGAGATGTAGAGGGGACACTAGATTCCATACAGGCACTACTCAACCGTCTGCTGGTGGGAGTGATTGATGAGGGATGGCGGGACTTGGATCCGGATGTGGTCCAGGATTGTATGAGGGCACCCCGGGATTTTAGATCGATCGCGATCCGGGTGGCCTTATTGGCGGACAGGGCACGGGCGCAGGAGCCCGGACGAGATGAGGGCTCGCCGGAGGAGGAGCGGTGGGAGGAGTCAGAGGCAGCGGACACTGACAGTGATGCAGGGTACAACTCTCATTAGGGAGTGCAGGGGACTCCCCTCGAGTTTTGTAGCTGCGGCCTGTACCTTATGAGGTTTTAAGGGATGTATATACATTTTTTGTAGAGCTGAGTACAGGGGTACTCAGGACATGTATAGTACTGTAACATGTATTTTTTGATACGTATATATTTATGCACATGGATGCACCTTTGTGTGATGTTGTTTCATTTGTACGCACGTGGATGCGCTTGATGATGTGTTGTATGTTTGTATTGCACGTGGATGCAAGTAGTTTAGGGTGTTGGGCACGTGGATGCCCCCTGTGTATTTTATGTGATGCGACATGGTGTATCTATGATTAGGCACGTGGATGCCCTATGGATATAAATGTGGTTTATGGTTTATGTTCATGGATGCAAATGTTGATGCAATGCAGTCTTTTTGGTTGTTTATATTTATTTGGATGAGATGCTATGGGATAATGATGCATGATGGAGGTGTTAGATGGTGTGATTGATATGCCAATCTAGTATGTTATTGGCCATTTGATTGGCGACACTATTTTGAGCTCTTGGGACATGTGTGAATGTGATGGATTCAAACTGTTGGCTAAGTTGTTTTGTACGCAGGAATTTTCTAAAGAGGCAGGGATCATGTACCTGGTAGCAATTGTTGAGCTGGGAGACAAGTAGCTGGGAGTCTAAGAACGCATGAAGGTGACATATACCCATCTGGAGGGCAGCAGTCAGGAGACCGGTCACGGCATCGTATTCCACCTGGTTATTGGTAGCGGCGCCTATACATATTCCATCAAGATGAATCAAGTCATTGGAAGGGGAATATAAGACCCACGCTGCAGAAGCCAGGTTGGGAGACCAGCGGCTTGCGCCATCAGCGAAGCCAGTGTAATGAGTTGGAAGATGGTCCATCTGTGGGCATGCAAAAAACGATGAATGAGAGATTATGGTAAAAAAGGTAAAAAACAAAGAAGGAGAGCAAACGTTACAATGCGGACCAATGAGGTCGTGGCTTCAGTTATGGGTAAAAACGTTTGAGGTACAACCCATTACGGGGTTGCATAAAGGGTGGCCTTCAGAGTTGGCTAAAATGTATGTCCCCTTGCCGAGGCAAGTCTGGACGATGTAAGGGCCTTGCCACATGGACTCAAACTTTCCTTTACCGGTTTTGTCGTGGGCTTGGTCATAGGCGAGGATGAGGTCCCCTTCGTAGAAAGTTCGAGGGTGAACATGTTTGTCATAACTGGCTTTGGAGCGGTTTTTGGCCGCTTTGATATTCTGGAGAGTGGCACGACGATCTTCATCATCTTGTTCGAGGGACAACAGACGTTGCTCTAGGGGGGAGGTATTGGGGAGAAGCTCAATGGTGATGTGTAAGGCAGGTATCTGACACTTGATGGGGAGGACAGACTCTACACCGTGAACTAAATGAAACGGGGTAAAACCAGTGGCGGTCTTGGTGGAGGTATAGTAAGCCCATAAGGCAGGGAATAGCATATGGTGCCAATTAGACTTATGCTGATCAACGGTGCGTTGGAGTATGGTTTTCAGGATTTTGTTAACAGCTTCTACTTGACCGTTCCCTTGAGGGTAGTAAGTCGAGGAAAACTGGTGTTGGAACTTGAGGAGAGTGGATAACGCGTGCCAAATGGAATCTTCAAAGTGTGATCCATGGTCTGAAACCAACTGTTTAGGGACCCCGAAGCGAGTGATAACATGGTTGAAAAAGAAACGGGTAGCGGTGTCAGCGGTACAGTTGAAGGTGGGCATGGCTTCCGCCCATTTGGTGAAGTAATCGACGGCGACAATTATGTACTTATGGCTGTTCGCAGATGGGGGTCTACACTCCATAAAGTCGATGGCCCACTTGCAAAAGGGGCCAACGGTGACGACTGGGTGTAACGGAGCGGGTGGTGTCTGGGCCTTGGGGGCGAAAAGTTGGCAGTTATGGCGTGGATGACCTTTTGGGCAGTGGCCATCCCTGAGAAATGGCCGCTGCAGGCACCGCTATGACAATCATTAAGGACCTGTTCAGCTTCCTCGTGTGTAAGGCAACAGTGAAGAATTGTGTCGACTCCTTGCCGGTAAAGGGCATCTCCTAGGAGGAGGTAGCGAGAGGCCTGGTGACGGATACGACGACGTTCATTATGAGTGACGGTGGGTCGAAACTTTTGCGTGCACAGGTATAACAAGATACCACTGTACCACGGGTCATCGGATGAGATAGTGAACAAGTGATTATGGGGTAACTCCTCGGAGATAGGTGGGGCCGGGAGAAAGGAAGGGAGATCAGTGATGAGCTGGGCAAGCGCAAGGGCTTTAGTGCTCTTAGGTGTTCGGAACATGAGGTCATATTCCTGGAGGATAATGACCCATTTAGCCACACGACCTTGTAGGAGCCGCCGATTTAAGAGATATACCATGGGGTTAGAGTCGGCGACAACTGTGGTATGACTAAGTAAAATGTAGTGTCGCAACTTTTGGATGGAAAAGACCACTGCTAGGGCTAGTCGCTCCTCATGTGGATAACGTAGGGGTGGGCCGGACAAGGTCTGGCTGATGTAGTAAATGACATGCTCTTAGCGTGAGGTGTCTTCTTGAACCAAGACTCCGGACACAGCATGCTCGGACGCCGAGACATAGAGGATGAAGTCCTGAGAGAAATCCGGAGGGGAGATCAAGGGGGCTTGTGTGAGAGCTTTCTTGAGGGCTTCGAATGCAGCTTCTACTTGCTCGTCCCAGACAAAGGATATGTGGGTACGGAGCAGGCACAAGAAACCATGAACGGTTGTGGCGTAATCAGGAACGAAGCGTCGAAGAAAATTGGATCGCCCTTGCAAACTTTGGAGTTGCCGCAGCGTTCGAGGAGAGGGAAGGTCTAAGATGGCTTGGACTTTTAGGGGATCAACAGTAATTCCTTTCTGGGAAATAATGAAACCTAACAATCGGCCTAGCAGAACGCAAAAGACGCACTTGTGTGGGTTCAAGCGGATCTGATATTTGCGACAACGCAGAAAAACTTACCGAAGGTCATCAAGGTGGTCTGATCATTTTCGGGAATGAGCTGTAAGGTCATCAAGGTAGACGAGCAGGATATGGACCAAATCATGAAAGCAATAGGTCATGGCCCGCTGGAATGTGGCACCAGCATTTTTTAGGCCAAAAGGCATGACGCGAAAGGCAAAGGGCCCCATGGGGTAGTAAAAGCGGTTTTGTACTGGTCTTCCTTTCGGATTTGGATCTGATTGTATCCGGAAAAACCGTCCATGAAAGAGAGGACTTCATGTCCCACACACGCATCAATGAGCTAGTCAATAAATGGTGTAGGGAAATTGTCTTTGGGATAGGCGCGGTTCAAGTCTCGGAAGTCAGTGCATACTCTAAGGGTGCCTTGTTTCTTGTTGACAGGAACAGGGTTTGAAACCCAGGTGGTATAGGCAATAGGATAAATGAATCCTGCCGTGCGAAGTTTCTCAATCTCTGTTTTGACAGCTGGGAGTTTTGAGGGATGAATGGGACGCTGTTTCTGACGAACGGGGGGTACATCAGGCCATGTGTCAATGTGGTGCTCTATAATGGTAGGTTCAAGACCAGGCATTTCGGTATAGGACCAGGCAAAGACATCATGGAATTGTTTGAAGAGTATTTTGTATTCCTCAATCTCCTGCTTAGTGCAAGATGCTCCTAAAGCGATGAGTTCGGGGGTGCCTCCGGGGGCAGGGATATCAATTTGGATGACAGGTGAGATGTTGGCCATGTTACCCTCTTCGAAGGCGTCAGGAGCAGGAATAGGGTCCTTGAACCAGTCGACCTTGGGGGGAAGGAAGTCTTTGGATTCAACTGCAAATTGGGTAGCATTGTTAGAGGAAAATTCATTTGGGAGGAAGTAGGAACGATGGTGCATGTCATCCCAAAAATAATCTGGGGCAGTGAGAGCCTCGAGAATCTCCTCATCCGTACTGAATGTTTGTGTCATCAAATCGGTTGACGAAGGAGTGGTGGTGGAAGAGATCATATAAATGGTATTAACCTCTTCGGAAGAGGAAGAGTCTGGGGGGTGGATCTCCACAATGGTGGGTGGTGCTGTCTCAAGATCCAGATTTTTCATTTCAAAGAGAGCTACTCTGTACTTGGGGAGATCGAGACAGTGATGTGATTAATGCCCGTAGACACCGCATAAGGCACAGGAGTGGTTAGTGCACAGGGATTTGTTGCGAGGCATAGGGGTTGGATCTAGATAGACAACCGGGATAGTGGGGTCGTCGTCAAGCAGTTGCATGTATTCCTGTAACGCCGATAACTGAGGACATAGGTGAGTCGCATGGCCCAACTCATCACACAGCGTGCATTTGGGAGGCACAGCGCACATTTGGGAGGAGCACGAAACACAGGGGGATTTATGACTGTCTTAGGAGGTGGGACAGCAGTGTAAGGTTGGGGGCCTCTGCCCCCAGTGGGTTTGGTAAGAGGAGGGGGGGGGGTTTCGCGGAGGATGACGGGGTAGCGACACCGGGAGGTGGTTGACTAGTAGTGACAATGGGTTGCACCGGTTGCAGGATGACATCTGGTGTCGGCGGACGACCGGGAGGAGAAAGATACCAAACGGGTAATCCTAAGGTTAACCCAGGAAGGCTGAGGGTGGCCATGACCGGGGCGCTAACTACTCCTGAGGGAGGGAAGAGGAAAGGAATGGTATGGATGGGTGTAACACCAATGTGACTATGTACCAAAGGGGGTTGAGGCAACAAGGGCGGTTGATTAGTAGGAGTTCGCGTGTTATGGGACAGGGTACATAGGTCGGACACTTCAGTGGCAGGTGACGGGGGTGGAATAGATGGGAAGGTCGAGGTCATTGGTGCGTTTGAATAAAATCCAGGCCCCATAGAAGAAACGAATGAGGTGGTGGCACTCGAAATAGGTTGTTCAACCATGGGGAGAACATTTTCAGGTGCCGCAGGGGCATTGGGATCATGGTGAGTGAGTTGGTCAACCTTGACCATGCATCCCTCATGGGGGAACATCATGGTACGAAAAACAGTAGAAGAAACTGCCCGCATGGCATACATGTAGCTATGGCCAAGTAAAAGGTTGTAATCAAGCTATGCATTGATAACCTCGATGTTTATGAGGACGAGTTTTCCAGCCAGCTAGATGGGGACGTTAGTTAATAGGCCATGTGGTTGAGCTGAACGGTCGTCGTAGTCTCACAACGCAGTAGAGGATTGCTGGAGAGGGGGGGATCCCATTTGCTGCCAGATGGAGGTGGGCATGACACATGTAGAGGCACCTTCATCAATAATGCCTCGATGGACGACAAAATTCCGAATGGAAACAGAAACTTGGAATGCCAAAGTGGAAGGCAGGAGGGGTTTGGATTGGTCTAAATCAAATGTCATTAACTGCGAATCATTTGGATCGATATCCCCAATGGCTGAGAGTAAAGTATTGCGCTGCGAAGGGCATTTTTTTAAGACTTCTAACGCAGACATGGCTGCGAGGGATTGGGCTAAGTCATCGACAATGTTGTAGTTTGACGTAGCCCGCGTATTGGGGTTGTTGTTGATACGGCGAAGTGGGAAACGAGGTGCTTTGGGGGCACCATCTAGTGGAGGTGGAGGTATACGTAATTCCTGATCAGTGGGATGAGCGTTAGTGGGTTTATCAGCGGGAGGAGCTTCAGGGGTGGAGCCATATTGGTTCCGCCGAGTCTGGAGGTTGACCTCCTCGGAGGACATCATCAACAAGTGGTGGGTCCCTGAGTCAATCATGGGTTGATCAGGAGTAGCGTAAGTGATTTGTTGGGTTGGTGTGTTAGCTTGAGGGGGAGCCAATGGTTCAGTGTTCACTACGCCTTGGGTTGGTAAGGGGTTCTGCAATACCAAAAGTGGTTGCTGAGGTTGTGGGAGGTTGGGCAGTGCTTGAGGAGCCATCTGCCCTTGGAGTTGTACATCAACAGCCCAAAGTTGCTGAACCTGCTCCATATGTGGACAAAAATGTGTGTAGTGGCCATAGACCCCGCAAACAGAACAAGGGTAGTTTGTTCGCAAATTGGGGTTTTTAGCCTGCTTGGGCGGGCGATCAGGGTTTTGGTTAGCAGGGGCCACATTATTACTAGCGGGGGGATTAGGGTGTTGACCAGCTTGCTCGGTCAGTTGGTTGTTCCCACGATTTCGGCCTCTGCCACGGTTTTGTTGGCCCTGGTTGGATTGGTTGTTCTGGTTTTGCTGTGGGTTTTATTGAGCGTAAACTTGCCCTTGGACAGCAGGTGGATTCTGAGGTTGCGCAGGGGCTAGAGCAGGCTGCGGTGGATGATATGTAGGTGGAGGCTATGCAGGGGCAGCAACCTGAGGGGGTTGCTGATAGTGCTGTGGAGCGGGTTGTGGGTTTGCCGCATGGGCTGCCTGCGGTGGGTAATAATGAGGTTGGGCTTGTGACGGCGCAGAAGCTGGTGCAGCCTGCTGGTGATAGTAGGACTGAGGTGCAACCGGGGGGGGTAAGTGGGAGTCATATGACTGAAACACTGAGGTGGACATGAGGGTCCATGGGAATGGTGGTGAGGTGTCATGGGGGCATACGAGTTGGGTGTGCCAGACTGTGAGGTAGCCCACGAAAAGTCAGGGCCAGGGGTAGGAAGTGCTATGGAAAATGGTTGAGGCTGCGAAGATACACGGCCAATGATGCCGTCAGCAGTGTGGGATGCCCCCGGTGCATCGTGCTTGGAGGAATCACCGCGAGGGGCGTAAGGTATGATGGTATAAAGGTAACCCGACTGGGTGTAAATGAGATCGAACTGTTAGGCTTTAAGGATAGCCTCTTCTTCAGACTGGGGTATTTTGGATGCCACATCCTTAGCAATGATAGGAAGGAGGGATTTGAGGAACCAATCTAGGAAGATTCGTTCATCTAACTTGATTTTGCATAGGCTACGGCGTCAACGCCATTCATGAATGTGGTCTGTGATGTGGGTAGCCATGTTCTGTCTGCATGATAGGAGGATCTCAACGCTTGCGTCATTGCGGATAGGTAACTGGAAGAACTGGAGGAAGGTCGAGGCAAGGGAAGTAAAGGTGGCATGGATTCCATGGGGTTGTTCGATATACCACTTGGCAGCAGAGCCAGTGAAAGTGCGCTGTAATAAACATAGGCGAATAGGGTCGTCTACTATGGAGTTGGAGGAACACCATAGATGGAAGGACATGATATGGTTTTGTGGGCCCTCACCTGCCTTGCCCTCGAAATTAGGGATGTTAGAGGGGAGCTTGGTGGGCATGTGAGGCCATGCAGGGTCGTGTCGGATGGGGTCGTTGGTTAATATGGCTAGGTCAGGCAGGTTGAGGTTAGCCATGAATGGAAAACTGGATGAAGGATGTGACACGGTAGTGGGTTGCACCAAGTTGGGGCCGATGCCCCCAAGTGGAGGGGTAATATGAGGGAGGTTGCCCCCAAGTGGGGGAACTAAGGTGGTATAGGACGGACCTGCACCACCATGGGTGGTATGAGTCACTGATGGAGTGGGGATAGGTATTCCCACTATGGGAATCGGTGCTGTGAGGGGAACAGTAGAGGGGGCCCCCATGGAGGGCATACCCAAAGTAGGTGTGGTAACTGGTGTCATGGTGGATGTGCCACCAATGGTCCCTACCAAGATGGGAGTCATGCCAGCCATGGGGCTAGTAGGGGCAGTGTAAAGGGGGTTCTCGGATTCTGGCTCAGAATCGGAGGTAAAATAAGGGGCGTCAGTATCTGGTGACAGAGTCCTATGCCAGTGATGAGTGGAGTCAAGTGACAAGGCTCGAGATCTATGATGAGTGGTAGCAAGTGATGATGATTTGTGTCGATGACGGGTGGTGTCAAGTGAACCGTGCTGTGGGGGCTCACCTCTGAGGCGCCGAGAATGTCTCGGGGACTCAATGGTGACAAATGGTGTCAAATCTTTGTGGGTTGAGGTAGGTACAAAACATCTCAAAAACTCTAATGCAACCGAGTGTGCAGAAGGAGAGCTCAAAAAATAGGGCGCTCAGGCCAACAACCAGCTCAAAACACCCACTGTAACTGCGTGCTACAATAGGCGGAGTGTCAACAGAAATGGTCAGAATACCAAAAAACAACAGGTTGCCTACAAATAAAAAACGATGGACTCACTAGAATAAAAGGAGGTAAGGGAGCATGCAAACACCTAACTAAAAGTATTATGACTCAACTAGACATATCCTCTGCAAGGTGATGAAATCCAAGTCAGACAATATGAATAGGGAAGCCAAATGGCTAAGGTATCCCCCTACCGGGAGGGACACCGGGTAGTCAAATCCTAGAAGAATGGCAACTAAGATACCCCGTTCATGACACGTCCAGAAAGGTAAATCTGCCGCTTGGTCCTTTAACCGCAATACCCCTATACAGGGATATCCCGAGAACTGCGAAAGGTAGCCCTTCAGTTACTGAATGGAGTTCGGTATTCCACTCAGACCTCCGGAACCAATCTCATGACTTCAACACTCCTAAGGGAGAGGCCCTCTGATAAACCGGTTGTGATCGTGTCAAAAAATACTAAGGGATTTTGGTTCCCTAATGGACAACAACTATGTCTCAAGTGTAAGTAACCGAGGGGTGTTTTTGGAAGCCTATCCCCCCAATCCTACCTAACTACAAAAATTCTTTTGTGTTCCCCAAGTGGGGTTAGAATGTTGGTTGAGTTAAGTAGTTTTTAAGTCTCACTTGAATTAGGTGACAGATTCTGTGCTCGTGAGGTTATGAACCCAGAAGAGAAGTGCCAGGGCAACTTCCTAAATATCAATAATACTGAATGAAAATTTTTTACCATGCAAGATTATCTGAATAAACAATGCTGAATTTTTTTTTTTTTTAAAATTCTGTAAAGGGGGACAAAAGTGCAGGTAGAACGGATGGCTGTGTAGGTGCAGAAAATATGGCAGCAAAGGGGCTGGGTTCAAAAGCAGGAACAAGTGCAAAAGTCAGATCGGATCGGTGGTCGGACCGCGGGTTTGAAGGAAACAGGCGCGAACAGATCGCGGGTTTCTGGAGAACACAGGCGGGCGGACCGCGGGTTTGAAGGAAACAGGCGCGAACAGATCGCGGGTTTCTGGAGAACACAGGCGGGCGGACCGCGGGTTTGAAGGAAACAGGCGTTCTCAGGTCGCGGCTAAGAGCTGGAAAGGTGCGGTCGGGATGCGGGTAAAATGGCTAACAGGCGCGGTCGGAACGCAGCAAATAGGGAAAAATACGCGGTCGAGTCACAGCTAAGAGCTGGAAAGGCGCGGTCGGGTCGCAGCTAAGGGCTGGAAAGACGCGGTCGAAACGCGACTGTGAAGGAAAAAACGGCGGTTTACAGCGGCCGAAAACGACAGCCGAAAGGACAAAATGGGAAATAAAATAAAATAAAAACCAGCGGAGTCGCCAAAACTGTAGCTAGGGTTTTATCCCTAGCTTGTGCGAATGAGCACCTACTAAGGAGAATGGATTCCTTAGTAGCAGTTCAATAATATGTGAAATAAAAGATGCTAAATAGTAATAAAAATTAATCTAAACATGTTCATGAAGCAAAACAGTAAAAAGCAAAGAATGATTTTTTATTGATCTGACCTCCAATGTGGAGGTTGGTGAAGCCCGTTGCGCTGATCCGAGAGGTTGCTCCGAGCTCCAGTTGCTCCTTCTCTTTCTCCAATGGTGGAAATGGGCCAAAAGGGGCTCTAACGGTGAAAGCAGCTCAATGGTGAGCTAGGATTTCAAGAGCAATTTTGGCAGAGGCAGGATACTTGTGATTGTGGATGTGAAATAAGGGGTCTCCACCACTTATTTATAGTTAGAAACCATGCGGTTTTAGGTCAGCTGTTTAGGGTTTCAGCTGTTTAGGGTTTTTTCCTCCTTTTCCTCATTATTTTATATTTTTTCTTCCTTTTTGGAGATTTTTGCTTTTTTAGAGGAATTTTGGATATGTTTGGAGGAAAAAAGGGTTTTATGGCCTTTTGGAGACTTTTTAGCTGGTTTTATCGGTTTTTGATGGAAATATGATAGGAAAATGGACAAATGAGCCATGTAATGGGGTAGATGAGGTAGTGAACCATTTTTGGGTGTTAACAGGGGGCAAAAGTACATCATTTTCATTGTAGACTACTTCACAAAGTGGGTAGAGGCAATGCCTATCTTCAAAGAAAACAGTGAAACGACAGCTTACTTCATATTTAACCAAATCATTACTCATTTCTGTATACCAAAGTATGTCACTAACCATGGCAGCCACTTTCAGAATAGCATGATGACTGATATGACTACTGTGCTAGGGTTTAGGCAAGACCATTCATCTTCCTTCTACCCTTAGGAAAATGGAAAAGTAGAGGAAGTTAACAAAAACCTTAAAACCATTCTAAAGCATACTATAAATGTGAGCCGGTCAAATTGACACATCATGCTATATCGTCCACTTTGATTGTATTGGACTAATGTCAACACTACTACTGGTATTTAACCTTTCCAACTCAGTCACAGCGTGGAAGAAGTCACACCGGTTGAATGTGAGATTCCATATCTTAAGATAGCTATTCATGTACTTCTTGACACTACAGAACTAGAAGAACGTTTGCTTCAGTTAGAAAATCTAGATGAATGACATAGAGATGCGTTGACTACAAACAAGCCTCACAAGAATAAGGTAAAGAACCAATATGACAAAGTAGTTAAGCCGAGAATTTTCTCTGAAGGGAACTTGTTTTTCTCTGAGATCAAGACAAGGAGTCCTTGGGGGAAGGAAAAATCAAGTCTATGTGGTTAGGTCCCTACATCGTGTCAAAGGTTTTGAAAAAAGGAGTTTATGAATTAACCGATTCTGATGGAAATAAGTTGCTTAAACCTAGAAATGGGCTCTACCTAGAGAAGTACTACGCTTAGGCATTGTGCTTGTTCTTGTATTTTTATTGTATGTATTTTCATGTACAATAGTTTAGTTAGCTGGTTAGTGTTTCTTAATAGTCTGTTGGTTTTTACAGATGTCAGCTGAGTGGTTCATAGGTTTTGCAGATGGCACTAGTTGTCATACTTGTAACTTGGCTTTAGCCGATTGGGTTATCTATTCACCCTTAGGACAACTGGTTGCCTCTGGTGGCACTTGCTTGGGTCCTACCACTAATAACACGGATGAATACATGTAAGTTATTGATTTGTTATGGTATGCTACACTACATGGAATTACCCATTTGGAGGTCAAACTTGACTCTCAACTTGTGGTTTCCCAACTCAATGGTGATTATCAGGTGCAAAACCCTACTTTGCTATGTTAGTTTTTTCGTGTAATATTACATGAAAGAAACTTTGAATATTTTTCATTTAATCACAATCAAAAATAAAAAATACAATTACTAATGCTTATGTGAATTACATATTATACTGGCACTTAACACACACTTTTTAAAATAAATATAACAAATACATTTGAAACACATGTAAATAACTAGAAACACACACACACACACACGTAAAATATGTCCATATATATATATATAGAGTGTTTGATCCATAGATCTTGTCATAACTATATCAATATACAAAAAATGGGATCATCCTCCATATATGTCTAAGTTTAGGCCTGCTCCTCAACCTCCCCGGATGCAGCTACCTCTATGACCTCCCTATAATGAAGATCGGCCCAAGATACCCTTCTAAGAAGGTGTATCTAGGTTGAAGGAACCCCCAGTACAAAATCATGCATGGTAATTGGGATCCGCTCTATCCACAGTGTAGGGACACCTTGGGTTAGCATGGCCAACCTCCCCTCTATAACTTGTAGCATGATCCCCTCCCCACTCTGTGTGGGTCGCACAAATGTACTAGGATTCCTAATGGGGCGTACGGGTCCAACATCTACATATAAAATATTAAAATTGGTCAAGCTCTTATACATATGTATATATAACTTTATGAATAAAATTCATAAAAATCAAATAATTTAAAAAAGATAAAAACATATCGATCTCTCCCCATGCTCCCCCTGGTGGAAGGGAGATTTCATTGTCTCGTCGGAAGTCTAATCTGGCATATGGGAATTGCTGGAGAGTAGGTACTTCCTTTCCCACCAAACATATAAATCATCATCATTACCACTTTGGACTCCACCTCTGCCACTTTGATAGAGAAATATGTCTCCCCATCTAGTAATTCTAGGTTGGCGGGGGGCGAGTGGTGGTTGTGGTACTGCAGGGATGAGAGAAGGAACTCTCTTAAAGAAGAAAAATACAAAAATTCATGCACAACTAAAACCTCTTCCTTCATCCCCTCTTACAATCAGAGAACGTTTTTCTCATTATCAGGATCATACATGAACACGAATCAAACACTATGCCTTGCATACATGCCACTGCAACTCGCATATGAGTCAGAGTGGCCAAGTGTAATGAAGAAGAACCAAAAATCCTTGTCACCGTGATTACCATCACTTGTTATTTAAAGATCGTTATTTCTAAGATTGGGACACATGTATCCTTCCTCTGTGTACCTGGTGGACAGTAAGTATCATTGTAATCCTCAACACTCATAGGGTCCCCACCTCTACCGGTGCCTTCATGGTTTATAGGATGCCTTTGTGGGAAACCCCTGTAATGAAATAAATTTCTTCTATTGTAATTTCCAATATCTATCCCTTGATATCAAATAGACCAAGGTCATGGTCCCAATAGACTATAAGATTCTCCAATAGAAGGACATCCACTCTCATGTTGGATGTGCAGTAGAGTTTTAACAAGCCACATTGTTGCAGAGCTTGCAAAGTTGGGGCATCCCGCATTGCCTCTCGATCCATATCTTCATGTTCTCTCTTTCTCTTCACTCCAAAACCATTTTGCACCTTCCCAGTGACCACATTCAATCATTAGAACCTATCAATTTCTTTTGGTTTTGGTCATTTTTTAATTTTTCAAAAGTTGCACAGCATATGCGATTTTGCTTTTAGCACAACACGTTGAATACACATGTTGCAGTGTAGAAAATCACGTATAAAATGCGTATATGGGACTATTATGAAGTAGACCCACATATGCCGTGTAAGATTTTTAGGGCATGCACAAAAACATAAATTTTTCCTCTAAAATTAAAAATTGAAGGTATAGAGAGAAGGAGAAAGGTGAGATAACCAACCCGCAACTCGAGGAATTGGATTTGGTCCAGCGGGTTGTCCCCCGTGATCAACTGAAATATGGAGGTAAAACTTGCGAAATTTAGTAATTTTCAAAATGGTATGTCTATTTTGGGTTTTTGAACTATTTATAGCAAAAATTTTAAATTTTTGACCCATTGTCTATAGTTTAAAATCAATTTTTAATGTATGTACTAATACCATAGTTTTTTGCTAACTGCAGCAGGTCTGGGATCATTAAAAAATTGTTTTTCGACACATATAGGGTAGGATTTGGTCCTCATTGTTGACTTTGCACTTATACCTTATCCATCATTAAACCCTAGGATCAATTTTTCATCCATGGACTATGGTGTCAAACCACTTTTACCTCGTACACATCATTGTTCCTCCATGGATAGGGTTTCCTTCTCACGGGTACTCTAGTTTAGAACACTTTATTTCCTTTTTGGTATCCATGCCACAGTTTTGTTAGGTTTGCAGGAGCCTTCTTAGTTTTTTTTCATGACAAAATGAACCTCATTTTGCATCTTTTTATGAGCTATCCCTGTTTATAAGGCTCCCCACACTTATGGAGGTTCTTTAGGCCCTGGTTTGAATCCTCAAAACAGACTAGACTGTCGAGTAAACTTGTTCGTTTAGACTCATCAAGAATAAGTGAATGGGCATCTACATTGGTGGTAAGTTATTTATTTCTTGGACCATGTATATTATTTACATGAAAGGAATACTCTCTTTTCTATGAAATTGAGAAGAGTATATTCAGGCATATGTTTATTACCTTTTCAGACTCGAAGGACTAAACTTGCGGAAAAAGAACACCCGGTATGAGCTTAGTTTTCTCTTTTTCGTGCTTTGGATCCAAACATGAAAAAGATTCTAAGCTTACTTTATGTCGTTGTCATGCTCGCAAAAACTAAATAACAAAGCATTGAGTTTACTGTTGTAAGCCCTAGTTCTCATAATCAAATGGATCGTTCTGAGTGATATTGGATTCCTTCACACTCGTTAAACTCAGGCTATCTATCGCTTCTGAAGGTGTGTCGGTCTGGTATTAGCTTACCCCATTTTTGAACCTTGGTGACTAAATACAGACGATGTATACCTTAGTCCTCTGGGAGCTAAGAGAGTTCTTCTGTGGACTATTTTATACTTTTCCAGCCTCAAGAGACTAAATTGCATGAAAAGGAACCCCCCTAGAGTCTTCTTTGGAGTTTTCAGAATCTCAAAATATGAAAACAACAACGAGCATGTACTAGTTCAGGCTCATAAAATCCACGAATTAGTGAATATCAAGCATTATTCTCTCCCATCTTCAAGCGTGTAAAAAATGAAGAGAGACTCGAGTTGACTTTCTTGGACTCATTAAAACTTAAGAAGAAAGATAAGGAAGAATTACTCTCTTTGGGTTATAAATAGTGGCAGCATGTCATCATTGAACAAATAACTCTCCGAACTTTCCAATAATCATGTCTTAGTTTACACTTCCAGCTCAGCTATTCCTTCAAGTTTTTACTCCTCCACTTGTCATTTATACATGGGGAATGTGATCATGTATCCTACATGATAGATACGTCTAGTTGTCATATCTGCAAGTCAAAATCTGTGTTGGATCACCTATGTGTTGTGCTCACTATTCAAGGATCTGTACATTTATCTAATCATTATACTCTCTAAGAATTCCTTGTGTCTACCTTTCTTCATCTAGTTTCCTAGTCACTCTTGTGAGCTATTGAAGGATTCATTTCCTTCCTCCTCACATCATGGTTTCTCATAAGCATCTACTGAAGATGAAGACCAAGAGTTTTGACGATGGTACCTTAGGATTCACTACCCTTATTGGTGAACTCCTTTGCTTAAGTTGTCAACATCACTCATTTTCTGACATCCTTTTGGGTTCCTTCCATGTTTGAATTCAACTCATTTATTCACATGGTAGGGATTGTACTGGTTCCTTTGGATTTGGATGAAGACCTTAGGTTCAATCTCTATAACCTAAGTTGCAAAAGATTGTTTTATGTTCAACAACATTGCTTCTAGATTTTGAAAACTCATCATTATATATTGTGGCTTCGATCGACCTTTGTAATATACGTGGTCTTGTTACCTATATTATATGATGTAATAAAATATTGTAAAGGAGCTAATGTTCCGCTTTATTGAACATGGAATCCTCAGATATGATTTTATATATGACTTTGATATGTATTGTTTCTAGGTACCTTCTTGTTGCCTTGGTAACTGAGTTTTCCATGATTAAATATTGTAATGTATTTTGGCCATCACTTCCCTTTGAACTCACACATTAGGGGGCATATGTTATCATGTAAAATGGCACTTCTCCATCTGAGTACTAACACTCAATGTGTCGGTACACAAAATGACAAAATGGATAGAAGTGTCCAAAACACTATATATGGGAATGACCTTTGATGCATCATTCCATTATTATCTTGACCTATTTTTTGTATGGCCATTAAGGTGAATACATGACTATTTCCATTGCAAACCATGTATCATACGCAAGTATTGACATTGCAACTCATGAATACATGATTAGGATTGAAACCCACGGGTTTCATTTAAGAAAGTCATGTATCATACATGACCTGCCAGTATTAATAGTCATGTATGCCTTAATCAAAGTTTAAAAAATATAAACATGATTAGTCAAGGATAGTTGGGTCCTTAATCATAACTTTCCCAACTTCCCCAACCATCTCAATCTTTGTAACCTCTCTCTTTCCTCATGTATAAATAGAGGGTGGGGGTTGAGGTTAATCATCATGAATGCTAGAGAAAAGTTATGCTGATGTTTTTACTTTAGATATATTGGAGCATCAGGACTCAGTGTCCTTGGATAGCATACGAGCACTTGTCTTAGATGTTGGTTGTAATCTCACCTCAATTGTTTATTAATAAAGAGAATCTTTTTACCAATGTTGTGTCTTTCTACTCTTATGTATTATGATTTATGAATTGTCTGGTCATTTCATTGCAAGCATGTTATTTCATTGATAATATATATAATATATAAGATATTTTAGGAAAGGTATTTATCTTTGCAGGTGTTGGAGATTCCCTGGAAGTTGTGGAAGCAGTTTGAATTGAAGAAGAAATCTAGGAGAGAACATCATAAATAAGGTATGCCTGATTTATTCCATGTTTCTCTATCAAATTATGAAATGGAAAATTGTATGCAAGTTTATTTAGTACATTGGTAACCCCAGAGACCCTAGGTTATAAGGTTGTATTCTCTTGAACAACACCACTTCAGCTCAGGAAGAAGGTACTTCTTTTCATTATGCCTGGTTGTTAATTTTGATCTCGCTTACTATGTGGTCCAAGCCTGCAGATTATCAGCGGGTATATTTACTTGTCTTATGTAGAGGAGCGAGATACCAGAACTTATGGTTCTTAGATGGCAGAGACCGACACCTGAGTAGTGACACTAAATTATTTGTCCATAATTAATCTTTGAGGAACTTGGTGAAGTAGCAGGTAAGTCTTAGTGCAAACACTATGTTCATATTTCAACATACTGTCAATTTTCAAATAGAACCACACTATGTATACATCCAACCACATCGAGACCCCCAAGGACAGTGGTTTCCAACACAATTCCTACTCACGAAGGAATTGTTTAGAGACCATTATCAGTGATTGGATAGAATAATGGAAGTAGAAGGGATCACCACCTTTCGGAGAGAAGAATACCCAATAAGCAGATGCAACAATGCCAGGTCAAGCTCAGTCCAATCAGCCTCAGAATGAACCACCGCTAGAGCACCAATAGAAGGCTCCGCAGAACGAAGAGGTACAAAGAGAACATCCATGAAAGAAATGAAAAGGTGACAAATAAGTCAATACTTTTTGTATGGATGATGAGGAAGTCACATCCTTGGAAGATGCCCTACAAAAAGCTGCACAGATGCGGTTCAATGACCTTAGATGGAAACATACTCAATTCACTACTACCATCACAGATAGGTTGAATGATCTTGGAAAAACAATTGAAGCAATCAAACTTGCAGTAGAGTGTACACCATAGGTACCCCCATCGCAGGATGCACCAGGCACATTGGAAGAACAGGAAACCCTATGAACCAGAGAAGATCATGCCAACAAAGTACAACTAAGAAGGGAAGTGCTGGAGTTAGAAAACCAAGACCCTAGCGAGGTGGGAAATACTACTGGCCAGATATTTTTAGATTTTTCAAAAATCCAATTGAAGGATGTGCACATGTTATAGAAAGAAGCACTTGCAGAAATTCAGGCAAGGGGAAATACCCTTGAAAAGTAGGTGAAACACTTAGAAAAGGCTATCAACAAACTCAAGGCCAAAATTAAAAGAACCACACAATAAGTAAGAAAAGAAGAAGTAAGTAAGCATAATATCACACATAACATTAATCTTGTTTATTCGAATTTCAATGATGTTGAAATATCACACGAGATGCCATCATAAGACAAGGCCCTTAGGCTAGGAAAGATAGTAGCTGAACTTAAGAAAAAAGGGACAGAGTTAGAAGAGTAAAGGATTCCTAGCACACCACATGAAGTGCTGGAAAATAATAGAGGAAGTAGCGAAAACATGTTCTAAGGTTGTGGAGCAAGTCTCGTAGACTTAGGAAGCCCTAATGGACGATGAGCAATCACAAAAGATTGCAAGTGAGCTCATTATGGTTGAAGCAAATATCACGTAGATAAGAAATGAGATGAAGCATCTCACCTTAGATTAGAAAAAGGTCAAGAAAGTAGAAGTGCACATAATACAACATCAAATGACTGTGTTGCGTACTCAGCAACAACAACATGAGGAAAAGGTACAGGAATTACAAGCAGAATCTGAAAAATCACCATCATAATTATGCTTTTCCATCAGAAGGTGCATGAGGTAGCGACATCTGTAGAAAGAGTTATCTTTTGGAACACGTCCATTTCGACTTGGTGGAGCACATGCAGAAAACAGAAGAAGAAGTGCACGCAGAGACAGAGAAGTTGGTGAAAATGTGGAGGATTTTAAGAACAAAATTAGTGCAAGTCAGTTTATGAAGCACTAGTTCACATGGATTGGGACAAGCCACGGATGAGTGTTGGGGTCCTGCTGGGCCTTATGACAGAACGACATAATTCATGTGGAATTTTGCCTAAGTGTGGAAGAATATTGAAAAGGAGAAGAGGAAGGAGATACGACAGAGGAAATAACATCAAAGGAAAGAGAAGGATGTTGCAACAGAAGAAGGAAAGATAAGAAACAGATAAAGAGAAGGTGCAAGACGAGGAATCTACACGATATAAGTAAGCCACATTGGAAGGACATAAAAAGATATGAGATGACATGTCATAATATTGACAAAATCAGGTGTGCAAATAATGTAACGACTGGAAAGTGACAGTAATGAATAATGTTTAGAAATTGACAGTCCTTAGCGATCATGGTTACAAGCTCGACTAGAGAAGGCGAAAGCCACACGCATGAAGGAATATTTGTAAGTTAGGTCGATAGTACCTTTCGGTATGTGTTACTAGAATAGGAAAGATAGGCTATTGGCGGAATATAGTAAGTTGGATGAGAAAGTGACTGAATGGGATTCTTTAATGGGTCAGTTAGAGTCTGTATCGAGTTGATATTGAGTCTGTAACAAGCATGTATGGGATCCGTATTGAGTCTGTAATGAGGCTATAAAATAAGGAACTAAAACTGTAGTTGGATTGGAAATTAGACACTAGATGCTAGACAATTAGGCAGTTAGAGGAACTCTGTATCGCTGAGTGTATTAGAGTAGAGGGTTTGCAGCTGAGTGTGTAGAAAAGTAGATGAGGTTGAGTCGATCTAGGCTAAACATGGATCACTAGTAGGAATAGAATAGAAGAGAAGAAGAGAGAATATCATAGAGCATGAGAGGGAGGAAAAGTCTATAAAGAAAGAAGAGAATATCTAGAATAGAGTCTATAGCTTAGTATGTAGAAAAAAGGTGCATCTATTTCCTCATGCTAGATGAAGAGCACCTTGTGGTTTTTTCCTGGATGGTTTTCCATGTTACATGTTGTGTATATGTGTGAATGATTGAAGTAGCCTATATATTTGTGTGAATGTTGTGTTGAATGAAAGGTTGAGTATTATGTTGTAAATGCATCAATGTATGATTGCTGCATTATGTTAATGAATATTCTTATGCTGTCTGTTCAGTGTTAATTTACGTGAATTGGATAAATAAGGGTTTGATCAAAACTTGGCATTGAAGTACTATTCCAACCAATAACCTACCTTCCTGGTATTCATTGTAAACATTGGCACAGAGCCAAGGTACTAAAAAAATCTCCTGCACAAACTGCAGAAATGTGCTTCTAGTAGTTACCCATAGAACTGATATATGTCTGGTGAGACGACATTTGTGTCACAGATGCTGTTAGCTGAGCTCTGCTCTGTTGGGAATATATCTTGGTCTTTGTTGTACTAACCAAGAAGGGGATAAAACTGGGTCCAGAATGAGAGAGAGACAACAAAGCCAACATATTATTTTATATTAAAGTACTAGGAAACTCGTGTGTTAGGATTAAGTATGGATTTTTGAAGTGTACTCCTAGGTGGCTGGAGAATTGCATCAAGAACAGATTTTTCAATTTGAATACCATTAATAGGAGGAGGGGAGGATGCTGAAGTTTTTTCTGGTGGAACATTATCGATCTTCTTCTATGGTGGAGGGTCATAGTTGTGGGATTGAGTTTTGAGATTAACCGATTCACTTGACATCATTTTAACTTCATCTATGGAAAACGAAGAAGGCCCATGCAAGGATTGATGATGAATCAGTTCCTGTTGGGTAGGGAAAGGATTTGTAAGGAATGTTGGGCTAGGGGTACTTTTAAGAAATTTACTGACTTCCTCATGATAAAGACACTCTTTGGTGAATTGGTCACCTCCACATATAAGGCAAGGAAAGTTATCTTTCTCTTATTTTTAGAGTCAACACTAGAGTTCTATGTTTTATTACCTTCTTGCTGGTTCTCATATTCCTTGGATTTATTCTTTCCTTTCTTGTTTCCTCCCGAATATTATGAGGATTGAACCGCATTCACTTCAGTTGAAACAATTGGAGGGGAAATTGATTTTCGGGTTTAAAACAATTTGACTAGCAGGTGCAGCCAATTGGTTTTTGTTTTTAGAGGATTTGGCCATCGATTGTGTTTGAACCGAACCAAGAAAACCATCGACATGTGGTTCTGTCAAAGGTCTTGAAGGATATAAGGTAGAATGAGGAGCATGAGGAATTAGGTCATACAAAGTTCCTAAATGGGAATATACCAAGTCAAGGTACTGAGCACGACTGATAGCTTTCTCCTCAGTAACAACACCTCCCGTGGAGACATCCCTAGAAATGGGGGGAGTAAAGAATTAGTAAACCAATTGACGAGTAACTGATCGGGAATTGGCGCCTTAATCAACCTACATCCTCGTCTCCACTTGTTGTCAGTAAATATGGGTGTGCAAGTCAAAGGATGGTGCACAAGGCACAAGATGGTGTGCATGACAAAGGATGGTGTGCAAGTCGAAGGATAGTGTGAAAAGTGGAAAAGTTGACAAAGAGTCAGCTTTGTCATTATTTTGTAGTTTTGGGTCCAAGTCAGTTAGGAATTAGTCAGAAGTGGACCATTTTGTAAAGGTGAAAGCCTATATATAGAGTTAGAAATGTAGTAGGAGATAACAATCAATGAGAGAATTATCTTCGAAACATAATTGTATGTGTGATGATATTTTTTATATCCGTGGAAGATTGATCTGTGTGTTTGCTATTTCGGTTCTATCTTTTGAACCTAAGGATGTATTTAGGGAACCTATTTTTATATACGAAAGTAATATGACAAGTGCAGATGCTGTTGGGTACTCGGTGTCTTGTGTTTTGTCGATTTTATAGTCTGAATGCCTTGATATGGATAATTAACTGCTGCAATATGGTTGACATGCTTGAATGATACGATGTCTCTGTATGTTGGATGGTTTCATAATTGTCGATCTATTTATGAATGAATATGATGATGCGATCTAATGTGAATAAGTAATGTTAAAACCCCTCACCTGAATCTCTTGTTAATATTGTGATAGTGAGAGAATAGTGGGAAAATAGATGCATGAGATCCTCCTCGTTACTACGGAAACTTGGTTCCTCCAGCTCTCCTTTGAACATCTTGGGTGAGAGTCCATATTCTTCTCAGGTGTTGTTGGACAGGGTAAAACCCGTCCGGGTCGGTGCTTAAGGAGAACTCGGTGTTTAGGGGTTTTGAAAGAGCATGTACCCCTATCAACATATCTATGTCAACACCACTCATGTATATGATCAGATATATGAGTAGAAGTGGTTTGGAGAAGTGAGGTCAAAAGGTCAGTACCTATCTCATATCGGATTGGAAACTGAAAATGAGTTAAGAAGGCCATTTCCAAGGTGTCGAAATCCCAAAAGGAATGCTGTGGTAGCTCAATATACCATTTCGCAGCTACCCCGGCAAGAGTTATATGAAACAAATGTAGATGGATTGAGCCATCCATCAGAGAATTGGATGAGCACAATAAAAATGTCATCACGTGGTTTTTAGGGTCTTCACCAGGTTTTTCATTAAATTTAAGTATATCATAGGGTAACTTACCTAGAATTTCTGAGTATGAGGGATCATGGTGGATAGGGTCGTTGATCAATATGGATAGATCTAACAAATCTAAGGTAGCCAAAATGGTAATTGTTGATTAGGTTGGGGGTACTGGTAATACTGATAAGGAATATTTGGACAAGTAGGGCCATCATAAGATTAATATATAGGCATAAAAGATGTTCCTACAACTAGTTGGTAGATGGTTGATTTCCAAATGATTCGCTTGAGGGTCCGCTAGGTGGTAGTCCACCTAAGGGAGGTGGGAATCTAGGTGGTGGGTCTCCAGGTGGATCTCCAGGAGGTCGTCCTCGAGGTGGACCTCAAGGAGGTGTTCCTCCATATGGTGGTCCTCTAGGTGGACCTCCAGAAGGTGGTCCTCCAGGTGTACCTCCAAAAGGTGGTCCTCTAGGTGGGCCTCCAAAACTTCTCATAGTATTCATAAAAGGTCCTCCAAGCATAGGAACATTTGACCAATTAGGTTTCCACCATGGGATATAAGAATTTTTGGGGTAGGGAATCCCAAGATAAACAATGCTCAATGATGCAGGTTGATAGGTTTGATGGGCCAAACGTGGTTGATTTCTTGGGTAGGTATAACCTCAAGATGGCTAGTTAACGCCGGGTTGAACCCATGAAGGTTGTCCCGAGACAGAAGAGGGAATAACCATGTTGGTGTTTGTAGGAGAAGTAATAATTGTTGGTTGTCCTACCGCTAGGTTTCTCACCATGCTAGAAATGATTCCCTTGGTAGGTAAAACAAATTGGAACAGGGGTTCCCCCCCAGGTGTGGAATATACAGGGGAGTTACATACCGATGGGGGATTATGGGTGGGTGGGGTAGGAATGGAGGGTTGACTTGGATCACGGATAACCAATTTTTGAGCTGGTTGCCCTGAGTTAAGAGCCACATCTGATGGTGAAAGGGTGTGGTATCCAGGTAGGCTAATTTGTGAATGACAGGGTAGAGGAGAAAGACTTCTCCTCTTTATATTTTCTCCTAGGTTACATAAACGATCGAGAGTTTCTTGGACTAGTCTGAATAATTCTTCATTCGACGATGATTATTGAATGGGGGTAACATAAGATGGCCGAGTGGTCCCATATTTGGAAATGGCCTGACTTAGAGAAGTTTCCCAAAAAGGAGAAGCTAGACCAACCTCTACTTCCATAGTATCATATGGCGGGTGGTTGAACACCCAATCTGGTACACCAGGTTGACCTTTCGTTTGAAAAAGAAAAGAAGGTTCTTGGACTATGATAGGGATTTGCAAGGAGGAAATTTCTTCCCCATATTCAATGGATGGAAATGATTTTACATGTGATTCAACTGTAGCTGGTTGGTCCATGGTTTCACCTTCGCTTCTGTCCATGACAAGAGGAGATTTAGGTGGTTAACCCTACAGCCTACAATATAGTCTCATGGGTAGCTCGGCCAGGATGCTGGACAAATATTTCTACTCTAAAGTTCTATACAAAGAAGAGATCAGACACAAACAATCCTACACTAGATAAGGTCACAAGAAAACTTAAATGATAGGATGGGCTTATGATAGTTGGTTCCTCACTAGGATTGTCAAGTTGTGACAGCTCATGATATGCCGCATGGTCCAATAGTAAAACACGATAAGGAGGATTCAGACCGTACCCTTTCCTGAATACCTTACTGCCTGGATGACACATGCGTAGTATCTCCTTGAGTGCTTTTCTCGGTGTATTTATCCAACAAGATGACCAAAATGATTTTCTCAGTTGGCTTGGGTATCCTAGAGGGGTCTCCCAATATTCTCATTAGGGGAAATTTCAACTCAAAATGGGCCTTTTAACTCTAATTCAAATTTCATGTCATAATGTGTTAGCCAATGAAATTGGTTTAAATTTTAAATACCATATAGGTCTTAAACACTTTTTCAATATAAATTTAGGGATAGGTATCATAAAAAAAAACTACTTTTTTTGTTTGTATTTTCGACATATCTCCTTGTGTTTTTACTCAAATTTCGATCGGGAGAACTTGTTGGATGTGGAATTAAATTCCACATCCAACGAGTACCCACTCGACATACTTTTGATGGACCCCTCTACCCCAAAAACAAGAAATACCTGAAAAAACATAATGATGATGTCATCATCACGTGTTTGCAGGTATTTCTTGTTTTTGGGGTAGAGGGGTCCATCAAAAGTATGTCGAGTGGGTACTCGTTGGATGTAGAATTTAATTCCACATCCAACGAGCTCTCCCAATCAAAATTTGAGTAAAACCACAAGGAGATATGTCGAAAATAAAAACAAAAAAGTAGTTTTTTTCTTTTCTTNAGCTCTCCCAATCAAAATTTGAGTAAAACCACAAGGAGATATGTCGAAAATAAAAACAAAAAAGTAGTTTTTTTCTTTTCTTCCTCCAAAATTAATAAATATTATTTTATTATTTTAACTATTATTTTGTTAATTTTTTTAGGATGCCCATTTTGAGATGAAATTTTCTCTAATTCTAGGTATGTGGGAGCTCAAATCCGTATTAGTGTTGTCTAATGCACAAACATTCGAAAGAAGCCTTCCGATATACCAATGGGTGCATGAAGTACCTTTCGATATAACTCAAGGGTACGTGAAAGGCCGTTTGATATAACAGAAATACATGGAAGAACCACACGATCCCAAGGATGCAGTGCAGGAAAATAAAAACGAATCCTATGTTTTAAGTTTACGAAACACGTCTCTATCCTATCACTAAAATTAATAGAAAATTTTAACCTAAGCTACCGTTGATTTTATCTTGATGGTTAGTGAATGTTTATGGAATGTGGATCAAGATGCAATGTTAAGACCTAGATGAAGTGTAAATCTTCTCTTATATGAATTCTACTTAGAGTAAGGGAGAAACTTTTCTATTTCCAAAGAAAAGGTACTATGTCACTTTCAACGATTTAACTTCAATATTTTTCAACAAATTTCCAAACACACAAGAATTTTCAATATTAAGGCTACATTATCTCTAAATGGAGAAAGGAAGAATAGTTTCCAATGTATATAAAACTATTCCTTCTCAAACAAAGACATAAATAAATATTCTTCTAACTACCCAGCCAAACCTAAAGCAATAAAAAACAAAACAAGCCAACAATTTTTGGCTTTTTTTATATGATTTGAAAAATAAAGAAAGGTAACGACTATACTCAAATACTTGTAAAGAAACTACATATATTGTATTTTCATAGAATTAAGGTCACTTTTAGAGAACCAATTAAACAAACCATGCGTTCAAAACTATAATTCACACACAATTTATTCAATTAATAAGCTTCCTATCAATGAAAATTTCGAGATCTGAACTCGAAAAGGGAGATCATACTATCATACTTAATAGTAAGACAAAATGCAAATCCACAATCAAACAAAGAGAAACAAAAATTTCCATAAAAAATTTCAAGGACTGGGGGTTGCCTACCCCGACGCACAATGAACAGCTGCACAAGGGCGTTAGGAGAGTGTTGGTGCATGTTGTTCACACGGTATAGGTGCCATCGACGCACTATGAATTCAACAAAAGGGTGTCGGTGGATCTACTTGTCAGAATGCAAAAGGAACCAAAGTATGCTTGGTACTCTATCAAGCATACCTAGGGGCGCCAATGAATCTTGATACTTTGAAAAATCCAGTAACCTACAAAAGAAACCAATTATGGATCAAGATGGAATATTGGTAAGGAAAAACACACATCACAAGAGGAAATTGAAAGGATGGTAATGTGTATCACTCACCTTAACAACTCAAATGAGTTAAGAAAACAAGAATCACAAATTTTCAAGCAAAATGAAATAAAAAATCTCATATTTAACTAGATTTGATCCAGATATGACTAGATCTATCTCAGATATTGTCCCCAATGTTTTTTGTAGGATAATTCAACCAATGCAAACACTGCTTCTTCCTCTAGCCTGCATGGTACAAGACTAGAATGGAAAGACACATCATCATATCCTATCCCTAGATAACTTCTCTACATGAATAAACAAATCTCTTACCATAGATCTGAAGGTTTTGTCCTTGTTTCACTCATGTTGATGCGATCTACTATACATGCAAAGAAACACAAGAAACAAGGCAAGGGATGAGAGTAACAAGATAAGTAAAAAATCTATATTAGTGATCAAGGAATTTAATAATAAATGATAAATATTAACATAAATCATATATGGTAAAGATAAACACTTTTGTATTAAAAGATGAATAGAGAAAGCTACAACCAAATCCTTGATGTCAATAGCTTTGTCTACACAAGGTCTTTGACACACTCACACAACTCTCAACTAGTACAAACTCTTGCTAACACCACTCTCTCAAGTTTTCCTTGATACCATACTTCAATCCAACAACATAAGGATGCTCTTCTTGGTCTTCCCCCACATGATCCATGAAGATTTATTTTATAGGCCAAGGGAGGCTTAAATGAGTTCAGATATTTCGGGAATAGAATAGGGAATAATCCCTATGGACTAGGAGGTTGAGTGCCAGCTCTCCCAAGTATACAGGATTATCCTCCATGAGAGATTTCGCTTGGAAGCTTCTTGAAACTTCTATTTTTTCCTTTTTGAGCTTGTTGGCGCTCCTTGCAAATGGCGTAAGTGCACCGGATCTCCTTGTAGAGAAGGAAAGGGAGCAACCAACGCCTACTGTCAATGTGCAATAAGTGCCATGTGGAGATGGTTCTCTGTGTTAGCATACAAAGTGCGCAAGCCAAGGTAGGAATGGAGCAAAAATGGTCCAAAAGAGTTCTTGGCTAGTCATTTTCAAGGATTGAAGAATTGGTATATATTTTAGGTGCAAAAGAGGTGTAAATTGTTGTTGAATCTAAAGGAGTGGTTCCCATGTAACATCCTCTAGTTTCATGTTGTGCCAATGAATGAACATCTCTACAATGGATCGAGAGTGAAGCTGATGAGTGCGCCTATTGAGGATGGCCTCCGACTCTAAAATGATGGATCCTTCATTATCTACTTTTGGTAAAACAATTTGTGCTATGATTTTAGTGGTAATAACTTTATTAAGACAAGAAACATGAAATACTGTGTGAACGCGAGAAGGAGGATGTTCCAACTTATAGCCCAAAGACCCAATCTTATGAAGAACCTTATATGGCCCATATAACTTTGGAGCCAACTTATGAAGCCCTTTTAGTTTCAGGGAGGGTTGATTCTAAGGATGTAGAAGAAGAAAAAAAATATCAGTGAGTTGAAAAGTGCTATTAGAATGATGTTGATCAGCTTGTTGTTTCATTTGTTTCTTTCCATGTGAAGATTTTCTTACAAAATGTGAAGAATATGACCTCATTTTTAGATAACCATGTCAACTTCCTGAAATGGTGATGTGCTAGGGGAGTATGAAAGGAGAAATGGTGGTGCATTACCATAGGCTTCTTCATATGGAGTCATTTTAGATGTAGTGTGGTAGGACGTATTGTACCACTATTCAACGAGGTGGAGCCTCTTTTCCCACTGATGTTGTTGCTCAAAGGTGAAGCAACAAATATAAGTTTCCAAACATTTGTTGATAACTTCAATTTGACCATCTGTTTATGGGTGATACATTGAACTCATCTTCAGTTTGGTGTTGGTGTGGTGAAATAGTTGCGTCTAAAACTAACTTGTGAAAGTTGCATGACAATCCGAGACAATAGAAGAAGGGATTCCATGAAGACGAGAGATCTTGTCCATGAAAATTTGTGCGACTGAGGAGGCAGTGCATGGATGGTTGAGGGAACAAAAATGACTATATTTGGAGAGCCTATGAACCAAAACCAAGATGATTGTATTCCCTCTAGATTTAGGGATTCCTTGAATGAAATCCATCGAAATATTTGTCCAACTTCATGTGGGGATGGGAAAGGGTTCAAGTAACGTAGGAATGAGTGTCTTTTCACCCTTTTGCTCCAGTAGGTATCACATTCAGAAAACATCTATTGAATTTCCCTTTTAATTCCCTTCTGAAATAAGTTACACCATTCCCTCTCATATGGTTTTAGGAACCCAGAGTGCTATAACAATAGAGAATCATGGAGTTCATCAATTACAACATGTTGAATATTTGTATTCTAGGGAAGCACTCAATGTCCCTTGTATCGCATAGAAGGACCATCCCAAGAATAATGTGGTAAAACAAAAAGGGTTATTGGCCAATTATTGCATGATTTTAGATAATGAAGAGTCATTGACATATCCTTGCTAAACATATTGCAACCAATTTGGAATATGCATATAAATAGCTGAAAGAGAAACATGGTCATCAAATGTTCAATCATAGGACCAAAATGAAATATCTCTATTCTTACAACTTCATTTTCAACAAATTCATATGCATTGATTTATATACCCAAATTCATGTTAAATTCCATGAACCATACATATACAATCTTGAATGAAATCAATCTGAAAAGAAGGATGCTGGAATTGGAAAATCAATGTAAACTAAACAATGGATTCATGACAGAAATTTCACACAAATCAGACAAGAATTGGACAGAATATCATTACATCAATCTTAATTAACATCTCAGTAATACAATAGTCATATCGTAAGGGAATTCAAATACAATGGATAAGATTCAAATTCATCAACTCGAATTGACTGATGTGATAACTCAATGTGGGAAAAATCACCACTGGAGCTCACTAGTTTAAATCTGTATAACTAATTCAGTTCACAATCAGTTAACATATGAGGTAGGTGAAAAAAAGGCACCAAACTTTCTTGAATCATGTAAACTAGCACTAGGGTGACTGGAATTGAACTAACTAGTGGAAATAAGAGCGTAACTAAATAGGACTGACTACCTACCACAAACAATTGAAGGTGACTACTGGTGACACTCAAACAGGGTTCCTAAAAGGTAGGGATTGGCACCAATGGAATGAATGGAACCAATGACACCAATGGCACTAAAAATAATGTTGGAACCGAAACTCAAAAGTGTAGATGATTCCTAAGCATGTCCTCCCTTACTCTAGTAAAGTAATAATGAGCTCCTAAGATAGGAAAATTGAACAAATAGACTATGTGGGTAAAGGGAGGATTAATTAATCCTAACACCCCCCTTAATACTAACTTTGGAAAACTTGGGCCCTCGCAACCAGGCCAAACGTCACCCATACATTTTGAATGAAATAAAAATACTACTTAATAAACAAGGAAATGGGGAAAACCTCATGGGAAACCCTGCGTAGATGCAGTTCAACAACCTTGGAAGGAAACATACTCAATTCACTACTACCATCACAGATAGGTTGAATGATCTTGGAAAAACAATTGAATCAATCAAAATTGCAGTAGAGCGTACGCTGCGGGTACCCCCATCGCATGATGCACCTAGCACGTCAGAAGCATAGGAAACCCTGCGACCTAGAGAAGATCACCCCAACAAAGTACAGCTAAGCAGGGAAGTGCTGAAGTCAGAAAAACTAGATCCTAGCGAGGTGGGAAATACTACTGGCCATATATTTTTAGAATTTTCAAAAATCCAATTGAAATATGTGCACATGTTACAAAAAGAATCACTTGCAGAAATTCGGGTAAGGGGAAATACTCTTAAAAAGAAGGTGAAAAACTTAGCAAAGGATATAAAGAAACTAAAGGCCAAATGGAAAAGAACCACATAAGAAGAAGTAAGTAAGTAGAAGATCACACATAACATTAATCTTGTTTGTTCAAATTTGGATGATGTTGAAATATCACACGATATGCCATTAGAAGACAAGGTCCTCATGCTAGGAAAGATAACAGTTGAACTTAAGAAAAAAGTGACATAGTTATAAGAGAAAATGATTCCTAGCACACCACATGAAGTGTTGGAAAGAAGACAAGACGAAACCACTCAAGCTATGAAAATAATAGAGGAAGCAGAGAAAACATGTGCTAAGGATGTGGACCAAGTCTCGCAGACTTGGGAATCCTTAATGGACGATGAGCAATCACAAAATATTGCAAGTGAGCTCACTGTGGTTGGAGAAAATATCATGTGGATAAGAAATGAGATGAAGCATCTCACCTTAGAGCAGAAAAAGGTCAAGACAGCAGAAGTGCATAGACTACAACAAAAAACAACTGCAATGCATACTCAACAACAAATACACGAGGAAAAGGTAGGGGAATTTCAAGCAAAAGCATAAAAAAGTCACAGTCATAATTCATCTTATGCACCAGAAGGTGCACGAGGTAGTGGCCTCTATAGAAAGAGTCATGTTGGAACACATCAGTTTCGACCTGGTGGAGCACATGTAGAAAACAAAAGAAGAAGTGCATGCGGAGACAACGAAGTTAGTGAAAATCGTGGAGGATTTTCAGAACAAAATCAATGCAAGTCAGTTTATGAAAAACTAGTTCATGTGGCTCAGGATGAGCCACAGGTGAGTGTTCGGGGCCTGTTGAGCCGTAGGATAGAAGGGAATAATTCATGTATAATTTCTCCTAAGTATGGAAGAAGATTAAAAAGGAGAAGAGGAAGGAGATACGACAAAGGAACAACATCAAAGGAAAGAGAAGGATACTGCGATAGAGGAAGGAAAGAGAAGAAGAAGACAAAGAGAAAGCGTGGGCTGAGGAAGCTGCACCAAATAAGTAAGCCATGACAGAAGCACATAAAAAGAGCTAAGATGACATGTAAACATATTGACAACATCAAGCGTGCAGATAATGTAACGGACAGAAAGTGATAGTAAGGCATAACGCTGAGCTAGTGACAGTCCTTAGTGATCATGGTTACGAGCTCGACTAGAGAAGGCAGGAGACAGACATGTGAAGAAATATTTATAAGTTAGGTCGATATTTCCTTTCATTATGTGTTATAAGAATAGGAAATACATCATGTTGGCTGAATATAGTAAGTCGGATGAGAAAGCGAGTAAAGAGGAGTATGTAATGGGTTAGTTAGAGTTTGTATCGAGTCGATATTGAGTCTGTAACAAGAATGTATGGGATATGTATTGAGTTTTTAATGAGGCTATAAAATAAGGAACCCAAACTCTAGTTGGTTTAGAAATTAGACACTAAATGATAGACAATTAGATAGTTAGAGGAACTCTGTATCCTTGAGTGCATAAGAGTAGAGGGTTTGCAGCCGCATGCGCAAAAACGTAGAGGAGGTTGAGATCATCTAGGATGGACATGGATCACTAGTAGGAGTGGAATAGAAGAGAAGAAGAGAGAAGATTAGAGAGAATGAGAGGGAGGAAAAGTTCGTAAAGAAAGAAGAGAAGATCTAGAATAAAGTCTGTAGCTTTTTATGCAGACAAAAGGTGCATCTATTTCCTCATGCCATATGAAGACCACCTTGTGGTTTTTTCTCGGATGGGTTTCCATGTTACATGTTGTGTATATGTGTGAATTATTGAAGCAGCCTAGATATTTGTGTTAATGTTGTGTTGAATGATAGTTTGAGTATTATTTTGTAAATGGATAAATGTATGACTGTCGCATTTGGTTAATGAATATGCTTATCATGCATGTTCATTGTTAGTTTACGTGAATTGAATAAATAAGGGTTTGATCATAACTTGGAGTTGAAGTACTGTGCCAACCAAAAACCCACCTTCCTGGTCTTTGTTGGAAACCTTAGCATAGAGACAAGGTACTAAAACACCCTCCTGCACAAACTGTGGAAACGTGGTTCTGGAAATTACCCATAGAACTGAGATATCTCGGGTGAGATGACATATGTGTCATAGGTGTTGTCGGCTGAGCTACGCTTTGTTGGGATGATATCTTGGTCTCTGTTGTGCTAACAAAGAAGGGGATAAACTTGGGTCCAGCGTTATAGAGTCACAACAAAGCCAACATCTTTGTTTATATTATAGTACTAGGAAGCTCGTGCGTCAGGACTAAGTATAGATTTTTGTAGTGTACTCTTAGGTGGCCAGAGAATTGCATCAAGAATAGGTTTTTCTGGTGGAACATTATCAGTATTCTTGTCTGGTGGAGATTCATAGTTGCGGGATTGATTTTTGAGATTATCTTATTCACTTGACATCATTTTAGCTTCATCTATGGAAGATGAAGAAGGCCCATGTAAGGATTGATGATCAATCAATTCTTGTTGGGTAGGGAAAGGATCTATAAGGACTGTTGGGGTGGGGGTAATTGTAATAAATTTATTGACTTCCTCACGATGAGGCCACTCTTTGGTGAAGTGGTCACCTCCACATATAAGGTAGGGAAAGTTGACCTTTCTCTTGTTTTTAGAGTCAACATCAGAGTTCTTTGTTTTATCACCTTCTTACTGGTTCTCATTTTTCTTGGATTTATTGTTTCCTTTATTCTTTGCTCTCGAAGAGTTTGAGGATTGAACCACATTCACTTCGGTTGAAACAATAAGAGGGGAAAGACGTTTTGGGGTTTGAAATGGTTTGACTAGTAGGTGCGGCCGATTGGTTTTTGTTTTTAGAGGATTTGGCCCTCGATTGTGTTTGAATTGACCCAAGAACGCCATCGAAAGGTGGTTATGTCAAAGGTCTTGAAGGATATAAGGTAGGATGAGGAGCATGAGGAATTAGGTCATACAAAGTGCCTAAATGGGAATATACCATGTCAAGGTACTGAGCACGGCTGATATCTTTTTCCCCAATAACAACAAATCCCATAGAGACATCCCTAGAAATGGGGGGGTAAATATTTAGTAAACCAATCGATGAGTAACTGATCAGGAATTGGAGCCTTAATCAACCTATGTCCTCATCTCCACTTGTTGGCAGTAAATATGGGTGTGCAAATCAAAGGATGATGTCCAAGACACAAGATGGTGCACACGACAAAAAATGGTGTGTAAGTCGAAGGATAAGCGAAAGGCAGAAAAGTTGACAAAGAGTCGGCTTTGTCATTATTTTGTAGTTTTGGGTCCAGGTCAGTTAGGAATTGGTTAGAAGTGGACCATTTTGTAAATGTGCAAGCCTATATATATAGTTAGAAATGTAGTAGGAGATAACAATCAATGAGAGAATCATCTTCGAAACATAATTGTATGTGTGATGATCTTTTTGATATCTGTGGAAGATTAATCTATGTGTCTGTTGTTTTGGTTCTATATTTCAAATGTAAGCATGTATTTAGGGAACCTATTTTGATCTATAGAAGTAATATGACAAGTGTAGATGATGTTGGGAACTTGATGTCTTATGTTTTGTCGATTTTATAGTATGAATGCTACGATATAGATAATTAACTGCTGCAATATGGTTGATATGCATGAAAGAGTACATGAAAGGTCGTTCAATATACAAGCAATACATGGAAGAATCACATGATCCCACGGATGTAGTGCAGGAAAATAATACAAACTCCTATTTTTTAAGTTTCTGGAACACGTCTCTATCTTATCACTCAAATTAATAGAAAATTTATACTAAGATACTGTTGATTTTATCTTGATGGTTAGTGAATGTTTGTGGAATGTGGATCAATATGCAATGCTAAGACCTAGATTAGGTGTAACTCTTCTCTTATATGAATGCTACTTTGAGTAAGGGAGAAAATTTTCTATTTCCAAAGCAAAGATACTATGTCACTTTCAACGATTTAACTTCAATATTTTTCAACAAATTTCAAAACACACAAGAATTTTCAACATTAACGCTACATTATCGAAGAATGAAGAAATGAATAATAGTTTCCAACGTATATAAAACTATTCTTTCTCAAACAAATACATAAATAAATATTCTTCTAACTACCCAGGAAAACCTAAAGCAATAAAAAAAAACAAGCCAAAATTTTTTCTTTTTATATGATGTGAAAAAGAAAAAAAGGTAACGACTATACTCAAATAATTATAATGAAAATACATATATTATTTTTTCATAGAACTAAGGTCACTTTCAGAGAACCAATCAAACAAACCATGCATTCAAAACTACAATTCACACACAAATTATTCAATTCCTAAGCTTCCTATAAATGAAAATTCAAGATCTGAACTCGAAAAGGGAGGCCAGACTATTAGACTTAACAGTAAGACAAAATGCAAATCCATAATAAATTAAAGAGAAATAAAAAATTTCCATAAAAAACTTTGAAGGGCAAGGGATGGCCTACCTCGATGCACAATGAACAGTTACACCAGGTCCTTAGGGGAGTGTTGGGGCATGTTGTTCATAGGGTATAGTTGCCATCGACGCACTATGCATTCAAAAAAAGGGTGTTGGTGAAGCTACTTGTCAGAATGCAAAAGGATCCTGCGTATGGTTGGATTTCTATCAAACTTACCTAGGGGCACCAACGAATCCTCATACTTTGAAAAATCTAGTAACCTACAAAATAAACTAATTATGGATCAAGTTGGAATATTGGTAAGGAAAAACACACATCACAAGAGGAAATTGAAAGGATGGTAAGGTGGATAACTCACCTTAACAACTTAAATGAGTTAATAAAACAAGAATCACAAGTTTTCAAGCAAAATGAAATAAAAAATATCATATCTAACTGGATTTTCTCCAGATATGATCGGATCTATCTTAGATATTGTCGCCATTTTTTTTGTAGAAATACTTCAACCAATGCAGATGCTACTTGTTCCTCTCTCCTACATGGTACAAGTCTAGAACAAAAAGACACATCATCATATACTTTCCCTAGATAACTGATCTACACGAATAAACAACTCTCTTACCATAGATTTGAAGGTTTTGTCCTTGTTTCACCGATCTTGATGCGATCTACTATGCTTGCAAAGAAACACAAGAAACAAGACAATGGATGAGAGGAACAAGATAAATAAAAAATCTATATTAGTGATCAAGGAATCTAATAATAAATTATAAACATTAACATAAATCATATATGGGAAAGACAAACACTTTTGCATTAAAAGATGAAAAGAGAAAGATACTGTTAACCCAAAAAATCCCTCACTTAGCTCTACATGGCCTACACCACCCAAGGACACCCATTCACAATGCTCCATTAGACCCCCACACCCTCAAAAAGGATTAAGGATGAAGAAAAGGGCTTAAAAACCCCCAAAAGGAGCCTAAATAACTCTCCTAGGGGTTAAAGCCTCCAAAAAGGGGCTAAAACCCCTCAAAGGAGCCTAAAACCCTAAAAGACACTAAGTTAGGGCCGAAGGGGCTAAAATCCCGGACCAAGGGATTAAAACCCTAAAACCCCAAAAAAGCTATAAAAGGAGGGTGGAGGGTCTCTCTCAAAACACTCCTCTCTTGCATACTATTATGTTTCCCGTGGATGCCTTGAGACCTCTTTGCCTCTCAAGCCACCCACATCCCCCTCTCTTCCACTCACATTCCCCATTGAGCCATAGCTCCTCCTCCATTGCTGAGTGAGATAGAGAGGGTATTCCTTCCAGCCAGGGCATGGTGGCCCATTTCACCAAAGGAGAGGTATAATATTGTCTTGTTTATGCATTTTTCTTTAGTAGTTTAGTTGATTTCTGACCCATGTTTATTTGCAAGTTTGTTTATTGACATGTTTTGTAGGTTTATTTCTATTCATTAGTTGTTTGCAGGTAGCCAAGGCGAAGCCCTAACCTTGTTTGTAGAGGGGCTCATGGCCATTCTTTGTTATTCTTTGCTTTTTGTTAGTTCCAATTTCTTTACTACATTTTCCACATGCAGGAACCTACCCTTTTGTCCTATAGACAGAAAGGAGCCATTCCCGCCCCTGTAGCAAGGAGAAATCCCTACTACAGTACTAGCAACCATACCAGGTCGATCCCATAAGATCCCTGGTTCAGTTTTTTTTTCAAATTTCAATTTTTTTTGGTTTATTCCCTAGTTTTAGAAATTTATTGTCAAATCTAGATTAGATCTAGTTTATTTCCAGTTTTTATTGTTGCCAAACCCTCTGCAAGGCAAATCCGAGTCAGTTTGGCCACAGTACAGGTTACTGTCAGCTGGATCTGACTCAGGATTAGAAAAACCCCAAATTCGGGGTAGGTACTACTTATCGAGCCTAAACAGGGGATGAGGTCACTCTTTCAGGCCTCAAAGGTGTGACCAGGTCACCCTTTTCCCCCCAAAATGTGTGACTTCACTCAGAACAACAGACCGGTTCTGTCTGTTAAATCTATGCGACCCCCTTACCCGTTTCTAGAAACATTTTGTGACCCCCTCATCGAAATTGACCCAAAACGTGTGGTATGTCAATCAGAAGTTAAATTTCAGTTTAATAGGGACTGTCAGTGCGGCTCATCTGCCTCTATCCAGCACATTAGTTCAATTTTAGTTTCTATTACAATTTACTGCAATTTCCTGTATAAACAATGTGTAAATTATAAACAAATTTTAATGCCTTGATGAATGTAGCTTAACTAAAATCAACAATAAAATTAATAGTCTTGCTTTCCCTTCCTGCTCTACCTAGTCATCACCCTCCAAGGTATTCTGGGATACAACGAAGGGAAAGCTTGTATAGTCCTAGGCCCTTCACTGAATATTGTTCTAAACCATTAAAAATAGATGACCTGGAAGGTAGAGGGGGTAGAGAAGGAGGGCTTCTCATGGCGCTAAGCGTCCTCCCTATTGACCAACCTTGCATCCGGGAGGTGACCTGTGGATCTACAGATGGGCCTAGTCCCATTGTGTTGAGAGCCCAACACCTTCTCTTGGTCTAAGAGGAATATAGGTGTAAGGTAGTCACCTAGTTAGGCTATCACATTTAGGGTTAAAAATGTATTTGTTTACAAATTTTTGATTATTCACTGCTTGCACAACAATGATATGAGCTCTACTACAATATGATGAATTCATAAACCATTTGTAGCCACCTGATACTAGAAAGACTGAAAAACAAATACACCATACCAAGTAATCAACCCAACTCAGTTCATGACGCTAAGAGAGCGTTAAAATTTATCAATTTACACTAAGTTCAAACAAATCCGTAGTGTTTGAGGACATAAGTCCCTGACTGCTTCAACTGTGGGAAGTACTTGGTCTCAACCCAGAAACTCATTGTGAGGAGTACCACGGGAACCCCAAAGTAGCTAGCCATTGATAGGAATTGCCAAGCAAAACGAGCAACGACCCCCACCGATTGAGTAGAAGCGCCCATGAGGAAAAAGCCAAGCACTATCTTCTGGCAGTCTTGGTGGCTGAGTGACGACCTACAGTGAATAGGAAGCCTTTGAAATCGGGGTCCAAACATCATTCCCACCCGTTTGATAAAAATCTAACACAATTGATCCCCGACGCTCTTCCTCATGCCTAAGAGGTGAATGACCACCATTTGTGACATTAAACCGACATCGTCGAAACCATTCTCAGTGATCTCCCACACCATTAGAAGGCCACACAGCCTTTGATTCATATTTAGACCCATATCAGTCTGAACCAAATCAACATACGACACCATCAAGCCCCATGGATGGTGCCAACCCGGATCCATTTTCCGGCATAACCGTAGCAAATGGACCCATGTCCACACCACAACTGGTCACCAACAACCCTATAGGTGTCCCAAGCACAGTCATGCAAATTGTCATTAGTCAGCTGCAACCACCCATAGTGCCCAACCAAGCAGGCCCACTTGCAACACACGGTGGCAGTGGCCCTTCCACACACACTGCCCCTTCTGCCACACAGAGGGTCAGTGGACCGTCCATTTACATTGCCCCTACTCTTATACATGGGGTAAATGTCCCCTCCATTCACACTATCCATCATGTCATACTTGGGGGAAATGGCCCATCAACTCACACTGTCCCCCCCCACCACACTTGCGGGCATTGGCCCATCTACAATGGTGCCTCTATAAGTGCCCCCAGCCATGCCGGTGCATTATGCACCTACAAACCCCACCACCATACCATTCCATCCCACATCAACTTGGGGTCAAATCTACCTTTAATGGCTCATCTTAACTTTCCTGATTTGGCTCGATTGACAAATGACCCCATTCACCATCAAGTGTTTTGTCCTCTAATGCCAACTAAGCTACCATTAGACATCCCTAAGTTTGAAGGCAAGGAAGGGTAATGTCCCCAAAACCACATTATGACATTTGATCTATGGTGTTTGTCCAATAACATCGTAGACGATTCCATCAAGCTGAGGGTGTTCCAATGCACCTTTACAGGTGTTGCGACCAAATGGTACATTGAGCTATCACAAGCCAAATACCCAGATTTCAACTCCCTAGCTTTCATGCTCCTGCAGTATTTCCAATTCCCCATCAGATATGATGAAGGGATCGAGACCCTGTTATCCTATCGCCAAAACAATACCACACATATAACTGACCACATCCATAAGTGGCGACGACGTCACAGCTTATGTAAAATACAACTTGACGACATGATCTTCTTGGATTGGTTCCTCAAGACCTTACTCCTGCCCATAGAAAAGGATGTTGCATTTTAACATCCCTAATCTGAAGAAGAGGCCATACTGAAAGCCCAACAATTTGATCTAATCTACGCTCAGTCTGGATATCTGTACACCGTCATTCTAGATGCTCCCCACCTGGGTACCTCCTACCGGGATGCATCAAGGGCATCCCATGCTATGGACGACATCATAGGCTCGGTATCCCAACAACCACATCACTGTCTGACACCACCTACCATTACACCACAACCAAGGAACACTGCTAGTGTTTCTTACCAAAACCAAACTGTGGACTACGCGAGAATGATGTCCCAGTATGGAGCAACAACTTCCTACGCACAACCTGTGCCACCGCAGTAGGCTCAGACCATGGCATTGCCAACACAGTAGTACATGGGGAAAATTCCCACATTTGTGGCATCGCATCCCACCTAAATTTATTATGCACCATCAGTGCAAGCAGTCCAAGCCCCCACCCCCGCTCCATCCACTCCGTTGGGACAAGTGTTTGCACAATAAAACCATCCCAACTAGCCTACCCCCAACAATCAACAAGGGAAATACCTAAATAATTGACCCCAGAACCAAGCCAATAACCAACCGTAGGGAGGTTGTCAACAACAAAACCCTCCCAACAATGCCACAATAAACCGACCCACCCAAAACCCCCCACGACAAAATGCACCAAGACGCAATGCCTCGTTGTGCACAAACCAACCCTGCACACTCTACAATGTTTATGGGAACTACACATTTGAGTGTCCCCTCATGGGTCACGCTAAGCAGGCCATTCAAAATGAGGCCCAATAGGCCTCCAACGCTACGAGCCAAACCCAGCCCAACTCGGCACCACAAGGACACCCCCCCATGGTGCTTCAAAACCCACTACCAGTCCAAGGATTGGTGGCAACCGCAACCCCTCCCCAGTCCAATCCCAATGCTCCGAGAGCACCCCCCATGGCAAAAACAGGTGTCCACCACCTACTAGCCATGACAACTGAAGAGGTTAACCTACAAACCAGACGGAATCAGTACCGTACCACCACTGAACCCACTGACACATCAACAACATCTATGTCCAAAAAATCAACCTACCTCTTTAGTTACCCCCATTCGCTCACCCCCCCATACGTCGAGTGGCCAACAACACCATAGCTAGAGCTATTGTCAGCTATAGCATTGTGGATGATTTGTCCCAAACACCAATGGCCATGTCCGCTCTGGAGGTACTCAAAATGTGCCCAACATAATGGAAAGCCTTACTAGCTGCCCTTGGGGTCGTAGACCCCTCTGAATCCAATTTGATCAATTTCAACACTGAGAATGGAGAATCACGCATGCCATCCACCATCGCCTTCCAAATCTTGGTCTCTATCCTGAACTTGGTTGTGCACCGGTGCATAGTAGATGAGGGGGTATCTATGTGCATTATGTTTACTCTAGTTTGGCAGAAACTTGGATCACCAATTCTGCAACCATCCTCCACAACTCTGTGGGATTATGATGGCCATCCCACTAAATCCCAAGGAATCCTCCCCCATGTCCCCATTACATTAGCCAGGAATATAGTGCTAATCGACATAGAGGTCGTCAATGCTCAACTGGACTATAACCTCCTCCTTCGAAGAAGTTATATGTACGCCATGAGAGCGGTTGCATCAACTGTCTTCCATATCATGATGTTCCCCCACAAAGGGAAGATCACGATGGTTTATTAACTCACTTATCATGATCTGCAAGGGTTAATGACACCTACAAACATTATCCCTACCATGACTACCATTGAGCCACCAGGGACAACCACACACACCAATGTTGTCCCTGCAATCAACACCATGGTTGACAACACACCAGCCTCCCCACTATTGAATGTGGGCCCTGGGTTGTTTGCCAATACCACCATGATGGCTCATTTCCCCTTAGTGTCACTGCCACTGACACAAAATGAGACTATGGACTTGTGCATTGTCTCATCTAGCACCACTACACCAAAACAACAAGCGCAGCCACTACCCCAACCACAACTACAACACCGTCCGCAACCGCAACACCAACATCAATCGCAACATCACCTGCAGCCACAACATTACACGCAGCTGCAACCACAACCACACCCCCACATACAACCAGCAGGGATTTATCTGGGCTCCTCACCAGTACATACAATTCCCTTCCTCTTTCACCCACTTGGTGTCATGAGAAAGCCGATAATGGCCATCCTGAACCTACCCAACTTTACATTGGGAATTCCCGTGTGGTATCTTGATCCACCAGTTCAACCATCAATGCCTTAGGTAGTCTTAACACCTGTGTAGCCTATTGCGGTCGAGTCACATCTTCCACCCAGTCAACAAAATCCAACCACCGCACCCGCACCTGCACTGCTCCACCTGAAAATGGCCAGGGGCAAGAACACCAAAGCCATCGTAGAACCTCGATAGACCCTGCCTTGCACCATCTGTGAACAACACGGCCATCCAACTCAGAATTGCCCTGAAATTCCAATGATCCGTGCACATTTGGATGCCATGGACACAACCAAAAACCTCCCCATGGTTGAACTTTCAACCGCACCAATATTCAAAAACAAGTCATTGAGAACAAACCATGCTTGCACCCTCTATGGTTTGTATGGGCACTATTCTCACCATTACCAAGACTTGTCCAAGTTCCGAATGGCTTTAGCCAACCTTCGACAACATTCCCTTGAATCTGATATCACTCTGATCGAATAAGTTCACCTCCCACCTCCTTCTTCGGACACCATGTCCATTTACATGATGTCCAATTCTACCGACCCTATTGTCTCCACCATCACTGATGGTCCATCAGACCTGTCTATTCTTTTATTTCACCAACCATAGCCGTAACCTTAGTTACCATGGAAACATTGGGGTTCATTCCCAATCAACACGATCCTTTTCCTTTTCCTTTTCCCTTTCCTTTTCCTACCATCCAAGATCTGAGTAAGTCTATCTTGGAAACCCACAATCTACAGGATTTCACACTGGGAGATCCTGTGTAGTACCTTGAACCACCTACCCTACCTCAAAGGCCCCAGGATGTGTTGACTCATGTCCAGCCAATTGAGATGATGTTGGACCTACCTCCAAGTCCATCAAAGACTCCTCCTGTCTCCAGGCCTTCCCCTCTTCCTCGAACAGAGACTGGGGGAAAGGCCACAAAAACCACAACCAATACCATTTACATGATCTCTAGAACCATTTTCACTTCTGTCTCATCAGCTGTGGAAGATCCACCTTATCTATGCTGGCACCACTTACACGATGACGGAGATATATGTAAGACCACCTTTGGTTTTACCCCATTCCCTTTAAACCATAATGTGGAATCGGTTCTCCCCATAAAAGACCAGATTTCGTCATCCCACCTTGCCAATGACCTTCATCTTAGCAAGGGGGCATACCTCTTTGCTGACTCAGATGGTCAACTCTTGAAGAATCCATGCAACGAGCTCCACCTCAAGAGAGCCTATGCCTAATACCACCACTATGAGTCCCTTATAGCATAGTTTTCTACCTTTTTGTTTTGCAACGTTTTTACCACAAATCAAAAACCCCCCCATTTAGGGCAGCACCATTAGCTGCTAATCCAAAGTCACTCGGAACCTGTTCGAGACACCTCCCACACCTTCGGGCTCAAATTTCTATCTTCTTATGAGACCATCATCTCATGTTTAACATACAAATTTCAGGACCGCTTCCCAGAAGTCACCTCGATTTACAAGCCACAGCATGGCAATACGAGTGCCTATGGATCTGTACTTGTATCACTCTTGCCTACCTCTACTCATGTGGGTTTTCGGGCCACCTCCCATTAAGGGTCACCATTTTTCTTCTTATTTTGTATTTTAACACATAATTGTCTACTTCATCCTCCGCACCTTACGCGGATCTTTGGACCATTGTCCAGAAAATGATTTATTTCTCTTGCACATATTTGGCATATAAGTGCCCCTAGACTTGCATTCACATCATATGTAGTCAATTCCATCCACCACAACTCACACAAAGCTCTCCTGACCTCTGTCCGAGAGCCACCTCGGTTTGCATGCCTCTCTTGCACTGACCCGCAAGCCTCTGCCACGATCTATCCCATGCATGTATTAGTATGTTTGAGAGCCACCTGCTCTTTCCATACTACATAGATGACCTTTTGACCACTTTCTACCGTACCAACATGGGGCACCACCCGTGCCACCACAATTCGCTGACTGTATTGGAGTTTTGTTTAAGCTCTTTTTTGACTCCTAAAAAAAATCAAAATATAGTCGAGAGCAGCTGCTTTCTTTCCCACTCGCTAAAGTATAGGAAAGGGCATCTACATCATCTCATTTACCTCCTTTTGCGGACTATGTAGACCATCAAATGAAAAGGAACCCCTTGGCATATTCAAGCCAAGATGGTTCCCCTCTACATACTTTTATGCTTTCCCAGGCAGAGGGGCCGCACTTTACGAAAAAGCTCACCACGAGTTGTCATTAGGCTCTTTTAGAGCCTTCTCATCAAGAAAATATTTCCGAGCAAACTTGGTTTCATTCATGCTCATAAAAGTATTTGAATGATCATCCAGTTAGTATAGGTTTAACCTTTTCCAGCCTGATTGGACTACCAACAGTAAAGAAGGTTCTGATCCCCTATAGGATGGGCGAGCTCTCCTATGTATACTTTTATCCTTTTTCAGGCATAGGAGACTACCAATGAAAAAGATCCCCCACTAGAGTCTTCTTCATGCTTCTAGACTCTCTAAAATTGAAAGCACCATTGAGAATTTACCTTCTCGGGCTCGCCAAAAATCCACGAGATCGTAACACAATGGTGTCCCAAGACACCACCCCATAGAAAATAGTTTGGTAGCATTCCCCCATTGGGTCACCTTTGTTCATAGTACTCTGTAGTATGTCTTCCTTAGATCCCATCAATATAAAAATAATCTAGCTCCTCCAAGTATTTCCCATTTGCAGTGACATTCCCGGTATTACAGCTATGATCCCATTCCCATGAGTCAAGTTTCATTTGCCGCCTGGTCCACCCTGTAGTCATACTCTGAACAAAGGAAGTTTGAGTCTACCATGCTCCCCCTATCCTTGCTCAATTCTTTCCCTCCCCCTCCCCCCCCTCATTTAGTGGGTCAGTCCGTAGATTGTCTCACACCTTTTGGTTATCTCCCTCGTGCTCTTGGTCAAGGAAACATCATTGCCTTGACTAGGGGAAGGTCTCCCTCTGTTGACAACAACACATATATTCTAGAGGATAGACCCAAAGGTCCCTATATCCTGGTTTCATTAACCTCATTGATGAGTTCCTTGTACCACTTGAGAAGAGTCCTTAGTGCCTCTCAGGATGGCTGTTTCTCACGTGCTCAAATCCAAATACATCATCGCATCGTTGAGATTCGTACAGGGTTTGGTCCACACAGTACTTGGTCGAAGACCCCGGATGTCACTTGACTCTAGGACATTGATGAGTCTATTCAAGGGACCTAAATAGGTTATGTCCCTTGTGATTTTCAGGTTGCATTGGAGACAGTGTTTAGAAGCCCCAACAGTGCTTTGATATACCTTTACGATTGATGCAACATACTTGTACCACATAGACTCTAACTTTCAATCAACAAGTCCATACAGCTATGTACCATTCCAGATACAGCACACCATCAATCATGAAGATATAGCATGACATGGGTCCAATGTACCAGATCAACATTGTATTCAGCCTCACATTGAGGCAACCATCATTGTATCACCAGTTGTATATGATCGACTCTTGTATTTTAGAGCATAGATCAAATTATTCTTTTGACATTGTCATGAGCATGGGGATGCCCACCTTGTCCATATACATGTCACACATTATTTGTATCTCACCCATTGATGGGAACCATATTAATACAAAAACCAAAAGCCACCATGCCCTAGCCCCGGAAGCACCACCTCTACGAAGCAAATCCTATGATGTCCGTTGGCCATACGATGAGCTCTTTCCCTCACACATCAGGGGGCAATATGTTAACCCAAAAAATCCCTCACTTAGCTCTACATGGCCTACACCACCCAAGGACACCCATTCATGACCCTCCATTAGACCCCTGTGACCCTCAAAAAGGCTTAAGGATGAAGAAAAGGGCTTAAAAACCCCAAAAAGGAGCCTAAATAACTCTCCTAAGGGATAAATCCTCCAAAAATGGGCTTAAACCCCTTAGAGGAGCCTAAAACCCTAAAAGGAGATAAAGTTAGGGAAGAAGGGGCTAAAAGCCTAAAAAATGGGCTCAAGCTTGGACGAAGGGCTTAAAACCCTAAAACCCCCAAAAACGCTATAAAAGGAGGGTGGGGGGTCACTCTCAAAACACTCCTCTCTAGCATACTGTTATGTTTCCCGTGGATGCCTTGAGACCTCTTTCCCTCTCAAGACACCCACATCCCCCTCTCTTCCACTCACATTCCCCATTGAGCCATAGCTCCTCCTCCATTGCTGAGTGAGATAGAGAGGTGCTTCCTTCCAGCCAAGGCATGGTGGCGCATTTCACCAAAGGAGAGGTATAATATTGTCTTTTTTATGCATTTTTCTTTAGTAGTTTAGTTGATTTCTGACTCATGTTTATTTGCAAGTTTGTTTATTGACATGTTTTACAGGTTTATTTGTATTCATTAGTTGTTTGCAGGTAGCCAAAGCGAAGCCCTAACCTTGTTTGCATAGGGGATCATGGCCATTCTTTCTTCTTCTTTGCTTTCTGTTAGTTCCAATTTCTTTACTACATTTTCCACACGCAGGAACCTACCCTTCTGTCCTATAGACAGAAGGGAGCTATTCCTACCCCTTTAGCAATAATAAATCCCTCCTACAGATACAACCAAAGCCTTGATGTCAATAGCTTTGTATCCACAAGGTTATTGACACACTCACACAACTCTCAAATAGTACAAACTCTTGCTGATACCACTCTCTCAAGTTTGCCTCAATACCATACTTCAATCCAACAAGATAAGGATGCTCTTCTTGGTCTCCCCTAACATGATCCATGAAGCTTTCTTTTATAGGCCAAGGGAGGATCAAATGAGTTGAGAAATTTTGGGAAGAGAATGGGGAATGATCCCTATGGACTAGGAGGTCAAGTGCTAGCTCTCCCAAGTATACAGGATTATCCTCCATGAGAGATTTCACTTGGAAGCTTCTCGAAACTTCTATTTTTTCCTTTTTGAGCTTGTTGGTGCTCCTTGCAATAGGGGTAAGTGTGTCGACAGTCCTTGTAGAGAAGGAAAGGGAGCCAACGACGCCTACTGTCAATATGCAACAAGTGCAAGGTGGAGATGGTGCTCTGTGTTAGAATACAAAGTGCACAAGCCAGGCTAGGAATGGAGCAAAAATGGCCCAAAAGAGTTCTTAGCTAGTGATTTTGAGGGATTGAAGGATTGGTACAGATTTTAGGTGCAAAAGATGTGTAAATTGTTGTTGAATCTAGAGGATTGGCTCCCATATATCATCCTCTAGTTTCATGTCATGCCAATGAATGAATAGCTATGTGATGGATTGAGAGTGAAGCAGACGAGTGGGCCTATTGAGGATGGCCTCCAACTCTAAAATGATGGATCCTTCATTATCTACTTTTGGTAAAATAGTTTGTGCTATTATTTTGAAGATAATAACTTTCTTAAGACAAGATACATGAAAGACTGGGTGAACACGAGAAGGAGGAAGTTCCAACTTATAACCCACAAACCCAATCTTTTGAAGAACCTTATATGGCCCATATAACTTTGGAGCCAACTGATGACACCCTTTTAGCTTTAGGGAGGATTGATTCTAAGGCCGTAGATGAAGAAAAACAATATCACTGACTTGGAAAGTGCTATCACAATGATGTTGATCAACTTGTTTTTTCATTTGGTGTCTTTCCTTGTGAAGATTATCCTACAAAATGTGAATAATATGATCTCAGTTTTAGAGAATCATGTCAAGTTCATGAATTGGTGAAGTGATGGGGGTGTATGAAAGGAGAAATGGTGGTGCATGACCATAGAATTCTTCATATGGAGTCATTTTAGATTCATTGTGGTAGGAGGTATTGTACCACCATTCAATGAGATGGAGCCACTTTTCCCACTGATGTCGTTGTTCAAAGGTTAAGCAATAAATATAAGTTTCCAAACATTTGTTGATAACTTCAGTTTGACCATTTTTTTTGGGTGATACTTTGAACTCATGTTCACTTTGGTGCCGGTGTGGTGAAATAGTTATGTCTAAAACTGACTTGTGAAAGTTGCATCACGATCCGAGACAATAGAATAAGGGATTCCATGAAGATGAAAGATATTGTCCTTGAAAATTTGTGTGACTGCGGAGGCGTTGTATGGATGGTTGAGGGAACAAAAATGATTGTATTTGGAGATCCTATCAACCACAACCAAGATGATTGTCTTCCCTCCATATTTAGGGATTCCTTGAATGATATTCATTGAAATATTTGTCCAACTTCATGTAGGAATGGGAAAGGATTCAAGTAATCCATGAATAAGTGTCTTTTCACACTTTTTCTCTAGTAGGTATCACATTTAGTCAACATCAATTGAATTTCCCTTTTAATTCCCTTCTAAAAGAAGTCACACCATTCCCTCTCATATTTTTTGAGGAACCGAGAGTGCTATAACGATAGAGAAGCATGGATTTCATAGAAGACAACATGTTGAATATTTGTGCTTTGGGGAAACACCCAATGACCCTTGTATCACAGAGAAGCACCATCCCAAGACTAATGCAGTAAAACAAAAGGGTTATCGGAGAATTGTTGTATGATTTTAGATAATGAAGAGTCATTGAAATATCCTTGCTAAACATATTGCAACCAATTTGGAATATGCATATAAATAGCTGAAAGAAAAACATGGTCATGAAATGTTCAATCATAGGACCAAAATGAAATATCTCTATCCTTACAACTTAATTTTCAAAAAATTCATATTCAATGATTTATATACCCAAATTCATGTTAAATTTCCATGAACCATACATATACAAAACTGAATGAAAGCAATCTAAAAACAAGGATGCTGGAATTGGAAAATCAATGTAAACTGAACAATGGATTCAGGACAAAAATTTCACACAAATCAGACAAGAATTGGATAGAACATCATTACATCAATCTTAATTATAGTGATACAATAAGGGGAATTCAAATACTATGGATAAGATTCAAATTTACCAACTCAAATTGACTGATGTGCTAACTCAGTGTGGGAAAATTCACAGCTAGAGCTCACTAGTTTAACTCTGTATAACTAATTCAGTTCACAATCAGTTAACAGATGAGGTAGGTGAACAAAAGGCACCAAACTCCCTTGAATCATGCAAACTGGCACTAGGGTGACTGGAAGTGAACTAACTAGTGGAAATCAAAGCATAACTAAACATGACTTACTACCTACCACAAACAATCGAAGGTGATTACTAGTGACACTCAAAGAGGGTTCCTAAAATGTAGGGATTGGCACTAATGTAACTAATGGCACCAATGGCACCAATGGAACTAATGGCACCAATGGCACCAATGGCACCAAAACTCATATTGGAACCAAAACTCAAAAGTGTAGATGATTCTTGAGCATGTCGTCCCTTACTCTATTAAAGTGATAATGACCTCCTAAGCTAGGAAAAATGAATAAATAGACTATGTGGGTAAAGGGAAGATTAATTAATCCTAACACCCCCCATAATCCTTACTTTGGAAACTTGGGCCCTCGCAACTAGGCCAAATGTTACCCGTACATTCTAAATGAAATAAAAATACTACTTAATAAACAAGGAAATGGGGAAAAACTCATGGGAAACCCCCCCTCAAAATAAGCAAGAAATCAGGAACAATGAGTCAATTCTTTACACCAAGAATATACCTAAGGTAAACAAATTTCTTTTCAATGAAGGAATTGGTAAAAATATCTATTAATATACTCCTCTGGAGGGAAATAATGCAATGTGATAGTCTTTTCATGCACTAGTTCATGAATTTAATGCATGTGTACTTCAATATGATTTATCTGCTACTTCTAAAATGGATCACTAGATATCTTGATGGTACTCTGGTTGCCACAATATATGTCTACTATAGTTGAAGTGTGAATCTAAAACTCTATCAAAATTCCATGTAGCCAAACTACCTGAACAACTACATTTAGAACCCCCCTATACTTTGCTTCTACTAAAGGGAGTGCAAGAGATTCTTGCTTCTTGCTAGACCAACAAATTGGCCCAGATCCCAACATAAAAAAAAACCTGATGTATATTTCCTATCATTACCATCTCCATCCCAGTCTAAATCAGTGTAACCAATGAGATATGACTATGCATCAACTGAATAATGGATCCCATAGTCTTTAGTACCCGACACATAGTGCAATATGCACTTTTCTTCCTTCGAGTGCAACTCATGTGGCTCATGCATTTATTTGGAAGCAACACTCACATCATAGGATATATCTGGCTTCGATTGTGTGAGGTATAGTATGCTCCCAATGAGCTGTCTGAATAGAGTGGTGTCAACCAATGGTGTAGAACCACCTTATTCTAGCCTAATTCTAGATAGGAAGGGAAAAGGTGTTTCTTTACAATATTCCATGTGGAATATTTTAAGAAAATATAATGAATATCTATACCGTGAAATCATGATTCCTGAAGTCTTTTGACTTACTTCAATGCCCATGAACTATTTCAACAGTCATAGATCTGTCATAGCAAATGATTCACTCAAATTTGACTTGATTCTTCTCAATCCAACAACAAAGCTGCTAGTAATGAGAAAGTCTTCCACATATAGGAAAATCAACAATAATGAACCCCCTTTCTGTTCCATGTACACATTGCAGTAAGATATCCATCTCTCAAATTTCTGTTACATGAGAAAGGAATCCATCTTGGAATACAATTCCCTTGGGGCTTGTTTGAGCCCATAGAGACATTTCCTTAGTTTGCAGACTAAGGATGGATGTTCAATGTACCCCTTAAGCTGTGTCATATATATCTCCTCTTTCAGGTCACCGTGGAGGAAGGCACTCTTCACATCCATGTGATGTACCTCCCACCTCTTTGAAGCTCCAATTGCTAATACTACTCTAATGGAGTCCATTGTTGCAACTGGAGTGAATGTTGCATTGTAGTCCTGCCCATGAAATTGTGGTTATGGTTCCATCAGATTCTATCTTGGTCTTGTAGACCCATTTGCACTATACTAACTTCCTCCCAAGAGGCAAGGTGACAAGATCCTAGGTTTGGTTGTCCTATAGCGACCCAAATTCCTCATGCATAGTTTCTTGCCATCTTGGATCATGGAAAGCCTCTTTGAATGATTGAGGATCTGATCCCATTATCATGAAACACCTATCTGGGATAATGTGATCTAAATGGGAGTGCAACATGTTCCTTCTGATACTGGGACCTCCTTCTTCTTCTATCATATGGATCCCCAGAAACATTCCCAGCTACTTCAATGACCTTTTGGGCCCATTTAGGCATCTGATTTGGAATAGGTGCTGGAAATGGATCTAGATTCTCTTAAGGTTCAATCTCAATATCAAGATCATACTGATATTGTTCCTTGTCTTTTGAATCTAAAACATTAGAAAATACATCATCATCTGCAGATGGAAATGAAAGAGAGTTTATACCTTATTCTGCTTCAAATGGTAGCTGATATTGTACTGGATCTGAGTATGGAAGAAAGTGTGAGAATTCATATGCCTTGGAGGCATGGATTGCAACACCCTTCCCTATAATCTTCCTAGTTGAGATATCTGCGATCTCCATTGAGTCAGGACCAAATATAACTCACTTTGGTGGGCCAGTATGTGTCATATGATATACAGACAACAATGTTATTTCCAGGTAGAGAACATAGAGGAAATTTTGGAACTCTCCATTCTTGATTTTAATGGAACCCTTTATAATAGCTAGGATCTGAGAATTATATCCCATAGGGATGCTTAGTTCTCCAGAGAGATACAAAGAAGTGAAGGATTCTTTTGAAGAAACCATGTGGTTGGATGCTCCTGAATCAATCACATAGGCCTTTGACCGAGTGAATCCTTCTTTCAAAGCATGACACCTCTCATGTTATTCAGTCTAGTTTCCATCTTCAGACTTCTTTTCACCTTAAGGAAGGGAAATTTTTTTATGTTCAAGTAGCTTAGATAATTGGTCAATGGTCTTGTTCATACATTGAATTTCTGTATGAAATACTCTCATGTAGTAAGAGCTTTTATCTTTTTCAAACTTTTTGTTCTTTTTCTTCTTAAAACCACTGACTCCATGAGAAGGGTTCTACTTCTCCTTGGGCTTCAAATCGAGATTATTATTCTCTTTCCCTATTTTCCTCCCTTTTTCTTATGCATTCCTAAAATCTCCAGCTAAGAGGGCTTGATTCTTGGAGGCTTTGAGCACTCCCATCTAAATCAATTTGTCTTGTTCCTGGATTAATGATTCTGCAAATGCGTCTAGATATGGAGTTTTCTAATTTGGGATGGATAAATTTCTAGAGTGGAAAGTAGATACACAAACTAAAAAATATGAGCCAAGCTTGCTCAGAATTGAGAGCACAAGTTACTCATCCTTCTTCGCAACCCCAAATTTCTTGCATCACAATACTAGGGCTTTGTATTTCAAAAATAATTGTTGAATTGACTTGAATTTACTGGGTTGTAGTGCAATCAACTAATTATTTAGGATATGGCCCCTTATATCATCCTATTTTCCAAACATGGATTTGAGCTTGTCCCATACTTCCTTCAAAGTTTTGAGTCCCTCAAGGTGGAACAACAACTCCCTAGATATGTGGATGCACATGAAACTGAAGGGTTCAACTAGCTTATTCATAAACTTATATTTACCAATATACTACTGGGGTTTGAATTCTCTACCCATTGTAATCCTATACAGGCCTTTATTGCACAAGCCGATATGCGTGTCTTCCCTCCAATGTTTGCAATTGAAGGGTGTAAGGATCTTGGGAGATAGAGAAACTGAATTCTCCATTTCACTGGCACACTAATCAACAATTCTTCAAGAAACTATGAATGCACCTGTAAAAAATCATCGTAAAACAATTCAATTTGCAAGCATTGTCACTTGAAACCTCTCCACCTTGACATGAGAACTTTTTCCAAGTCCATCACACCTGTGTATACTTCTCTGGACATAATCCAAAGGGAGCAATGCAATTATTCCAGGAATTATGTGGAAACTTAACTATTTCTAGTACAAGCATGGAGGTTTGCAAGGTTTTTTGTTGGACTGAACATATGCTCTGATGCTATGTTAAATTTCATGAACCATATATATACAAGCCTAGATGAAAGCAATCTAAAAAATAAGGATGCAATGGAATTTACAAACCAATGTAAACTGAACAATGGATTCGTGACAGAAATTTTACACAAATAGGAAAAGGATTGGACATAATATCATTAGATCAATATTCATTAACATCTTAGTAATACAATAGTCATACAATACGGATATTTCAAATAATGCAGATAAGATTTAAATTCACCAACTCAAATTGACTTATGTGCTAACTTAGTGTGGGGAAAATCACAGTTGGAGCTCACTAGTTTATCTCCGGATAACTAATTTCATTCATAATTAGTTAACTGATGAGGTAGGTGAAAAAAAGGTGCCACACTCCCTTGAATCATGAAAAATAGAACTAGGGTGATTGTACATGAACTAACTAATGGAAGTCTGAGCATAACTGAACATGATTGACTTCCTACCATAGACAACTCAAGATGACTACTGGTGGCACTCAGAGAGGGTTTATAAAATGTAAGGATTGGCACCAATAGCACCAAAATGCATGTTGAAACCAAAAATCAAAATTGTAGATGAGTACTGGGCATGTCCCCCCTTACTCTACTAAAGTGATAATTAACTCTCAATCTAGGAAAAATGAACAAATATACTATGTGGGTGAAGGGAAGATTAATTAATCCTAACCATTCATGACATAGCTTTCAAACCAAGTGTGCACTTCTTTCAACATCCTACCATGATCCAAATTGTAATAAAAGAGGATCGACAAAATCTTACCAAAGTTCTTGATATATGATCTTCTCATGTAATATGGTGAAGTCATAGTTGCGCCAGCTAAGCTAATTCTCATGCATGAAAATACATAATGGTCATAATGGAAAGAAGGAGATGTTTTCTACAAAAAAATTTCTTTCAAGAGAATCTGATGATGATGAATGAAGTAGAGATAAATTTTGGGAAAATACTTAACATTTTGAATCTCTTCCCTCTTTAGAGGTGTCTCTATCCCACATTCTTCTACATGAATCTTCTAACTGAAATAGTTGAGACTAAATATGATCCTAGTGTCCCAAAGAAATGTCATATTGAGGAAGTGTCACCTACTCCATCCTCCACACTGCTTAGTATCTCCACCAAAATACTCATCAAAATTCCCAACACACCAAGAAGGAGAGTACTAATTCCATAGACGATATGATTTTCCACGTAGGAATCAAACCATTTCTCCTTATGGATGGACTTCTAGAAATGAAGTCCATATCACCCTCCTGGATCCCACTGAATATGTTGCATTCTGCCAAACACACATACCATTAGTAACAATCTATAACTCCATGTAATTCCTATATCCCATAGTTTATACATGATTCCACTTAACTTCTTGATCACTTGTAACAATATGTTATTCCAAATGATTCCAAGATCCCATAACCAAATCAGTAGTGCATCACTATCATGAGTCTTCTTATTTGCAATACATATTTTAATCCCATTCATGAGTGAATAAAAACTCATAGTTGTTGATCCAAATAGAAATAAATTATCCTTCTCCTTTAGAGATAAATCGTCTTTCCATGAAGATAGCCCACAATCCTCCTAAAGTAAGGTAAGAGTTTAGAAAACATTTCCCATGTCAACTAGTATATCCAACCAAATCAAGTAAGATTCCCATGTGTAGCTTCTCACATGGTAAGACGATATAAGTAAAACCAAAAAGTTTATTACAAAATAAAAAATAAATTTTACCTCGATGAACTCCATATTCGATATGTATCCATTCACCCAGTGAATATATGAATATGGTTCTTTTCTTGTTGCTCCAAGTGAGGTGTAATAAACCATTTTCTTCAAATATAAGTCTTCTTTAAGTATAGTTAGCTCATGAATTATTTCTTTCAAGGCATGCATGTTAAGAAATTATTTACAGATGCGAGAAAGACTTGTGCATCCTTGGGCCTCCATTTTAGTGATATATTTATCTACCTTATACATGAATAGACAATCACCTTTTCTTACCGATTCAATGGGAATATTGATCCAACCAGCAGTTGACATGTTGTCGACCTTCGACAAAGTCTAGAACTTCGACTACTTTAACTACTTCGATAGGTTCAACATCGGCTTCGACAAGTCTGAACCTCGACATAACCGACCTCAACAAACCTCATTAGGTTTCACACTCGACATACAACATATTGAGATGCCTTGTTGGCACCTAAACTTCTGAACTGTTACAAATTCTTGTAACTGAACGTAATGGGTAGTCACCCAAGCATCTCAACATTACATATAAACATGTACATTATTGTAACAAACAACCACCATTCATAGAGAATAAGTAATAATATAAAATGGTTCGAATTCTTGCATATTCTCTGTGTGCATACTTTCTGTCGACATACTGGGTTTCTTGCTTTACTTCTTTTTTTATAAGCTTCTTCCATAATAGTGCTCGACTCATTCAGTCAACTGTTGTCCCCAATCTGCACTTGGCCATGACCTAGATCATTGGTATCAGAGCTTGATCTTGGTGAGGGGTTAAGTTACATCAGTACTTCCATTGAATATATTTAACTTATGCATGTTCAAACATGCCCACAAACTCAGCAACACAAGTAGACACTTTCTTCAACTTCAAAAAAGATGGATGAAGAAGCATAAAATATACATGCAACTAATTAGACAAAATAACTCATATAAAAATCACTTTCTCGCAAACAAACCGAAATGTTGTCCCAATTCAGCGAGACTCTCATGCGAGTCGCTTTGAACTCCAAGAATATTTGACACAATCTCACTACGATAAAATCATCCCCTTCAAAGTGTAAATGAATCTAGACATATCGAATCTTGAAAGAAATATTGACTTGTAATTCATCAACAATTGGGTACAACAAATGAAATATTACTACTCCGTGAATAAACTCTCTGAAGTAGAAAAGATAACCATCACAGAAAAAGAATATGTCAACCTCTGTACACTGTTGGTGGGAAAATGTATCGAAAAATATGGAAAAATAAGGAGACCCCATAGACACATGGGTAAAATTTGTCAAATACATCTGAAAGGAGTTCTACCCTCCCAAATATCTTGAACAAGAGTATAAGAAGTGGTAGCAGGTAAGGAAATGGAAAGACCATTCCATATAGAGTTACACCAACGAGTTCTATAGACTCATGGATAGACTTGGTGTCTAAGAAGAAGAGAAATTATTATCCTGAAGTACATTAGTGGTTTATCCCCGTACATTCAGTAAGAGATCGATTTTTTGACTGTCAGTACGCTTGCAGATGCATTTTATTACACCAGAAATATTGAATCAAAAAAAAAATCATGTTTCGTGAACAAGCTAATAGGTCAAACATCTGATAAGAAGTCAGCTGAAAAATCTAAGAAGTTTAAGAACCCATCTCAGCTGACTCTGCCAAATATCGATAATAAAAAGAATAACTTCCAGAAATACAAGATGGGTCACAACAAACAATCTCCTATCGAGAAATTGTGTGATTATTACAATTCATCATGGCATGATACAATAGAATGCAAATGTTGGAAGACATTTTGGGAGAAATTGTCGACATCCATATTTCCCAATAGATCCCTAGTAGAATCTAATCCATATGCATCAACCCTCTTGGCTTTGAATTCGACTAATCTGACAGCCTCGACTATTGTCGACGAGGAGGAAAGAGAACACCTATTTGGTACAAAAATATGGGTTCAGAAAAATCCATTACATCTGATTGCAGATAATGGTATCTAGAAGAACTTTGTTTTTGAATATCTTCTGAATAAATTAGGTCTTATCACCACTCCACATCCTCATCCTTACAATATCGATTGGATGAAGTATGGACAGGAACTAAGAATCACACGCCAATGAAGACTAACTTACTTCATTAATCCTTTTGGAGATGAATTACTTTGTGATGTGGCACCGCTTTTTGTAGCTGATTCCTTGTTCAAAAAATATTACCTATGGGATTGACACGATTCATATCTGTTACTACCTCAGAAAGTGATTTTCAAAATTCAGAATCAATGGTGCGACATACCAGAGTGACAACCCACATCAACGGTTGCTATGATAACTACCAAACAAACAAAGAAGCTTATCAATCATGCTTAGAAGTTTGCATTAATTATGATAAATCCTCAACATTCCAGGAATACTGCAACAATAAGTTGAATCTCCGACCAAAGCGTCTCCTGACAACAACAACAAATCGACCACATTCTTGAGGAATACCAAAACATATTTAAAGAGCTGAATTGAGTACCTCTGCATTGTCAGGTAAAACAATCCATTGAACTTGTTCCTGGTTCTTCATTAACTAATGCATCTATTTATAGAATATCAATTCTCGAGAACGAAGAGATCCATAGGAAAATCCATGCTTTGATCGACAAGGGTCATATCTACCCCAACTCCTCTCCTTGTGGAAGTCCATTCATCCTAGTTTCAAAGAAAGACGAGACTTGGCCCATTTGCATCGGCTATTGGGCTCTCAACAAAATTTTAGTAAAGAATAGATACCCTCTTCCAAGGATAAATGAAGTCATCGATAGTTTAAAAGGTGCTAATTCTTTACGAAACTTTACCTTAAGTTAGGATATCATCAAATTCCGATTAATTCCACCGATTAATGGAAAACAACTTTCAAGGCCAAGGAAGGATTGTTTGAATGGTTATTCATTCCTTTCAACTTAACCAATGAACCTGCAACCTTCATGAGATATATGGATGAGCTTCTACAAACTTTCATCATCACTCTCCAGCAACATCAACTATATTTGAACATGGAAAAATGCTCATTTGCGATGAAAAACATCAAATATTTAAGGTATACAATTGGCTCTGCAAGGATTCGTGTCAACATAGAAAAAGTACAGATTCTCAAATATTGGCCCACTCCTCAAAACATTCATGAACGAAGAAGTTTTCCTGGTTTGGAGAATTTCTATCGACAGTTCATACTTGGTTACAGCCACATCGCATGGCCTTTGAATCATTTGAAGAAAGGAAATTGGAAAATTGTCTTTAAATAGACACCAAAATGACAACAAGCTTTTGAAAAACTCAAAAACAAGATTTATACTGCACTAGTACTTATGTTACCTGATTTGCATCAACCCTTTGATATTGAGATGGATGCATCAGACTATGCTCTTGGCACAGTGATCACTCAGTCAGGTCACCTAGTTGTGTTTCATTCCGAAAATTTCAATGGAACTATTAGAAGGTAATAAACATATGAAAATGAATTGTAAGCACATTGTGCAAGCTCTTAAGCAATGTAGACACTACATTCTTAGAAAGGAAACGATCATCCTCATTGACCATAAACCTTTCCTATTCGCTTTTTCCCAGTCGAAACTATAGACAAATCAACAACTCAAGTGGATTAATTACCTGCAACAATTTTAGTTGGTAATTAATTATCAGAATGGAAAATCCAATGCTGCAGCTGATTGTCTCAGCCGACCACCCATTAATATACTATCTACAGTGATGAGTATGAGGGTTACAACACCACTACCTGGTCACAATTATATTTGGTATATTGTGACGTCTCTTCAATTTATTAACAACTTTAGGCTGACACGCTGTCTACTACCGACTACTTCCTAAAGGGAACCTTGCTATACAATCTTGGATAGCTTTATGTACCGACTGGTGAGCATCGAAAGAAGCTCATTTCAGATGTGCACTAAAACAAGACTACATGACATTTTGGAGTTGCAAAAACACTTTTTATCCTCCAAAAGTACTTTTACTATCCTTCACTTAAATATGATGTCAACAAGTAAATTCGATCATGCGTGGCTTATGCCATTGTCAAACCACTAAATCGATAACAAGGACTGTACACACCCCTTCCAGTTCCTAGTTGACCATGGGAATATATTTCTATGGACTACTTGATGGGATATCCTACTACCAAACATCAACATGCCATGATCTTAGTAGTAGCGGTTAAATTTTCCAAGATGGCAATACTTATACCATGTAAGAAGACTACGAAATTACAACATGATGCTAAGCTCTTCTTTGAACATGTGTGGAAACATTATGGCCTCCTGACGACCATTACTTCTGACAGAGATGCTATATTTGTCAACACCTTTCACAAAAATCTTTACAAACAACTCGATAGGAGACTTTCTTTGTCGACAACTTTCCATCCGCAAACAAATGGTCAGACAAAAGTTGTAAATTGCTTGTTAGTAAAACTGCTTTGCATGTACAACCAGAAGCATCATTGAACATGTGATGAAAACATTCCATACATACAACACAAATAAAATCGTTCGCAACACAGCTCTACGAGAAAGTGTCCATTTGAGATTTGTTACGAATTTCAATCCTCGACGGCTATCGACTAGATAAGTTCCTCAACACAATCGAATGACACCGAATTCAAAGGAAGATAAGTGAAGAAAGAATTAAAGTTGAGAGATCAAATATATAACACCCAAAAGCAAGAACAGGAAATGTTTCAATGAGCTAATGCAAAATCTAAGTCTCGACACGACGTGCATTGTATTCCTCATTCATTCCAAATTGGGGATCAGGTCTGGTTACATCTAAAGAAGGAGTGCTTGACTAGTCCATATAGAAATATGAAACCTTTGTGATATGGTCCATACATTATCCTTAAATAGATTGGATAAAATTCTTTCCATCTCGACATTCTTGCATTCCTTGGCCTACTTCCAGTATTCAATGTATATCTACTTCGACCATACCATGAACCATTTTTGGAACATAGCGACTTGCATACAATATAACCCGAAGACATCCATTCATATGTTCAAGAACCTCTTTTTTGCAACACCATTGTGGGACAACACATACGCCATACAAGGATGAACTCCATTACCTTGTTTCAAGTGTCTAAATATGGACATATCCTTGCTCAAGGTAAATGGTACTATGCTATTGAAATAACCAAGAAGTTTCCTCACCTGAATGAATACCCAATGGATACCATTGTTTCTTAAGGAAGGAGGAATGATCCAACTAGCAGTTGACATGTTGTCGAACTTCTACAAAGTATATCACTTCGACTACTTCGACTACTTCAACTGCTTTGATAGGTTCAACATCGGCTTCGACAAGTCCTAACCTCATCACAACTGGCCTCGACAGGTTTCGCACTCAACATACAACATTTTAACATCCCTTGTCGGCACCTGAAATTTTGAACCGTTATAACTTCTTGTAACTGAACGTAATGGGTAGTAACCTAAGCATCTCAACATTCTATATAAACATGTACATTATTGTAACAAACAACCAACCTTCATAGAGAATAAGTAAAAATATAAATTGGTTCGAATTATTGCATATTGTTTGTGCACATATTTTCTGTCCACATAGCATGTTTCCTGCTTTACTTTTTATTTCTTTAAGCTTCCTCCATAACAATGCTCGACTCATTCAGTTGACTGTTGTCCCCAGCATGCACTTGGGCATGACTTGGATCAAATATATTCAACTACCTTTTCCATATCTAAGGACCGTTCATCCTTATTCTCAAACCCAACAAGTCCTTGGCCAAAATATTTTTCATCATGGCTCTTCAAAAGAACTTGAAAATATGCACCTTCCTCATGTTTATCCTCCACATGAGGTTCCTCCATCACATACAAAGTGTTTCCTACCATGTGCACATGATCATTTTCCATGAAAAGCAGTGGGTGTGGTACTTTCAAGTCCTTTTTGAAGTAGATCAATCTCCAACCTTAACTCTTGAAGTGCTCCTTGGGTGCTCTTCAAAGAATCACATATAGCCTTCCATTTTCTATGCATCCATTAAGGCTCTTCTGCTTCCTTCCTGAGTGCTGAATGATACATTTGAGACACCATGAGGATATGGTTTCTATATGAAAGTAAGTTCATGTAACTCTCCTTCATCTTGATCACTACTTATTTTAGTTCCATGAACTCTTCCAAAAAGGTTCCTGCTTCTAGTTCTCCTCCCAATTCTTTCCAACAACATCTTGTCACCAAGGAATTGGTGTCAACAAAGTGCTTCATAATGGCTCTGATTTTTTCTTGACTCTCTGTTAGTTATTCACTCAAATGATGTGGCTCACAAATAAGATTCTCCACCAATGTTTCTCCTTCCAATGGATGACACCTAACATGATATTTCTTGTGGTATGAATCCAAAACACATATCTCATTATCAACACACAGGTCAACATTAGAATATTTTCTAAAAGCACTTCCATGGTATGGAGTTAAGGGTAACTCCGAGGGTTGCATTGAAATGTGATATTTGCAAAAAAAATAAATTACATCATAACTTGGTGTTTCATCTTCATGTGGAGGAACTAAGGTGGTATTCTCTTCCAACAAACTCTCCGGTTCACACCCAAGTGGTGTGGCCTTGTATTATACTTCATTATGAAACTCAAGTGGTGAATGAAAATCGAATTATATTCTTCTTTTATATTTGATCCAAAAGGTGTCTCATCACCCTCACCAAAATCAATCCCCTTTGAAGTTATATGGAAATCACCCAAAAAGAAGCTAGAAGTGAATTCTGTTCCAACACTGTCAACAACCTGATCAAGGGATATTGGGTCTTTAGTTGTGCATATTTCCTCATTATCTTATTCTTATATTATATTGGTGCAAGAATTATCTTCCTCATTGTATTCCATAGTAAGACTCACATTGATCTTGTGATTCATTCTGCTTCACTTTTTCCTTTGCTTGTCTAGATGAAGTAATAGGTGGATCTTGGTTCTTCTCCTTTATTGTGGATGGATTTGGGAGATGTTATACCTAAATATCTTCATCAGCATGTGATAAGATCCCAAACTTCAGTGTTGCCATCAATCCCAAATTGTGAAGCAAGAACATTGGTCCAGACATCAAATTTGTATATGAAAAACAAACACCGCTTCTACCCTTTAGTAAACAAGTGGTACCTTCTTCAGCATCACCTGTAATGTGTTGGAAGTAAGCAGTGGCACCACCTTTACCCTTAAATCAATATGTGGTTTTGCCTAAAACCGCTATGTCATGGTGAACAAGAAGTAGTGCCCTTGGTAAAAAGTGAAAAAGAGAGGTTCTCACGAAGCTTCTCGAAATAAGGCTTTGTGGAACCCTTATCCCTGATCACTAGGGTCAGTTGTGCTCGAGATACATCCTTGTAGGATCTCCTAGCCACCTCACCCGTCAATTTCTCAACCATCCCTATCCATCGTAATCCTATAAAATAAGGCTCAATCTCCATGGTTGAGGGGAGAGTAATGTTATGTTGTTGCTTTGATATTCTGGCCTAAGTCATTCAAGAGAGCTTGAGGGAGCAAGTTGGAGTTGTAGGTGACAAGATGCTGGTTTTGTGAGAGAGCATATCAACACTAAGGCATAGGTTTTAAAATCTTTCTTCATTTTATTAATGTAAAGTTGGTTCCTTTCCCATATACTTGTTATGTTATAATCTTGAATGTTATTGTCAGTTTTGTTAGTCACTGACATAGATCTATAGATGATGTTCTAGTATCTTTGATCTCTTGTGTGTTTGATGTGTTTATGTAGGTATTTCCTCAGAGACCTTTTGTCATAATAGAAGAACCACATCACTCCATCAAAGATTGTATTCCATGTGTTTATAGTTTCTAGGTAAAGTCTTCTAACCTTATTGTGAACCATTTGTTCTCTATCTGAACCATTCAGACTAGAGGAACAACTTCTGTCCGTAGAAGGTGCAAAATTCCTAGCAACATAAGCAGCACCACATCCATCTCATCAAGTTTGGATTCCTTTAGTATCAACCACATAGGTACTTATTTTCACACCTTATCCACCAATTGTGTAATTGTCTCTTTGCTTTCTCTACAGTAGGGGTAATGAAATAATATTTGGATCTCTTTAGTGCAATACTCTAGGAAATATAGGTTCTTCTGAATATCCTCTCTTAATTTTTAGTATGCAAAGAGGTATCCAAAATGTTCCTTTAGATTCACATGAGTATCAACAAATCGAGACCTTTAAGAGTAAGGTCTCTTGTCATCATAATACATAGGATCATAAAAATGATTCACATGCTCGTATGTGCATTGATGTGATAAACTGCTCTATTCCTCATACTATCTGTAGTAATCCTCATACTAATCATCATAGTATAAATACTATTGATTATGTTTCTCATACTTCTCATAGTAAGGCATGGTTGTAATTCATCTTCAAACTGCTCAAATCCGTCTTTAACTACTACCAATACTAGCCTCATTCATCAACCTTGAAGATGAGATATGCAACTTTCTTCAACTGAGATATTCCTTTTCATAGGAGTAGAGGAAATTTCTATGATACCACTTGTAATATTCCCAAATTAGAGTTCAGGAGATATTAAATCTAATACAAGGAATCAATAAAAAAGGCTCAGACCTAGGTTCTAGGAATAGACTGGGAATGACTAGTATTACTCAAAATAGCGATGGGATCTTCTCAATTTCATAAAGGCTCAAGGAATGGATCTGAAAAGTGGTCATTACAATACTAGGTTGTAGAAATCACCTATCACTACAATTATTTACCATATGCAATGCTAACAAATTGATGTGAAGTGAGTTATTTCACGAGATCTTGTAAGTTATTCTTAGTTTCTCAAAGCTTTTTTAGGTTTTATACAAGATATATTTGGTGGAGTATTCCCTTAATATTTGCACTCCTTCCCTTGTTTCATATCAATTGGTTTATAAAGTTCTGTTATATCTTGGATCTAATTATTTGCATTTTCAATTATAGTGGCATTTCATTTTAGTTCATAAACTAGGTTACAATAGTAAGGCCATAACTAAAGGGTGTGTACAAGCTGATGAGTATCTCTTTTAACATGCTAGATGAAATAGAAAACTAAAAAAATAGGCATCCCTTAACTTACATGGATATTTTGAGACACATACACAATGAAGTTCACGACGAGTAAAAAAACATGAAATGTAGGAAATTGAATGACGTTTCTGTATATATATATTTTATTGAAAATGTTGACTATCTAAAGTTTGATATTTTTTAATAGACGTTTTTTTTATTTTTGGTACAAATTATACAGTATAAGTTTTTGTGGGTGCATCCTTTGAGTGCCTAAATGATGGAATCAACTTATGAAAATCGGTATATGTATAGAGAACAACTAGTACTAGTGCACAACTATTTTAACCAAAAAAACATGTTTTTAATCATCTAAGTGATTGAACATTGAAAACAATAATCCAAGTGTTGGTGCATCCTTTGAAGGTCTAAATACAATTATTTCAAAAAGGTTTTTGTACAACATGTAGAGGTCAGTATCCTTTAGTGCATCGTACAATTTTTTTTTCAAAATAGTTGAGAAGCAAAAGAGTTATGGATGAAACACTAATAATGTGATTTTTGAGTTAAGGAGTCATGACGTAAGAAAAATAAGAAAAAATAGAAATATATATATAT
>LPNX010666536.1:225705-244913 GCA_001517045.1 Pseudotsuga menziesii
GAGTGGCTAAACATGGTCATACTAAAAAATTGGATGTAATGCTTAATTAGCCCTGGTTTATCATTCTCCAAGGCACATGCCTGATAAATATGAAGAAAAGACTAAAGTAGACACATAGGCATAGGAATTCGACCCCGGTATGTGCGTAGGTTCAAGAATAGTGCTAAGAAACACACACACGTTTTGTTTAAATTCAAATATTAAGCCCGCCAACACAAAACACGCATGTGTTGTAGCATTCAAAATTGAGTGCAATATTTCTAACTTTACAATTTTATTGGTTGTAGATTATAACATTAAAAATAATTTGGGGTGGTAAGTGGTTAAAGGTAGAGAAGCGAGGATGGTAAGGGGTTAGAGGGGGAGGGGGTGGTAATGGGCTATAGGTTCAATTGGTATTTTGTTGACATATTTTATCAATATCCTTTGCATCCAATCTTTTCGGTTATTTTTGGGGAAACAAATTTCCCATTTTTGGCTATTTTGGCGAATTTTCTAAAATTGTGTAATTTAATCCTGGTTAAGGGATTTGAATGTTTTTTCTAATCTAGGTTGATGGATTAGGGTATTGAATGCTGTTGAATTCCTACATTTTTTATTGTGAAGGATTCATAATGATAAGAGAAAATAGGAGGTGTGGCTTCAAGGTTTGTTGGTTTTCTCGGTTAAGGTTTTCTAGGGTAAATCTCTGTGTTTATGTGTGAATGATGTGTTGCAATATCCATTTTGATTTGAAAAAATCGGTATTATTGTCTTATATTTACAAGTTTAAAAATTACAATTTGATAGATTGAGCGTCGTGCTTCAAGGAAATCTTCATTTCTCCCAGATCGCCAATAGTTCCCTTCTTTTTTGAACATTTTGTGGAAAAGAGATCCTGCAATTCATTTTCTATGTTTTTATTATCCCAATAGTATCTGATATTAACAAATTTTGGGTTCACTAGAGAACCAATATTTAATTTCTTTACTTTAAGGGGTTTCGGAAATTTTTCACTTGATACGCTTAACCCCTCCAATGCTCGAGTACCCTCATATTCAGGAATATTTATGTTGTGTGGGTCATCATCATCAGGTTCACATGTTATATTGTAGCACTCCATCCAATGCTAAACAGTCCCGTTTATCCAATGGAAACTTATCATCAACATAGGAGTGTATTCAAAGATATTAGTTTTGATTACTTGCAAAGAAACATCAATTATTAGATTATCATCAACAAACTCAAATGTATGCATGAAACTGACAACTATCTTTTCCCTATAAATTTTTTCTCATAGCACCTCAACCGATGTATACCATTTTATTGGTATCATGTATTATTGTGATTACAACATCAGGAGTCATTCTCCAGTCTTTTGAGTAATATCAAGACAATAGACTTGTCAGTAATATTAAGTCCTACAAATATCCTCATATGTTTGAGGTGGTGATGTTGTAAATCTCATGGGTAATCTCAAGCTGAGTCTTGTGAGTAATATCAAGATAGTATACTTAATATCAAGTTCTACAAATATCATCATGTTGTGAGGTGGTGTACTTTACTGTGTAAAGTAGATATACTATGTGATGTATGGTTAACCATGGTCAATAGGTGCTACAAGTCTCCTTTAGGGATTATATACCCCTAGAGTGATATACTTTAGCATGTGAATATATGACCCGAGATAATACATATGGTCATAGGTTCAGAAAAAATATTATGAGTATGATATAATATATAATTAATGAAAACACATATGGACCATGCAAAGAAAACTAATACGAGCACATAGATAGAGAGAGAATTTGAATTTCCCCTGTATGCCTCTAAGTGAGCTCGAATTAATAAGACATCGGTTGAGTCTTAGTTGCGATAAAAACAAGTTCAATTAAGTAAGGAATCAACTCCTTAATTTATGCAAGTGGTTGTTGAAATGACACTGATGTAGAAGCACTCATTACATTTAGTTCTGTTTAGTTACATTTAGTTTTGTTTATTTATATTCAGTTCTATTTAGTTACATTCAATTAAGTTTAGTTACATTTAGTTTTATTCAGTTACATTTAATTCCATCCAATTACATCTAATTCCATTCATTTTAGTTCTGTTCGTTTAGTTAAAAACTCAGTTAGAGGCAGTTAAACTCATTGAATTAGTGGGGGGACATGGTTGAAGATGAGACAATGTTCTCAATGTTAACAAGTTACTGAAGCATGAAAATATTTTCTACCTTCCTTGTATGAACTAATTTGACTTGTTATTAAAGTTTTATGCACTTGGAAAGATCATCATAGTGTTCCATTTGACATCTACTCTCTTGTTCTCTCAAAAAAGCAATCTGCTATTTTGTTGTAATCATTCTCCGCCGATTATCAATCTTACTCTAAGATTGCTTGATGGGTTTTTTATCCTTCGAATCAATGGATTGTTTTCCTAGTGTATATCCTCTATTCTATGGTTTGATTTATTGATGTATTTGGATTATTGATGGGATCTATCTGCACTGTATTTGTGGATTAAATTTTTAAAGTTCAAGTTTCTTCATATTTGCTCAAACACTAACATGTCTAAGGTGTGTACAAAGTGGTGGACCCATTCTTGTCATGACGATGTCTCCCATGCCTCCCATGTCATGCAATAATGCTCAATATGATTTAAATGATTAGCAAGTCTTATATATTTCTTACCAATGTAGATCACATTTTCTCCAAATCAGACTTCCAACAATCTTTGGCATTGAGGCCATTTTGAAATAGTATTCTTATGAGAAAGCCACCATATTGCAGGTGTAGCCTTCAATGAAAACCCAAGGATAACAAGCACTGAGGTTTAGATACTTTCTCTTCAAAATCTTTAAGAAAAGATTATAATTTAGGTAAATCTTCATAGGTAGGTAGATCACATACCTCAGTACATACCCGTCGCATAAATTTTGTGATTCTTGCACACTTCCACATTTATACTTGATGTAATTGGTTATGCAAGTTCTTCAGAGATTCTCGTAAGTCCGACGAGCAGGAATTAATACTTCACCAACTGAATTTTACATCGGATATCGGATTAACATAGCCATCCATCACAAAATTGATATTGTAGATATGATCTAGATATCCATTTTGTCTTTCATTGTTTACATGCTCGACATATCTATGGCCTTCTAGAGGATCAATTGGTTCAACCACTCTTATTTCTACATCCTCAAATATTAATATCCTCTTTTTTAAATTTATAATGGTTTGATTGTCAATATCCTGGTCAATCCCCATAAGCATGGGTCACAAATTTGTATCATCAATGATGTCTATAACTTCAAAATATACATAGGTCCTGAGTCCTTCTATCTCGATAGGAACCTGTTTCAGCTAACCAATAGGTAGAACCTTCGACTCATTGGGTAATCTCAACTGAACATGAGACTGCACTAGTCTTGGCTTTCCCATACTTTCCCATGTATGTTTGGTGAGAATACTAACATCTAAGCCCAATTCCAGAATAATATAATCCATGTCATAATCACCTATCTGGGCATTCAAACTTAGCTCGCAACTGGTTTTCAGTATTTCTCCAATGTGCTTAACTTTATTTTCTATTCACACATTTACTTGAGGTTATTTGACTAAAGCTGTATTTTTTCTACATCATCCTTATCTTATATTAATGCTAAACAAATTTTAAAGAAATATTTCAATTTAGTGACCTGTTATGTCAGTTTTCTTTGAAATATATTTTCAAATCGTTGAGGCATTTCCAAAATTGGTCTTTCACTCGATATTGGGATAGTGACATAATTCCATGCTTTCTTCATGTCGACGAACTCATATCATCCATAAAGAACAATTCCTTCTCTTTTCTGGATATCAAATGGTACTTTCTTTTATGGTTTTGTTTAAACTCTTCGTTTTCCTTATGGCTCTTCTTGATATCATCCAATTGCAACACCTCCTCTTGTTACAAGATCAATATTAGTGTATGTTTGGGAAAAATATTGTCTTGAATAGTTTACCTAATATTTAATTATCGACTAGGGTTTGTAAGATTGGAGTTGCTACAAAATATATGCGAAGGCAGAAGGATTCCTAAGATGTCATGGCAATATTTTAAAAACAATGATCAAAATATATTTCAAACTAAGAAATAGAGGCTCCTAAGAATTAAACAGTTAAGAATATTAAGCTAGGACAAAGGACTAGACTAGTGTAGTATCCAGTTATACTACTCTACTTTCTACATACTTATTGGAGGAATGAAAATAAAAACAAAGTAACCTTATAATAATAAACTATCCCTTAAGACCTATTCTACTACTTTTAAACAACTTTGAAAGCTAACTATACAAGGGAGGATTTACAAAATTAAATCAACTGGGATATATCACTAAGGATGTACATGGCAACTCAGACTAATTCCACTCTCCTGGGTTGTTTTGGGGATAAGAATTTACAGTGACTGGGACAAGAGTAGGAGGAGAGTCAAAGTGGCTTTCAAATGAGGTATAGAAACTAAAGGGGATTAAGTCTAACTTTACCTCTACGAAAATATGTAAACTAAGGAATATCCGGTTGAAAGTAATGGTAAACATGGTTCTTTATGTCATGGACACTTAACAAAATACAAAACAGAAATGCAAAGGAAAGGACCTAACTTATAAAAAAATAGAAAACCTAATGAAGATGATCTTAATTCATATTTAGTACGCATGTAACTGAAAAGAACAACTTCTATTTACAACCTATCAACATATCTACCAAATTTTTAATATAACTAACTCTAAATCACATATAAAGAAATGAAATCAATTCAATCTACTATTACAAAACATAATCATATGGTAAAAAGAAATAAAGACTTAATAAGTACTCTAAATAATTTAATCACAGACTTTTAAAAGGAAATATAATCACTGTCTAACTATTCTAATCAAAACATACTCAAAGAACTGAAGAAAACAGACTTAAACTATGTAAAATATGCTAAGTACTAGATAAAAGACTGAACAATAGGTTGAAATGGAAGTCTGTATAACGAACCAAATAGTCTGTCTGTATGACAGTCTGTATACAAAAACACTTGAAACTTTGAAAAAATGACTAATCTAGATGGGCTCAGGCCAGATGACTCATGCATGTAATAACTAGAATGTAAATACAGGAATTAAACCTATTTAACAACTACATTTACTCTACAAGATAATTCAAATACAATTCATAACTTGAAAACATCATTACCTATTGTAATTTGAAAAGAAATTGGAAACTAACTAAATTCAGAACATAATAAGAACCACCAGAATTGAAACTAACTATGATTAAATGCTACAGTATTGAAAGCGATTTATTCTATTAACTTTGAATCAAATAATGAACTGGAAATGCATCAAAAGGAATTACAATCTAGTATATATGCAACATCAAAATAAATTACAATTGACTCTATATGTAGAATCAAAAGAAATGACAATCTAGTCTATATGCAACATCAAAAGAAATGACAATCTAGTCGATATGCAATCGGTTGCTAACTAAAAATGAAAGACTATGTAAACATCATAATACTGAAATGAAATCTAAGCTATAAGCATCATAGTACTGAAATAAATTCCAAGCTATAAGCATCATAATACTGGAATGAAATCTAAGGTATAGGAAATAATATAAACAATTGCAAGAATGAAATTACATAAACAATCTATGAACAAAGCTATACTAATTACAGAAAAGGAAATGAAAGAGACTATACGAAAATATAAAAATTTGATTGGCGGGGGGGCCTCCTAGAAAACAGAGTCACAGCTTGCTAAATGCTAATGAAGCACAATCATAGATAGTATAACAAAACTTCCATTAAAAATATAAAATAGAGTCTAAATTACATGAAAATTTGCTGAGCTAAAACTACTTCTTCTTAACTACTGGCTTCCTGTTCACATACAAGCGTTCTTATATAGATTTTTGAGAAATTGAGCAATTCAACCCTTTAGTGGTCGACTACTCTTTGGGATGAGTCAGCCATTATTACAATTCATTGCTCTAATGCCAACACACAGTCATTTTTCCTCCCTTATTGCGAGTAGGTTTCCATCCAGCATGAGGTGGCGTACATGATTCCCTTATTTGGCGTGAACTAGAATCGTGATGTCAATCAATGAGGTATGCTGGCAACCTTCCAGAACGATACTCATGCTATCACTTCGGCATCTGGACAACAAGCGGTTGCAGGTCGTTCCATGCTTAAATGTTGGAGAATCAATTAGTTCCAACGCGTGGTTGTTTCAACGAGCTGAATGATGAGTTGGATATGCTATGCCCATATCTAGCTAAATGTATGTATGCATGTCAAATTCACCCAAAAGGCGTGCTCTATAATCAATGAATTCATTTTTCAGTAGTTACATGAATTAATCATCAAATTTACTCATTTAAACAGTAAAATAATCAATAATGAATCAATCTTAAATAAATCCAAAATAAGATCATACCTGAAGCTGAATGGTAATCTATATGATGCAAAGACACCAAAATGAAAACAAAATATGCGTTAGTACATAAGGTGTTTATCTAAAAAAGGGTAACAAAATGGGGCTCAACATACCCCCAAACCAAAAGGATGTCAGGTCCCACTCGTACAAAGTAAGAGATATCATTGGAAAGAAAGCAGAGCTGGGCTAGCAGCTGCCTTCGACATTGTTGATGAAGCAGGTGGCTTATACTTCAGCTTCCTAGCCTGTGACTTCAAGAGAGAAGGCCTTACGTGTTGATCCCTTTATGATGTACTAACAGTCTTATGAATATCCTCCATAGTCTTAATCTGTAGCTGTAACATTTTTTTTCTTCTCGGAGCTCTAAGATTAACTTGACATACGCCTCATTTTGATTCGTCGACTGTGTCAACTCAGAGGTTAGTTGTTCTACTGTTGGTTGTGGTGGTTGACATGGTTCTAGGGATTGGTTTCAATCCCGTAGAGCGTTCTCTTCTTTGGTCGTGACTTCAACATTGGAATCTGGAACTTGACTATCGGGGCTTAAATATTGAATGGGTGTAGAAATACCTTCATGAGCAATGTCATTCAATAAATCGACTGAAAGGTTATCCAACGCATATAAAGACAAATCTGGGTTAGGCATATGTGTTTTAGCTGGACTATTTGGATGGTCTCTCTGTATGTCGGGCTGGACATGGGGTTGACAACAAGCTGTGCAAATTCCACCTTCCGTTTCTTAGTACGGGGTTGTGACAGAGGTATGAATTCAGTAGGAACAACAGGGAAAGATCATGTAGATGGGCTTGCCTCTGATACATCATCATCTAGATGAACTATGTTATGGTATTTCTTCCCTGTTTATGGTGATGGACTAGACTCTTGTCCATGAGAATATCAGGGGCGCTTGTGGATATTTAGATGAGGGTTAAGGGCCTTGAAAACGAAAGTATCCCATGTCTAGTTTCGTTCTTTAAGATGATTGAGGATGAGAAGTTTTATTATGCTATGGTGGTATAGGCTATTTTTGGGATGGAGGGTGTTCTTCCAAAAAAAATTTGACATTATTTCGAGACTCCATAGAAATAAAAATGGGAAATTCAGGTATTTCTGATCCACAAAGTGAGCCTATAGACGCAAATGACAAGATTTAAAAATGTGAACTTACCTTCACAGGTGACTAGGTGGATAATAAATGTCAATGGATTGAGATATTCTGGTTTGATCCAACTATGATGAAATCCTTTGCTGCCTAATACATGACGACATTTATGTTTCAATGTGAAATTGTGTGACGCTCTAGGGATGAACCAATGCTTGTGCCAACGGTCCCCCTCTCGGGGAAGGTTGGTGGCCCAGGCTATTGACTCCTCAGTGACCTGAAAAAATAAATGGATAACCCTTGATTCTCTCCCATCAAAGCCCATTACGAATAGTAATGAAATTTCCTCGTCAAAACACTGCAACTGATGGAGAAAAGGGTTCCATCCTGCGCGAAAAATGTTTTCACGACAGTCTCTAAATTCGGGTATCTAGAATAGATCCTGATAACTCTTTGGTTTGAATTGGTTTGGCATGGTGTGTTAGTTTTTCATCATATAAGCTAGCATTATGGTCTTAGGATCTTTTCACTGAGAGAATAACAAGCACAGCAATAAAACATAAGCACATCACAATAGACAAGAGACACAAAGAGTTTTCCTCGGGGAAACCATAAATGGAGAAAACCTCGCAACTTCCTTAGAGATAGAATCAGCACAAAAGGTAAAACCAAAAAACATTAAGATGATTTCCCGACAGCAGCAGTCTCTCTCTCTCACACTGAGAGAGCTTCTCCTCTCTCACTCATGCGCCCTCATTGAGTGAGTGTGTTTTGTTGTAAGTGATAAATAGAGAGGCTCTCACTCTCTATTTATATTCTTCCATTCTCTTGAAGTGCACTCAACATGTCGTCCTCACTTAACAATTACTTACTAGAGCCGACATCTCTAGGAGTGTCTAATAACCCGAGTGCCCCACCACTTGTGGGGAATTTTCCTCCTCTGACCAATAGGAGGGTAACACAATGGTGGGGACTATTTCTCTGACTTACAATGACTCACCTAGGGTCGACTTCACTAGGATATTCTAATAACCCAAGGGCCCCACAACTATGGGGACTTTAACCCTTGATCAATAGGAGGGTTACCCACAATGACTTGACATGACTTTCTCATTATAGAAACTTCCCGATCGGAACATCGGGGCATGACATGACTCAAATACATCCTGGAATAAACATCAGGTTACAATAGATAAGAAATACAAGTGAATACATTCCGAAGTTACAATTACATCAACACTCCCTCTTAACTAGGAAGGTATTCTCTTGACACAATTTATTAGCACAAGTCTTCTTCTTTGTATCATCTGCATCATCGTCAACTTCTTGTCATCTTCATCTTCAAGTCATCTTCATCTGGATCTGAATCATCACTTGATCTAGATCATCATCACTGGATCATACTCGATCTGGAACATCGTCATCATTGAATCTAGATCATCACTCGATCTGGATCATCATCACTGAATCTAGATCATCACTCGATCTGGATCATCATCGAACATCATCATTGCTGGATCTAGATCATCACTCGATCTGGATCTCTCGAAGTCATCATAACTGGATCTAGATCATAGCTCGATCTGGATCTCACCTGGTCATCATCATGTGTGTACTATCTCGTCATAGGAATTTCTATAGAGCCATCCTTCTTTCATGGTGGTTGTAGGCCTAGCCATTAGGTAGGTCTTCGCCTAGCACTTACATCTGACCTACTCATCAGAAAGGCATGCCCAGCACTTACATATGACCTACTCATCAGAAAGGCACGCCCAACACTCACATCTGATCATGTAGTAAACTACAATCACATCAGAAAGGCCCAGCACTCACATTCACTAGCATGGTAGGCACATCTACTACCATTTGTGAAATGGATTTAGCACTTATATCTAACCTACTCGTTAGAAAGGCATACTTCCATCTAGGTGGGAACACATCCTACTCACAGTGATGAAATATTTCCATAATTTCATCTAGGCTGGAATTGCATCCTGCTCACAATGATGGAAGACTTCTATCTAGGCAGGAACACATCCTACTCACAGTGATGAAATATTTCCATACTTTCATCCAGGCTAGAATCGCATCCTTCTCATAGTGATAGAAGATTTATGCACTTACATCTGACCTGGTAGGAACCAAATTCTACACCCTCGTTAGAAGGGTATGCACTCACATCTGACCTGGTAGGAACTGAATCCTACACCCTCATCAGAATGGCCCCCAGTCCTAGACTGAGCTACCTGGTAACAGACCAGGTGCCTCCACTCTCCCGGAGAGTGGTAATTGCCCTTACATTCGTCCTACTGGAAAAAATGGCCAACACTCACATCTGACATGGGAGGAACCTAATCCTTTAGCCATGACAAAATGGTTCATCCCTTACATCTGACCTACTCGTCAAAATGGCTCTTCTCAGTCCCAGACTGAGTATTCCTGGTAACTGACCAGGTGCCTCCATTCCTAGAATGGAAATCAGCACTCATATCTAACATGGAAGGAACCAAATCCTCTCACCATGACAGAATGGCTCAGCTCTTATATCTGACCTACTCATCAGAATGGTTATGGATCTCAGCACTCATATCTGACATGGAAGGAACTGAATCCTCTCACCATGACAAAATGGCTCAGCCCTTACATTTGACCTGCTCGCCAGAATGGATTTGGGATTCATCACTTTCCCTTGGAGGAAACATCGATCTGGAGAACACCAAGCTTCTCCCTGAAGTACTCAAACTTCACTTTGGCTAATGGCTTCATCAACACATCAGCTATATGTTCCTCTGTCGCAACATACTGGAGCTTCACTGCTCCCCTCTGGACCATATCCTTGATATAGTGATACTAGATCTTGATATGCTTCGACTTGTCATGGAACACTAGATTCTCTGACAACTTTATCCAACTCTGGTTGTCCCAATGTATACAAGTAGCATCCATCTGGAGATCAAATAAATCATACAGTAGCTTCCATAGCCATACTGCCTCACAACTAGCTGAACAAGCTACGACATACTCTGCTTCAGCTGTACTCAATGCCACACAAGATTGCTTCCTGCTAGACCAAGAGATCACACCCGATCCCATAATGAAGCAACACCATGAAGTGCTCTTCCTATCGATGGCACTGCCTGCCCAATCTGAATCAACATAACCCTCTAGTTTAATCTTATGATTCACATCGTACTTGAGCCCATAATCAACTGTACCCATGCATGCTTTGCAACCATCATGTGAACATGTCTCTAATGAAGAATCACTCAATAGCTTCATGTTCGATGCCATAGGTGTGGTCATGCAGTCCATCATCCTGAACCTACTCAGGATTTCTACTGCATACTTCCCTTGTCCACACCTCCATGCCTAGAAAATAATACATCGACACATAACAGGAGCATCAATGGTCTTTCGCCTTTAACCTTGAAGCAAAGGTTGGAATCCAATTTACTCTCAGTAAAGCCTAGAATCATCAGTAATCTACCCATCCTGTCATACCATGTCGAACCTCAAGATATTCTGTAGTCACTCCCTCTGAAGTGAAGCATCATACTCCCTCTATCTTTTGTGCTCTATGCACTGAAAACATTATGTACCAGAGTGACAAGTAGCTTCCTATGCTACTAATATTCTATGTGACCATCTATTGTATAGACTTACATTTTCAACCTTGTAGCAAAGGTTAATATCTTCATCAGGTTCATCATGTATGTGTTTAAGTTCTTACTGGCCGCAAATGTCTCTTCGTAGTCTATGCCTTCTTTTCGTGAGAAGCCTCGTGCTACAAATCTTGCTTTGTATCCCATGATGTTTCCATCTACTGCATGATGGAACTATGAACTTCTCTTCAGGTCTTGATACTGCGCCCTGACATCATTTTTCTTGAACTGGTCTTCCCTTTCTTCTTGGTGGCTGGAAGGTTCTGCATCAATGATGTCACTACACTCATCATGTTATTCTTTGTCTTTGAACTGTCGTCACTTGTTCTTCAGAACAAGTCTTCATTCTTCTTTGCTTGCAGGCGATTATGTATGCGGTCTTTCCTACAAGTCAAATGCATTTGTATGGTTAGAAACATTTCATAAGGAATATTCATACTGGCAAATTCTTATGCATAAATATATGATCATGCAATTACTTTAGCCAATACAACATTCATCCATATCTCATGAAACTTTCTAGATGCCTTCCATCTCTACCAGGACAACATTGCGATTGTGCACTAATCCAATATGTTAGCAAAGAGGTTTCATTCTAGATAAGTAGCAATGGAGAGTTGTATAGCACCATGAGCTACTTACCCATCACATGCATATTAGTAGTATACTGTCATAAATGCAAACATCCTATCATGCATAATACATCAACTGGATATAAGCAAATGCATAACAAAACAATATCATGAAATGACAACTGAATACTTATCTTTATTTGTTTTGTGGGTAGAATCCTTCTTGAGTCTTCAACTTCATCATCTTCTTCATTCATAATAGCATCGTTTCTTATCCAAATGCTAAGGTGGATAAGAATTTCTTCAAGAGTTGAGTTATTCATATTCCTCATCGCTTGAGGGATCTTCTTTGGATGATGAGAGCTTGATCTTCAGTTTCTTCCATCTTCCCTTCTTATGAATCGAGCTTCTTCTTCTTCTCGTAGTCTGCTGAAAGTAATTACTTCTTTCTGGCACACATTCTTCAAATGAAAGAATCCCATGATCCTGGGAGACCATTCAAGGTGGCTATCACCATTTTTGCATTATTCACTTCTTCTTTTACCGCTTCAAGTTGTTCTTTGATTTGAGAGACCCTTATGACTGCATGGTCTCTGCATTTTGGATCTTCACATTCTTTAACTAGTTTCTTAAGGTCATCTTCTGACATATGTTCTCCCCTTCAAATAGCTTGGTCAAGGAATCAAACCTCATTGGTGTCTTTAGGGAAGACACTTGTGGTACAAGTTGATCTGTGATTGAATCAACCATGATCTTCTTGGCCTTGACCAAGTTCTTCTTGTGTAAGGCTTCTATCCTCATCTCCCTCTGGAACTAGAACCTCTCTAGTCATGTAGGTTTCCAATTCATTTTCTTCAGATAGATCATATACTTCCATGCTTGGAATTTTTCAACTTCACCAAGCTTATTATCAAGTTGATGTGATAGATCATTTTGAAATGAGAACCTCAAATGGAAATAGCAAAGGATTAGATCTTACCGATTTGAAGTGTCCGCCCTGGTTTCGGAGCTAGCTGATCTAGGGTTTGTCACAGAAACCCTAATTTTTAAAAACTTGGAATCTTTCAAATTTTATTGGATAGACAGATATATCTCTTCAAATGGAGCTGTCCAATGTACTCCTTTTTTTAAAACAGTGGAGGGAAGCTACTGTGTCTATGATATCTCGTAAATTACGGATCCTCTGTGTCTAAAATTTCGTACTGAAATAACATCACATGTCCTTGATCCAAAACCATAGGTTTCATTAGAATTGGTTTCACCATTTGGGATTTATGATCCTTTCCCCAAGTTGACCTGTTACAGGACTGTTCAGAACAGCGAAGTTGTACAGAATTCCATGTGTCATTGGTTCATCTTCTGAGTCTGATCTTTAGACCACCCAAAATATAGTCTGTTCCCTTTTTGGAACATCTTCAGGAATTCCATTTGGACCTCTGTATCCCAAGATATTGCAATTATCCCCAGGTGTCCTTTTTAGGGATGAATTCTAGAAGAGATTGGAACCCTAACGTGGAGGGATCATATCTCCCAGAATATAGCGAATCGGAGGATGATTTGTGAAAACAATATTCTTCCATATTGTATCGTCAGCCCCTAAAATTTTCAGCTCCTGATCCTTCACCAATCTCGGGATATAGCGAATGTACCAAAACGTAGCAGTTTTAGTAATTAGGGTTTTTCTAGCTTGGGGTCAAATTAGGGTTTGACTTTCCCAGAGTTTCACCCAACCAAATTTCTTGATACAGGTCTCTAAGCTTTGGTTTTGATGAGGAGAAAAATCCTATGCTGGTTTCACTAAAAAATTCATCTTCTGTAGAAAGCCCTAATTTCTGCATCAAAAACTGAAAATGCTCGGAATCGAATTCCGCTTCGACAGAAAGATGCGCCCTTCAATGGAGAGTCAACCTAGAATAATTTTGTGGATGGATTGTAGAGAGAGACCCAAAAGGTAAGAATCCCTAGATTCTGCAGCTGCACAATGTCTTCTTCTCAAGTTAGCTCTGATACCATGTGAGTTTTTCATCATATAAGCTAGCATTATGATCTTAGGATCTTTTCACTGAGAGAATAACAAGCACAACAATAAAACATAAGCACATCACAATAGACAAGAGACACAAAGAGTTTTCCTTGGGGAAACCATAAATGGAGAAAACCCCACAACTTCCTCAGAGATAGAATCAGCACAAAAGGTAAAACCAGAAAACAGTAAGATTATTTCCTGACAGCAGCAGTCTCTCTCTCTCACACTGAGAGAGCTTCTCCTCTCTCACTCATGCACCCTCATTGAGTGAGTGTGTTTTGTTGCAAGTGATAAATAGAGAGGCTCTCACTCTCTATTTATATTCTTCTGTTCACTTGAAGTGCACTCCAACATGTCGCCCTCACTTAACAATTACTTACTAGAGCCGACATCTCTAGGAGTGTCTAATAACCCTAGTGCCCCACCACTTGTGGGGACTTTGCCTCCTCTAACCAATAGGAGGGTAACACAATGGTGGGGACTATTGCCCTGACTTACAATGACTCACCTAGGGTTGACTTCACTAGGATAGTCTAATAACCCAAGGGCCCCAAAACTATGTGGACTTTAAGCCTTGACCAACAGGAGGGTTACCGACAATGACTTGACATGACTTTCTCATTATAGAAACTTCCTGATTGGAACATCGGGGCATGACATGACTCAAATACATCCTGGAATAAACATCGGGTTACAATAGATAAGAAATACAAGTGAATATATTCTGAAGTTACAATTACATCAACATGGTGAAGCAAAGGTGATGACAACAGAACTCTATGAGAAATGTGGGGAGAAGGTGGTGGTAGGCTTCGAGAGTAGTAATGGTCATAGAGAAACAATGGAAAGGATTTGCATCATATTGATTTAAAGCATGCAACATTAAGTCGATCAAATGATCATGTAGCTAGCTTGACATATTTTGGATTACCATGCCCTTATGACCACTCTTAAAACGTGTGCTGTCAAAATGCATCTTCTAGCGATTTTGTAAGATTTTAGTTGGTTCAACCCTGTCCAAGGTGAAATTTCGACAAGCTGAACATTCAACTTAATGAAACCATATGACCATACTCATTACCATAATCCTAATTTTAACGAGAATATCAATTGTCTAACAGCCTATGCATACGAATGAAAAATGAGATGAGGTGATGATAACATAGTAATGATTAGAAAGTACCATAAGATATTTTCAAGCCTATATGAGGATAAAACGAAATCATATTAGATCGATATCGTACCAAATCATGGGTCAAAATTTAGTAAAAGTACCTTATGGATATGATTTTTTTAATAATGATTATATGACTTAGCTAAGTAAAAAATTAAGCTAACTTTAATCATAGGAAAAAATATCATCGTGCGTATTCATAAAATCAGTTGGCTTTTCATTCAGGCCATTATTCTACCCTTCATTTGATCCTTCGTATGATCTTTCATATAAATTTCCTGTAAGAAAATAAGTTTTGCTTGATCAGATCAGACTACTGTTAATCATAGATTTTTCTAAGCTTCAAACCTACAAGGAGATCACATAAAACAATTACTTTGATCGTTTTAATTGTACTTGCATGATTTTTAGAGAAATAAATCGTCATTTTTATAAAAGTACAGATAGCCTGATACTCCCCCCCAAACCAAAGATATGGCGTGTCCGCAAGCCATATAAGAAAATTCAGTAGTTTCCAAAATAATATAAGAAAGTCCAGTCATGCTATTATAGGTAGGTAAAATAAAGGAAAATTAACACATGCATGGAAGGATTCAGATATATACATATAAAAATAGTGCTTAAATATGGAAATTCACTATTTACCATGTAATGAAGAAATAAGGGAAGGATCGTAGGGAAAAATAGTCATCTTGGGATTGTTGTAAAGATATCCTCCCCCCTAAAAAAAAATTGAGCTTACCATCGAATTTGTAAGAATCTACTGCAATGGGTCCCATTACTCAGATAAACAGATCCTGGTTACTGATTGAATTCATATTATCAAATCCAAGTCCATATTACAGTGATTCTTTAATGACATAAAAAACAATAGGCCTAAAAATATTTTTTTGTTAATGCCTGTGCCTAGAGGTGCGTTAACCAGAGATATTTTACCTGATATTTCCCCGCTGCCAGCAAGCCTGTTCAGTACCCCGATGGGTTTATCTTGGTACCATGGAAGCATAGCCCTACTGCCAGTGAGCCTGTTAAGTACCCCAATGGGTTTACTTGCATTTATCAAATTTCCTTATTGCTATATTGTTACTTAGCATTGACCTGCTACCAGCAGGCCTGTTCAATACCCCGGCGGGTTTGCCTTGTATAAAGATAGGAAGTCGAATTGTACTAGAGTGTGCTAAGCCCTACTAAACACATGAGTAAAATTTTTCATAAAATAGCCTTAATCATATATCATGTCAAAAGATAATAATTAAAAGGTGTTCTTGGGCCTTTTATTTCATTTTCTTTACAAAAGATAACGCTCCCCATAAGCAGAAATTCCACTTATCCTAGAGTGTTCTAAAAAAAATATTTTAAGGGTTAAGTTTTGATAAAAAATGTAGATGTACTAGTAATCTCTAGGTATTAAAATTTTTAAATAACATAATGATTGAAATAATTATTTTGAGCACTTGCTTAAAGTAATCAAGAATGCACATATCTAAATCAAACCATCATATATAAGAGATGACAAAAATCATTGAAATAAATGGTTTGAGAATCATATTTCAGAATCACAACTAGTGTTTTTAGAGCACTTTTCTTTTCCAGATAGTGTCTTATAGAAAAGATCCACCTATAATTAAATTTTCAAAACCATTTATTTAATGATTGGTTTTATTTAAAACATAGAAGAAGAGTCTCCTAGAATTAGACATGACTCTTGTTTATTCGAAAAACATATCTACATATATATACAAATGATGACAACCCAAGGTAACTTTTAAGGATCAGGTAAAGGAGGAAGAGTGTTCAGGGATGGAGGATCAACCTCTATTCTAGAAAGTTTCACCCTGGTCCCTTGAGGCAAAAGATGATGTCATGTACAAATATGACATGTGGAAATTTTGAATGGACATTCTTGTGGGAGATGTTTAGCTTTACATTTTGAACAGAACATGGTCCTTGTTGATGACTCTTATTTCTTTTTCTCTTTGTGAGTTGGGTTTCTTAAAGGAGGATTTTTCTAAGGTGAGACTGAAGTGTCCCAGTATTCATTTTCAGGGGAGATCTTCCTACCATTGTCCATGCTCCTATTGGACCCTATAGGAGAAGTACATTCTACTTCGGATGTTTCAATTTGTGAAATTACATAGTTATCGAGGAGTGTTTTTACTTGGATTGTAGAAATAATAGATCAATGATATGTGCAATGATGCTAAGAAGAAGCACAGGAAATAGATCTTTCTACTAAGAATTCTCACAAGCATACACAAGAAAATAAGAGAGAAGAAAAGAGACTGAATCACATGAATGAAGAGATGAATATTGGTGTGTATCCTTCCATTGAATAATTATGAATAATAGAGTACATAAATAGTACATCCCTCATGGGGAAGTTGAATTGTATGGAAACAACTCATAAAGCTCAAAAAGGCTGACTTACCAAAATATAGCAAACCCCCATAGGTGGATAAAGCACTTGCTAAATCTATCAAGGACCTCATGAGTTGGAAAAAGCATGAGTGAGTTGTCAAGGAGATGGAAGTAACATGCTAATCCTAGAAAATGTAGAAAAACTAATGGAGGATGGGTTGGAAACAAAAGCTCCAAGTTTCCTAGTTGACTAGATTTTATCTTATCCATAGAAAAGCAGGATAAAGCAGAAAAAGCAGAAAAAGCAGAAAAAGCAGAAAAAAGCAGAATCTGTTATAAGGTCCTGCATACTAATTCTAGATGAACCCAGAATCAGAAATAACTCATTCCTAGGATATAGATGGCATGCATTGACTTTAAGGTGCCACCTAATTAAGCTAGTGGGTGAATAATTAATCAATAATGATTAATTATTTTATCCTAAGTTGTGAGTGGGTTTAATATATTCCAACACCCCCCTATAAGTCTGAATTTATGATGGTATGACAAAAAATATGGATGCATATGGATGCATATAGGGCCCAGCAACAAGGCTATGGTCACCCTTTAACAATTATTATGTCCAGAAAAGTGAGGAAAGAGGCAAAACCACATGGGGAAAATCCTCCCTCAAGATAGGACAAGGCACAAAATTTGAAATATGTCTTCAACATATCTTCATCTTCACTTTAATTAGCTGATTGAACTGCTTCTGAATGGAGGGATTGCTGAAGGAATCATGAACTCCATGATCATGCGCTGGAGTGTAGAACCTGCAAGAAGGAAGAGGAGAGACTCCTTGTATCTCATCATCTGATGAAGTAGGAGCATTATCTGAATGCTTCTTGCTGCTGTCAAACTCTGAGCTGCAAACATAATCTGAAATGGATAAGAGATTTGTGCATACTCCTTTCCAAAGAGTACAAAAAATAAGGCAATTTATTTCACACCCAATTCCCTGAATAGCTGCAAAATTGTGATGTGAATCACATGTCAATCTTTCAATCTGATGTAGCACCTGTATAGATCTGATATGAGGCTGATAAAACTCTGATATATCAGAAATATTAACATATGTAACAGCAAGGACAAAGTTTTCAATGGCTCCATGAGGATATAGGGCTAGACTAGGAAAATTATGAGAAACTGGGGAAAACTGATAGGTGTAAAAATCTGAATGATGGATGGGCAGAATGAGATGTTCACAATCTTCAAGAAGGCTCTGAGTATTGATGCCAAGAACAAATAAGGATATGCTGAAGCACATGACATCAAGTATGGTAAGTGGTATGACACAAATAAGGCTTGATGTGGCTAAGCAAACATCCTGGAAGTCGCTGGGTTGCGCACCATCAATGAGAGAGGCATGCAAGAGGTGTAAATAATCTGGCACATAGATCTTAGAATCTAAGATGGGAGATTGAGAGAACAATGAATGGGTTATAGGATCATAATCAATATCAACAGCAGCTCCATATGTTACTTCTTTTTCATCAATAGTATCACAAGAAGAAAAATCACCTTCAAGAGACACAGAAAAAGATGGCTCTTCAATATTTGCTTCTTCATTGAAGGAGGAAGCATTCGAATGAAAGAGGGCAGCAGAAACATGAACTATATGAGAAAATTCTTCATCATGATCAACTTCATCAGAGAATGTAGAGGCCAAGAAATCTTGAGAGAGAGAACAAGATGAGATGCTAGGTTCGCTCCATGCGTCATCTTCGATTTCCTGCAAACCAAAAGCTTTGTCCAAAATTTTCCAAAGCTCATATGGATATTCAGCAGAATCTATGAGATGATATATATTTGGAGACA
>LPNX010666552.1:0-17124 GCA_001517045.1 Pseudotsuga menziesii
TAGAGACTCACGATGAGCTACACAATGAACTGTAATAAGGTTTGGAGTGTCTTTTTTCAAATGTGAAACAAAACCATTTTCATGTCCAATCATTGTTGAAGCCCCATCTGTAGAAACAACTATCAAATCTTTATAATGAAGGCCTCTATCATTTATTAATTGATTGACGCTATCATAAATCGTTTTCCCTTTTCCATCCATTACATTTTTCAGCTTCATAAATTGTGAAATGGGTGGCCCAAGACCTTTTGAATCTAAATATGTAGCATAGACAACGAGATGTTGCTCTAAGCTTCGATCGGTACTTTCATCAACCATTAATGAGAAGAAAGGACTATCCATCATACTTTTTACCTGAACCTGTTCAAGGTGTTTTGATATGCAATAGATAAAATCATTTGTAGATTTTCTATTTGTGTATGAGGAGTACTCTTGAGACTTTGGCATATCTGGTGTTTTTGCATCTATGAGAAATTTGCATAGTTTTTCATACTTTGATAAAGATAAATCTTCTTGGCACACAAAATATGATACTTTCATGGTAGAAATAACTCTTTTCTTATTAGCATTTTCCACTTGTCTAACATGCTCTGGAATTGGCTTCGTATTTCTCTCTAATGCACTAATCCATCTTGCCTTAGCATCTTTATGTATTAGTGATTTTTCATGAGTAACAAGAGCATCATGTTGTAAAGTTGTACAACCATTTCCTAGACCCCATGGTCCACTCATCCTATACTTCTCACAGTAGCTACATTTCATATATATTTCATCATCCCGCCTCACATAATTCAACCAATCAAACTTATCTAACCATTCCATACAAAATTTTCTTTTTGTTTGCACTTTCATTTTCTTGTGATTATCAACCTCTTCTTCAACTTCATTTGTTTCTTCATCAGATAAACTTCCAAATATTTCATCAAATTGTTGCTGCAATTGAGTATTATAAACTTCTTCACTTGTGTTTGAATCATTTTCAATATTGGAAGTTTGTCTTTTTTTCCATCCATACATGTCTCCAATTGTGAATTGGATTTTTCTTTTTCCAGACATTGTAAGTTTTAACCATTAACCACCTATATACAAAAAATAGACCAAACCAAATAAATTAACTCAAACAAAACCACATCAAAAAAAGTGTGCTTCAAAGAAAAAATCTATATAAAAAAATAACTTATACAAAACTAATTAAGAATGATAAATTACATTATGAAATATTATAAAATATCAATTGAAACTAAAATTTTTTATGTATTTCATAGCCAGCATTAATATAATAATACTAAATTTATTATATATTTGATAACTAAATACTAACTTAACCTAGTTATTTTATATATAATATTTTTTAGTTATAGAAAATTTGTACAAATCTTATAAAATAGAGTAATTATACTCCAATTGTAGTTTTTTATCAAAATAAAAATATAAACAACTTTATGTCATGATAATGAAAATAAATAATAAACTAAAAATAAATATTAATTACAATATATATAATCTTCCTTTCTTGCCAAATAAATTGAGATTAAACAAAACATCAAACAAAAAGGTAGATACCAAAAAAAACATATAAAAGGTGAGGCAGAAATTGATCACACCCTATGGATCACAGTGAACATAGCCTATGGATCAGTTTAAATCCCTCCAAGATGGCTCATACCTTCAAACCCTGCGGAACAGATGCCCTGCAAGAACTGAACAGATGACATATGGTGACTTGACCTCCACAATACCAGGTGACCTACCACTTAAAGCTAAACTACGACAATCTATGACAACTAGCCGACCTACCACTGCAGGCTAAACTATGATAGGTCTTTACATATGTACTATCCGAAGGTCTATATCCGTTTGTTCTTCTTTAGTATGTACTGAGTGCATGGTATTTTACATATAGTGCATCTACCAATTTTGCATGTATATTATAGGATCTGGGCTTTATCTTTATTGATATCCATATTTGACTTCGGCATAAATGGACATAAATGTGCTATATAACTGTGGACTTGAAATCCCCTAAGAAATTCTGGTTTTTGTGTATTTTCACTTGTTTCAAGAACTGGGAAATGTTCAGTGTTCTCACAAATTGACTACACATTGCTTCTAATGACTGTTTACTCAATTTTTGGGTCAAATCTTTACTCAATCCTGGTGTATTATTTGTCGTGACACATCGAATATTGACTAACAACATACTTTACCTAGAGATGATTTGTTAGTTCGTACACAACCCATTTACAGATATGAAACTTTTTTATTCTAAAGAGTATAGGTTATTTTAACACTCAGGTTGAACTCCATACACCTAGAGCTATAAAGGTAAAAAATTGATGTTTAACTTGGAACCGCTGGAACGTGTAGGAAAGTTGAAACAGTTACAATTTACTTTTGCATGAAAAGTTATATATGCTCTTTCATCTGTTATTGATATTTGAAAATTGATGCATTTAAATCAATTTCCTTGTGCTCTAAATAAAACTGTCAAACGAAGCATGTTTATTTTTGAGAGGTGCATAGAAAAAATGGCTTTCCAGCAAGATTGATGGCACTTGTCTTCTCCTCCGTGAAGATAAATTTGTCTGATTTGAATATAGGATAAAAATGTCAAACAGAGCTTGTTTATTTTAGAGTTGCAGAGGCAAAATGGCCTGTCAGCTGGATGAACGGCACTTGTCTTCTCCGAGAAGATAAATTTGTCTGATTTAAATAAAACGAGTGTTTATATTGTGAAGCTTTTGTGCTCTGTTCTATTGCTTTATATTATATGAAACAGGGCAGTTTCTTTTTTGTGCATTGTTAATCAATACAAAATCTAAGGTCTCTCTCTTCTATTTCCAGTTTTAATAAATAGAATATGGATTTTCTTTTAATGTGTTACAGTAGAAGAATTATCCTTTATTCACTTGCCACAAGTAGCAAAATGAAAATATGGCGTATTTTAGTTTAATGCACTCTTTATATAAAGATACTCTATAACAATAACGTCTCCAAGAAATTACATTGAGATTTGATAACCCATGGAGCGGATGGGAGCCAGCATGCAGATTCCTATGGACTTTTTCAAAGGATAGGAGGTATATTAGTTTAACCGAAAAGGGATTCCAGACCTAGGGAGACTTGTTGCATAAAGAAGCGGGGTGGCTGAACTACAGAACACACTACCATGTGCAAAGTTTGCAGCATGCTAACAAACAAACTTTTATAGAACCCTACAAGGTCATTGCAGATTCTAGTTCGTTCAAAATGAGCCACAACATAAGAATCTAAATCACCTTTTATGTGACTTTTCACAAGTAGCAAAGTAAAAATATGGTAGATTTTAGCTTCATGAACTCTTTATATAGCACATACTCTATATAAACATTAACATGTTTCAAAGGAATTACATTGAGATTTGGTGATCTAAGGAGCGCATGGGATCTGGCAGCAAGATTCATACAGACTTTCTCCAAGGATAGGGGACAGATTTTTTTTACTAACTTCTAACCTCCTACGTTGGAACAAAACCCAAATACAAAAAAAAATAAGAGATATTTCGATGTACCTTAAATCAGTCCAAATAGAACTCTGGTTTTTTTAGCTGGTGGTAGTATGGATTCTGGAACTCTAGTTGTTTCTAGCTGGAGCCTCGTGGTAGCATTATCGCGCCTAGTTCTGAGACTGGAGTCCGCTAGGGAGGCCGCAGCACAATTGCAGAGGATTTTGAGGAGCAGGTGGACGGTGGACCGTGGAGGGCTTGGGGCTGGACTATGGACTCTGGAGCGAGATGCCATTTCCTGCCAAGCTGTGCGGCTGCCAGTTTAATTTTCAGTCCCCGGAGGCTTCCCAATGCCCATTGCCCATTAATGTTGGGTAGTGGAAAATTAATTAACGCACTGTGCAAATTGCAATGGAAATATTTTTTTGGATTCGTAGTAAGTACCCACGCCACAGACCATTGCCCAGTTCCCACCAGCTAATCCCAGCCTGACAGGGCTGGCCCTGACCCATTTAATTTTTGAAATAACTTAGCTTAAGCCTTAACCTATCCACTCACAGAGGGGCGAGGGCCATGCTGCCTCTGCAGACTACAAGTACCATAAATTTTGACGTCTGATAAATATGAGTGGACGTCAAACTGACGGTTTGAAAATTCTGGAGGACGTAGATGTTGACGTGTTAAAAAAATTTCCACCTGTCAAATACGTGTAAAAATGAAAAAAACGTTCTGTGGAATGTCAAATTCCAGGCCTGAGGGGATCAATAACCACGTGGACATGCGTCCAGCTAAAGAAAAATTGAAGTGGCCAACCAAGCCCATCTGTCGTCGTCAAAAGAGATGACACTTCTCGTTTCTGCTGATGTATCACCACCGTAGATCCAAATCCTAGACTTTATCAAGCGCCGAGAGGGAACAAATCTCTTTGTAGGTATCCACTGATTTGATTCAAACCAAAAGACACATATTTTTATTTAAGGTCCACATATAATATTTTATTATTAATATTTAATATTATTTATGGCCCACATATAATATTTTTTATTATTTTTTATTTTGTTATGAACTAACATTACAACGTTTCATCATACATGGTTTTAAAACCATATGCAAGGCCCTTCTACAACTATGGGTTGTTTAGGAGGCCTTGCACATGGTCTTAAAACCATTTTCAAGGCCCTCCTAAACCATGTACAATAAAACTATGGGTTGTTTAGGAGGCCTTGCACATGGTTTTAAAACCATGTGCAAGGCTCTCCTAAACCATGTACAATAAAACGATGGGTTGTGTAAAAGGCTTTGCACATGGTTTTAAAACCGTAAACCATGTGCACATGGTTTTAAAACCATGCACATGGTTTATGGTTTTAAAACCATGTGCAAGGCCAACATTTTTTATTATTTTGTTAAATAAAAACATTACAACATCTCCCTCATATTGTGTTTTTTTTCTCACCCATATTTTTTTACGGATAATTAAATTTTTACTTTTTTATTGTTTTGTTAGGTAGAAAGACTACAACATCTCCCCCATATTAGGTTTTTTTTATGGCCGACATTTATTTTGTCCTATAATTAAAAAAATTATTTTTTATTAATAAGTTATGTAACGTTACAAGATCTCCCTCATACTGGGCTGTAGAGCGCCTCTCGGTGCAAACACGCATTTTCGTAATGGTCGACCATCCACCAGTTAAAAGTGGCCTACAACCTGTAACTTTAACTTGGGTACACTTTACAATGGAATATATGTGGAATGGGGTAAAATCATAAATTCCATATTTTGTAACTTGGGCACACTTTAGAATGGAATAGAAATGCAATGAGAGTAAAATCATTAATTATTTATTTTTCTTTAATTAAAATGTTTATAAATTTTAAAATGTTTCAAATTATATCTATATTATTAATTTAATTAGGAATGGTAAGTAAAGGGATCATTCAAAGAGCATTCTTGGATTAGGGGAATAACTTTCAAAAAGGAAAGAATGAATGTAGTATATAAAGATCTTTTTATGCTGAAAGACAAAAGCATCATGTTGAAAATTCTTCCATCATTATTAGAGCATTCTCACATAGTCAAACGTTTTGCAAGCATAGAGTCCTATCAAGTGCAATGATCACAAAACAAAGGTAGTTATTCAAGCCAATAATTGTATTTATGGGAATGAAGGAACCTTAAAACAAGGATATGGATACATAATCTACAAGTCAATCCCATCAACATCCCCATTCGAAGTTTGAGGCATCGCACTACTTACAAGTGAAAGTGCATGCTAGCCAAAAACATAAGGGAAATACATTTCACACATTCAATACCAATTAGTGTACCATCTTTTGATATCAAAAAGGTTTGAGATATGATCCATTTGTATGCATGTGGGTTGTCACTCTACTAGTTGGAAGTGAGCCTAAGGTTTTAGTTAGGAGCTAAGTATTCTTGTTATTTAGTTCGAAGGACAAGCCTAATTGATGATCCAAGGATCCTACATATCTCCCTAATTAATGGATCCTAGAATATAAACACACTAGTAGTTACCATTGCATTCATAGTTGTTATGTAACCTACATCTTTCTCTAGGTTAAAAGAGGGATCAATAGATGTAAGATTGAACTAGAAGAACTAAAGAAGTTGTAAGGATTATGTCTATGAAATGCTAGCATTGTCTAGATGATTGGTATAAGAATTGGATGATAGAGCATCAAGAGAAGAACAAAGCCATGACATAATCAAGGTATTTATTCATTCACACCCACAAAGACATTTCAAATTAGAGGTTGGACCTCCACAACCTATTGGCACTAGGGTCGACAAGCTCTTTGACACATTTCGATATTCCTATTGAGGAAGCCTCTCCTCCACCCTTATCTTGCATGCTCATTGGGCTCACCCTTGTGGTCTTTGACAAAGTCAAGGAATGCACTAAAGAAGCAACCTACCTTCCAAGTAAGAAATTCAAGGTCAAGGGAGAAAGCACAACAATAAATAGAAACAATTAAAAAACAAACAAACAAACAAAAAACTATAGTAAAAACTGCCCCAAAGGTCATGCTATTATAATTTCTTAATGGTAATTATATATGTTTTGTAACTTCTAGGTCTTATATAGTAGTTTGTTAAGCTATATACTTCCATATAGGAAATAACAACTTTAGAATATATTGGACATCAATAGTAAGAAGGAAGGAATACTTTTAGTGGAATGTATATATCCAAAACTCTTGCAATTTTGTATTAAATAGTTGTTAAATATAATTATAACTAATTTTATAATACTAATTTAATTGTTTATGTTGAAATAAATAAATCAAAATGGAAATCACTAAATCAATATTAACACATGTAAGGCAATGCACCAAATATCTATAGCTATACATTTCAAAATTATTTTGATAAATAATAATTCACTTTAAATTCTATAAACTATATTATTTTCTGCAATAAATTATATTATTATTACTCATATTAATTTCTCAAAAAAATGCCACAATATTATGAATAAAATTCAACATATATATACAAAATCTCATTATTTCACCCATATCATGTTGTGTTCTCAAAATTCTATACTATAATACAACTTTAAAAGAATTGTATGCTTCATATTTTTAATTGGACAAGCTTAATTAATATTTTATTTAGATTTTTATTTTCAAAAAAATAAAAATAATGCAATTGGCATTGGTACACCCAACCAACGGTGTTGTAGATGTGTGTATCATGTGAATTGTAAACTATACACAATATTTAAATGTGCATGCAAACTAACTGAATTGATCATTGGAACTTACATGTTCCAATGATCAATTCAGTTTCCTAACTGTAAAACGTTTGATTGGTCGAAAGATATGAGGTCTATATTAGGGATTCAATATAGTCATAGGTAGAAGAGATTTACTCACAAGAGTAATTAGCTCAGGAACTGGTGAGAATAGGAGTTTTAACCTATAGAGTGTAAGGAAAGAGACTTCAGCAATTTCTAAGCAATATGGAAAATAGGGATGCAAACTAAAGGAATTGGCATGCATAGTGCTTATGGACACACAAAATCTCATTATTTCACCTATGTTGTTGTGTTCTCAAAGTTCTATACACTCATACCTTTAAAAAAAGTTATGCTTCATATCTCTAATTGGAAAAAAGTTGATTAATCCTTTAGTTAGATATTTGTATTTTCAAAAATCTTAATAATAATGTAACTTGCTTTGGTGCACCCATCCAAGGGTGTTGTAGATGTGTGTGTCATGTGAGTTGTAAACTACACACAATGTTGAAAGGTGCATACAAACTAACGGACTTGGCATGTATAATTCTTTTTCACCAAATGTTGTATATGTTTCAAGGAATCTCCTCGAAGGCCACACGGGTACTAGCCACAAGCTCAATTATGAACTATGTCCCAATCAACAACGATGACAAACACCCACCAAGAACATTGTTCCATGGAAATTATAAGGGGTTTTGCTTGTTGACTACATAAGAGAAATTAGGGACCAAGTGTTCCTTGGTCAGAGGAGGAAAGTCAGGATGAGCACTTCTTAACACATTTTGGGCAATGTGTCATGATTGTGGCATTAACACATTTTCTCTCAATGAGGGGGTAATACACATTCTAATGTTAACTCAACTACAAATGGTATACAAATTAACAACAATTCTAGTAAATAGAAAAAATGTGCATTGCAAAAGAGCCTTTAGTTGTGACTTTAACTAGTGTACAACTATACAATGTATATGGTGTAATACCACCATTTTGACCCCTAGAATGTATTGGCTTGATATGTAAATATTGTACATATGTGATGTATGATTCCTAGTGTGGAGCTCAAGGCCAAGGCCCCTCTAGTGAATGTATGGATTATAAAGAAAAGTATTTTATATTTTGTGGACATGTTCTAGTCATCGATGGAAAAATTTAAAAATAATGTAAATATTCGTAATGCAAATAGAAGTCTAAGAGCTGGATATGGAAGAAACTAAAATGAGGGGTTATGTTTATCCACTAGGGAGAGGAGAGGGGTTGTGTGGGATTAAATTTAATTCCAAGTGTCATCTTGAGAACCCATGTGCCATAAATGGTAAGCAAACACCCAAGTGGACTTCATTGTTGATCTTTAATTATGTTGTAAGAAGACTATTGGAAAATCAACCCATAAATTTAATGGAGCATGGGATGAACCCAAAAATTAGTATGCTTGAATATGGGCTCAATTTTATACACCTAGAAGTCAATTTCATTCATGGAAATCTATTTTCCCTCCATTCCCATTCCATGGTTGGGCAAGGGAACTCATAATTGTTTAGGAAGCTATGCATTCCCAACAGTGAAAAAGAACAAAATTTGTAGCGATACAAAATCCATGTTTTAAAGTGTCCAAAGTGCTCAAAATTTCATGTGGGTTGTGAAATCTAGTGGGGGATCCATACACATCAACCTTGGGGAGAATTTGAGGGTGCCAAAAGTCCAAAAATACGTAGAGTCATAGTTTGTGAGCCTAGAAAATTGAATTTTGTGGGGAAATTCATAATCAATAGATCAGAGAATGAATAGGAAGTGAAGGGAGATAAGGAACTTGGGAATTCTTGATAAATCCAGTGTAATGGCAGATATTTAAGTGGTATAGCAGCTTGTTCATTTCTATGCCCATCCTAAATATCACTGGAGGGAATGGACGGGCGAGGGACTGTATAACAGAGAAGGGGGTCTTCCTTGTGTTGGGTGTTAGGATTATCAATCCTCCCTTGTCCAATTTGGTAATATGTCTAAATCAGGAGTCCATCCAGCCTATTTATAGTCATTAGCACCATTGAGTCCACTTGGCCTAATTAGGGCACATGTTTCAGTTACTAAAGTGTGGGGAACACTAATTGAGGCTTACTGCCACTGATTGCACTTAATTGCATCATTTTAGGAGCCTCCTAGACCAATCCCTACAATTTAGGAGCCATTGGGAGTGCTGAAACCAACCAAGGTCAGTTCAGTTTAGTTGATGACTAGTCAAGATAAGTTAGGAGTTAGTTACATTCAGTTCTAGTCCTCTACATTCAGTTAGCACTAAACTTACTTGACTGCACTCAGGAGGGGCGCATTTCTCACCTACCACAGTGAGTTAGCCTTAGTTAACACTTAATGTAACACTTGAGTTGTGTTTTAGAACTCTGATGAACTCCGGTTACGGTTTATACAAGTTCAGTTAACTATTGAGTCCTCCGATAGTGATTTAGACAAAGTCTTAGTTACCTATAGTCAAGTAGAGTCTAACCAATTCGAATTTTCTCATGTGGATTCGAATTGCTTGTGGCTATTAAATCCATTGTACTTCATTTTAATTATTATCTAATTACTCTTTGATTAATGAAAAGCATTCACAGAGTCAAGCCATTTTTGCACTGTTTCATTCTTCAATAACTGAGTAAATTGTGTGATCTATCATGTGAGTTGTTTGTTTGTCCACAGATCTATGTGCTAAATTTAATATGGTATCAGAGCCTCGGTGGACAAGGCACTTCTCCTCCTCAGATCTCCTACTGGATCATTTTTTAGCAAAATTGCTCCTTCCAGCTCTTCACCAGAAGCAGAAGGTTTACCACTTAATACCCCAAGTAAAGGAATTGTTGATCAATATTGATCAACTATGTTGGGTGTGATGAAGACCTGAAATGTGCAGGTTGTTGACCTTACCGTGCTCCTTTTGTGTTTTCTGCAGGTACAACTTCAAATGGATTCATCAGTTCCTCTTCTCACCTTGTCCTCAAACTATTCAGAATGGAAGAAGAAGATGATTTCATCTATGATAAGACAAGGTCTCTGTCGGGTGTCTATTGGACTCGGTAAAGAGTGTTTTAGTGAGATTGACTGGCTGAATAAAATTGATGGAGCTTTTGGAACAATAGCAACGGGTCTTTCTTGTAGTTTGCGCTACCTCATTATATCTATTGAAGACCCGAAGGAACTCTGGACAAGATTGGACATAACCTTTGGAGTGATTGATGAGGATCATAATAGCATTTTGGAGAGAATATCTAGCACCATAAGCACTCTTGATCCAAAATTATCAGCCTCCACTCTCTCTGATGAATTTGTTCAAGATGAAGAAGAAGCAGATGCTTCTACACAGTCAATTCGAATTGAAGACAGTCTCCATGCAGTGACTCCTTCTCCTGATGCTACGGAAGTTGATGAGATCTCTCATATCTCATCTCCTCGTATTGCTGAAATATAAGAAGGCATTCAAATCTCTGATATTGAAGAAAAACACTGTTGCACTTCCATGCAAACATTCATCAGTGATTTTGAATTCTGTGCATAATTTACCAATAATTGCTTCCGAAAGTGAAGAGAAATTTGATTTTTCTCCCTCTAATGTTGCTGCTGGTGTGCAAATATGTGATAACTTTTATATTTTGGAATAAATATCAGATTACCAGAGTGATCCATTCGCTCCCCATGATCTAGATCTTCCAGCAAAGTCCTGCAGGATTGCATGCACCAAAATTCAGAATTTTGAAGAAGAAGAAAATTGTGCATCCACCGTCTCGGTTAACCATTTATTTGAATCTGATATTAACCTTATTGGATCTGATATGATATTATTTAGATCTGATATGATATTGCTTGGTTTAATATATCAAATTCATAATCTTTTAGAACTGCTTGTAGATGTTCTCATCAACGGTGTGAAGAAACAAGTATGGCAAGTCTCCTACAAAACTGTTGCTGGGGATTTGATTCCATTTCACAGTTTTGGATATGTTTTGAACCTATTTAGATCTGATTTAATTTCTGATATGATATTATTTGGTTCATATTTTAAAATCCAAAATCTTTTAGTCATGCTTATAGCTGCTCTCACCAATTCCGGTGTGAAAAATCAAGTACCACACTTTCTCTTCAAAACTGCTGATGGGGATTTGGTGTTAGTTTCCTCATATGAGGTCGCTGATATTTTATTATATGATTCATTAGCTATTTCAGAAGCTATATCAGACTATGGAGCTCAAGCATTCGCTCTCAACAGTCCCAGTGCTTCTCTACCATTGATCACATGCTCATCTCCTCACAGAACTAGTAAAGAGGAAGATTTTCTGCATCCGTCTAGACACTTGCTCCTAACACTTGGGGCTGTTCTTACCAATAATGGTTTGTTGTTCATGGATGAAACATATCAGTTTATTGAGTGTTCCTCACATGTTCTAAATTCTCAAGAACCTTTTCTCACTTATCAGTTGACTTCAGTTGCTCTACATGGGTCCAATATTCATCCGGTAGTTGTCTATATTTTTTATTTAGTTGAGCATATCATTCTTCTTCCAAAGAGGAAGATTCCTCTAGACATAATGATGGAGAGGTTCACGTGCCAGGCCCCAGGATACCTGTGCACAAAAGAACCATATTGATCCTGATTCTACCTGCTTAATTAGAGGGGGGGATATTTTTTTCCCATGTGGTTTTTCCCCAGCACCTTGTTTTTGAGCAGTTACTTTACTTTACTTGATGTAATGGGTGACCTAAGGTCTTAGTTACCAGGGCCCGCAGATTGTCCAAGTTAGCATTCAGGTGGGGTGTTAGGATTATTAATCCCCCCTTGTCCAATTTGGTCATATGTCTAAATTGGGAGTCATGTCTAAATCGAGAGTCCATCCAGCCTATTTATAGCCATTAGCACCATTGAGTCCCCTTGGCCTAATTGGGGCATATGTTTCAGTTAATAAAGTGTGGGGAACACTAATTGAGGCTTACTTCCACTGATTTCACTTAATTACATCAGTTTAGGATCCTCCTATACCAATCCCTACAATTTAGGAGCCACTGGGAGTGCCAAAACAAACCAAGGTCAGTTCAGTTCAGTTGATGACTAGTTAATCTAAGTTAGGAGTCAATTACATTCAATTCTAGTCCTCTACATTCAGTTAGTGCTAGGTTTACTTGAATGCACTCAAGAGGGGTGCATTTCTCACCTACCACGGTCAGTTAGCCTTAGTCAACACTGAATGTAACACTTGAGTTGTGTTTTAGAACTCTGATGAACTCCGGTTATGGTTTAGACAAGGTCAGTTTACTATTGAGTCCTCCGATAGTGATCTAGATAAGGTCTTAGTTACCTACAGTCAAGTAGAGTCTAATCAATTCGAATTTCCTCATGTGGATTCAAATTGCTTGTGGCTATTAAATCCATTGTACTTCATTGTAATTATTATCTAATTTCTTTGATTAATGAAAAGCATTCACAGCAAGCCATTTTTGCACTGTTTCATTCTTCAATCACTGAGTAAATTGTGTGATATATCCTGTGAGTTGTGTATTTTTCCACAGATCTATGTGCTCAATTTAATATTGGGTATGGTAGGTATTGTGAGTGCCAAGGCTGGATAAGATCAATTGAGATGCCTGAAGCTCAGTGGGATCTCATTGACTTAGCATTGTACTCTTATGTCTTTGCTCATGCTTGACAAACCCATTTGGTATGTTGGCTTAGCCAGAGAATCGACTAGGTGTGCTTGTGAGTGAGCCTGCGTAATTCCTCCTTAGTGGATACATATCCCAACTCAGGGGTGGCCTCTTGGTAGAGAGATAAAGTATTGTATAGAGTGCCTGCGGTTGGGTGGAACATTGCTCTTCCATAGTTGGTTGCTTGGGAAAGTTCATTGGAAAGATACATGTTTACATGTTAATTTTGTTGGTTGTACAACATCAGGAGTCATTCTCCATACTTGTGAGTAATATCAATCCAGACTTGTGAGTCATACCAAGTCAAAATTGTGAGTCATACCAATTCCTAAGTATCCTCATATGATTGAGGTGGGGATATTGTATTGTAGAGCTTGTGAGTAATATCAAGCTGAGTCTTATGAGTAATATCAATACTAGACTTGTGAGTAATATCAAGTCAAGTATTCTCATACAAGATACCCTATGAGATGGACCTCCAGTTGTGGAGATGAGCTTGTGAGTAATATAAAGATTGTAGACTTCTGAGTAATATCAAGTCCTACCAATATCCTCATTTATTGAGGTTGCAAAATTTACTTGGTAAAGTGGAAATACTATGTTATATATTTCTAGTCATGGTCACTGAGTGTTATAAGTCTCCTTTAGGGCTTAACTATCCCTAGAGTGAGTTACTTTAGCATATGACTATATGGCCCAGGGTAATGTATATGACCATCTGTGTCTATGGAATAATTTTTTCGAGTATGATATGATAATATGGACAAATAATACACATATGAACCTTGCATTAATTATTTAATGATAATGAGATAAAGCATAAAAAAAGAGAATTTGAATTTCCCATGCAAATCTGAGTGAACTCAAGTTATACAGCTTCAATACAATATGAATGCCTAAATCAATGCATTAATCAAAGCACCAATTGAACTATTAATGAATGTAATCAATTAATTAAAGAAGAGCTTAATATTCATCAATCAACATGCATTAGTTAACTAACAAGATCCATGCAAAAGTTAATAATATAAATTGTGCATGAATGCCGCTAAGAGTGAAGCACTGATGACACTTAAGTTATCTTGTTAACTAAGTGATCAGTATGTTAAGAACCTGTGTCAACCCTCCTCTTTATTTCGTTAGTATATTCTGTTGGACGCATATGATTTGTAATTCATCTTGTTAGTATGTTGTATTATCCCAAATTCATGGGAGAAATGGTTGTTTATATTAGACTTAGTATATAAGTGAGTGTTGAGGCGAATGAAGGTATCCAAGAGTTATTTGTATTGAGCTTGCTTAAAGGAGATTGCCCCCTGGAAGTGTCCTTTGATCAATAAAATATCTCTCATGCTCTGTTATATCTATTATATCATGCATTCTCATTTTTTATTGTAGTAGGTTCCTCACATCTAGTATCAGAGCACTTTCCTTGGCACAAGTGGGAATTTTTTCTCTCTCTCTCTCTTATTTTTGGCCAAAAAAAAAAGAGGGAAAAAATGGGCGGCAACTTTTAGATCAATTTCTAAAACTTCTTGTGCAGATTCAGAAGAAACAAGTTGCATATCTAAATTCCTCTTGAAAAAATATGTATTTAAAAAAAAATCATCTCATTTGGAGTTCTAAAAGTGCAGATATCGTTGATTTAAAATCAATTATTTTTCAAAATTTCGGTGACGACCACGGAAATTGCACATCAAAAACCATTTGACTGGGTGCCAAATTTCTATTCTGATCACATAGATTGATCCAGAGTGGCTATTCCAGTTCCAAAACGAAGTTATAATGGATAATCTCAGCATTATTGATTGGGTTATACTCATTTTAAAATTTTCGTCTCAAAACCCTAACTCCATTTATGAGTTTTTTGGGCGTTGGGTGGAATTTGTGCTAATTTATTTTTTCTGACGCTATGATTATTGCAATAGTTATTCTTTTTTGCATCATTATTATTCATTCAAATTAGGGAATAAACCCTATCCGCTTAACTGTGGGAAGAACTTGGGCATAGCCCTAAAACTCATTGTGAGGAGTACCACAGGAACTCTGAAGTAGCTGGCCATTGAGAGGACATGCCAAACGAAAATGGCAAGGACCCCTACCTGATTGACTAGTTCCACCCATGAGGTAAACCAAGAGCTATAGTTTGTGGCAAAGTGGCTATCAATTTTACCTGAGTCATGGAGTGAGGGGTATTACCCCAATACGCAAGTCATTAGACATCATTGGTAATCGAGTGAATCCTTTGAACCTTTAGGAAGATGAACATACCTAGGGTCCATATCCATTTCCTATTGAAAAATAACATATTTCTAGAACCGTCACAAATCATTTCCTTCATTTCCAGTTGATAAAGCACAGATTTTCAGAACCACCATAGATCATTTCCACCGAACTGGAAAAAAAAGAAACCTTGATTTAGATCCATAATATTCTTTGATTTAGCTCCATTTACCTTGAAAATTCACTGTAACCCCCATAATCCCATTCTTCATATTTCTTTCCTTGAGGACCTTATCCCAAATTCCACTTCTTGAAGCCTGAAATTCCACAATTGTCTATTTTTAGGGTTTTCCATAACTTTTCCGATTGTTACCCAATCGCCTTCAAATTTTTCCATTGTGTTTGTTTCCCATTTATGATTCCTTGTCCCTCTTTGACAAATTTTCTCATTCTTTCACCCCGCTTCTGAAATTCACATTTTCTGCTTCCTTGTCCCTTAGAAAGTGTCGAAAACCCAGTCAAACTCCAATTACCCACCCACGTTTTTCCCAACTCAAAATTTTCCTTTTCTAAAACCCTTTTCATTTTTGTTTTTCTACACATTTCCCTAAAAAAAAAATACTTATGGTTGTCACCCGTGCAGGAGAAAATAAACAAATGAAATAAGAACTTACCACCATCAAGACCAAAATTGAAGATCTGGATCAAAAAATTCTCAGTCTCCATCTTCAGCATTCACCCATGAGAAACCACCAACAGCCTAAGTCCTCTAGCAAATTTTGTGGGTTGAAGATTGATTTTCCTCGCTTCAATGGTAATGATCCGATTGGATGGATTTATAAGGCAGAACAATATTTCAATCTACATAACACTTTTGATGTCAATAAATTCCCACTTGGTTCCTTTCATTTGTAACATGAAGCCCTTCAATGGTTTCATTGGTACATAAAGGATCATGAAGAGCCACATTGAACATATTTTTTCCAACTCCTTTTGTAATGATTTGGCCCTAGTGGTTTTGATGACTTCACAGGAGAACTCACTAATCTTCGCTAGACTAGCACTATAAGAGAGTATCAAATAGAATTTGAAAAATTAGTCAATCACATAGAAGGATTGTCTAATGCATTCTACAAGAGTTATTTTATTAGTGGTTTGACGGATACAATCCGATCTGAGGTTAACATGATCTGTCACAACATAATGATGGAATCCCTAGGGTTGGCTAAGTTGGCGGAGGACAAGATCAGGGCTCAACAATGCTCCAAATCCACTTTTGTTCTGTTCAGAAATAGGGTTCCCCAAAAACCTCCAATCCCTCCAACACCTACAACCACTCCTATCAAGCATTTGTTTGAAGTCGAGATGCAGGAACATAGGGAAAACTGGATTTGTTATAATTGTGATGAGAAATTCACCCAAGGACATCAATGTGTTGAGAAAAATATTCTCTTGGATGTCGCTTCTCCTCCTACACTTGAAATTTGTGAAGTTGTTCAGGATCCAGTAGATGATCAGGTCAAAATTCAATAGTTGCTTGTTAACCCTCCTTCTCATGATGACTTCCCAAATATATCTCTCCATGCATTATCCAGAGTCACCACCCCATAAACCATGCGGGTCAAGGGTTTCTTCAAGAAGATCCCTCTTACAATACTCATTGATTTTGGTAGCACCCATTACTTCATTGACCCTCAGATCTCCAAACAAGCTGACTGTTTTTTCATCCTTGCTCCAGCTTTCAAGTCATGATTACCAATGGGGGCACCTTACATTGCAAAGGAAATCGTCGCAATGTGCGTATCTCTATTGGAGATTATGTAATGAAATATTAGGCCGGTGAGTTGTTTATCAAGATTAATTATCCCCAAGTTCATGTATACTTTCCTAGTGAGTATAAGATATTTTCCCAAGTGGATGTAGCCATGGTGTAAAATCGGGCTTCCATGGTGAACCACTTTTAAAAAA
>LPNX010666552.1:17500-46136 GCA_001517045.1 Pseudotsuga menziesii
TTTTAATTTTTTTTTAAATTGATATTCTTTTTTCAAATATTAATAAAAAATAACAAAATATAAATTTTAAATCTGTTTTTTTTTAAATGAGTCTTTTTATGTAATTAAAAAAATTCAGTTAACGGGCTTCCAAAAATTTGTGATTTTATTCCTGAAAAAAATGGTCTGCTACTGGTAGCACTATTTTTTGATTTGGAGGTAAAAGTAGCCACTAAATGAAGGCTATAAAAAGACAAGAACTGTTTAGAGTTCTCACCACGTTGTATAATGTGTTTCTACTGATGGTCATCCAACGCTACATAAATTTTGGGAGTTTCCCTTGCAATATCCCCCACCATAACTGATTCCTCTAAGCTATGTAATCCTAGAGGGTTCTCTCTTTGATGTGGTCAATCTTTAAGCATGTAGTTTTCTCCACATACTGAACACTGAAATGGTCCTTTTGGTCAAATTTCTACTGCTACTACTGGCTTGTTTCCACTTAGTACTTGTTGACCTTGATGGGAATTCCTTGGATGATTTCTAAATGGTGGAGGCTTGAATCCATTTTTCCATTGGTCAAATATTCCCTTTGGCTTTCCTTTCCATGTTGGATGAAAATACGATTTTCCATTTCTTTGATCAAAATAATGCACTGCCATTTTGATGGCTTCATCAAGGCTTGGTGGATTAACAAATTCAATCCTGTCTCTGTAATTCTGGGGTGGGGTAGACTTCTAAGGAAGCTTTGAATTTTTACCGTTTCATCTTTGATGTAATATAAATACCTCAGCAATTCCAAAAACGTTTACACATGTTCCCATTGAATTCTATCCCAATTTTAGTTCATTGAACTCTTTCCTCTTGTTATCATAATACCTAGAAGATAGGTATTTTTCCTCAAAATACTTTTTAAATTGATCCCATCTTACCCGTCTTTCTTTGATTCCCTTAACTTACATGAGGTTCTCCCACCAAATTGAGTCTCGGCCATTAAGATTGTAGATATTAATTCTATCCCTTTCATTTCCTGAATAATCATGAATTTGAAAATATTTCTTCATTCCAAGAATCCATGCTTCTACTTCCTAGCTTGTTTTACTTTCTCCATCAAATGTACGTGACCTTTCCTTTCGGAATTCTCCTTATGGGTTACTTTTTAAAGTACATCATTCGAATCTACTAGAGGTATTATTTGGGATACTTCAAGAACCTCGAGAATTACATGACCTACTAGAAGAAGACCTTGACAAATATACATTATGTGTCCTGCTCAAAGAACCCTTTCTTGGACTTGGAGTCCTCTTTCTAGTGTGGCTTCTTGAGTGGATTTCCACACTTTTCCTTTCTTGAGAAACATTGCTTGGGTTAGGTCCAAGATGATCCCGTTGATAAATATTGGTGAGGATATGAAGGATGGAATCATTAATTTGTTTCTTCTCTTCTTGAACCTTAATCAACCTTTCATTAAAAATTCTCATTGTTTCAACCAAATCTTAGGGAGTGATTTGCTCTCTCCTCCCATTGGATTTTATCTTGGCATTACCTTCTTGTATATTTTCTCCTAGGAAATCCTCGTCGTGTTCATAAGGTTCATGGGCATCATTCATGGTTGCCATCTATTTTTGGAAACGTTTTCCCATTTCCCTGTGTTGAGGCCTGAAAATTCGCAGGCAACAACAACAAGGGATTCTCCCCAGTCAACGTTCCCAACTAGCCCGCGACTATTTGATGTAGGGAATCCATCCGGTTTGTGGTCCAGCTACCATAGGTCAAGTAACAAAAACTAAAGGTTTTACCGGTTGTGGCTCGGTCCACTGTATATATATTTTTATTTTTATTGAAAGTATGATATGCAAGTGCCTACCTAACATACGAAGTAATAAAGAGTGCAAGGAGTATTCACAATGTGATGCGCATGTTCTTACCTCTTGTCTTAGACTCCCAAGCATCTAAATCACATATATTGCAAGAAAGTAAATGCTAACTAAGCTATCTCTAGAGAGTTGGATATTAATTCATGAGTAATGCATTACTGTCCATGTGTTATGGAAAATCATAGATAGCTATTCTTGTAACCAAACATATAAACATGAATGAAGGTATACATGATAAGATAGCTCATCACCAGTTAAAAATCCCATTACTCACAGTGGAAAACATCATAGAATATACTGGAGAACATTCAAACAAGAACATAGGTTCAGAAAGTTAAAACGCTCTCACAGTCCGTGAAACACAGTCGAAAACAAAATAGTTCCCATTCAACATACAAATAGTTTTACAAAGAAAAATTTGTCCGAATCATCTTTGACTAGCAAAACAAAACAGACTCCAAAATCTGCGACCCACAGTCATTACGAACATAAGCAAATTCTGAAGAAAAAAAAAAGGACGAGAGTTAATCTTCAAAATAGTCTAAATTAAACACGACCCAAAAATTCATGGATCCAAACGATTCAAAACAATGTTAAATCATGAGGGGGACCAAAATTTGCAAAATTTGGGGAAAATAGTTGCAACTGCAACAATTGGCGATTACCTGGTGAACCTAGATCTCTAGACGATTATTCCTTGAGTGACAGACTGTTTAACAACAAACGAACTTATTGAATTCTTCCAGCTATATGGATTTCTCAAATAGCAAAGAGATGTACCTTAAATCATTGATGATAGTCCAATTTGGGAGAGTGGAAACCAGGATTTCCAAGTCAAGATAACTCTTTTGAGGCCAAAAGATGAATTTAATTGTTATCTCTGTCTTCAGGTAGCTGCCAGCTTGGAAACCACAGGATCGTAGCATATGGAAAACAGAAATATTCATTTGTTCCTCATTCCCATGCCATTCTATCACTTTTTGTGCTCTTGGACTTTTTTCCTTTCATATGAGCCCTCCTATATGCCTTTCTTTCTGAATTTTAATTCAGGCTCCTCTATCCCAAGTGTCCTTTTGTGTGAGAGATATATTCATGCTTCATCTCACGGACGGAGAGGAACTTTCAGTGATTTAGTACTTATATGGTTCAGCATTTGTTTTGATATATAATGTTTTCATAGGAGTTTTTTGACTCTTATCTGCCTTTTGGCGTTCATTTCTTGGCATGGGATCATTTGTATCTAATATACTGTTTACCGTACTTCTTTCCATGGGCCCTTAGCTGTCACTCCCTAGGACATTTTAATGTGACATGGATGGAGCCTCAAAATAGTATTCCAGGCCCTTTGATTTTGGTTTATTTCACAAGGGTTAAGTAGGACTTCAATGCGTACACAGCTATTTGAGAAAACTGCTAAATTGGAAGAAGTTCTTTTAGAAAACAACAATATACAGTCTTATGCTCAAGAGCTTTAGTCATTCCAAAATTCTGATGTTCCTCATGCAACCGCGAGTTTGCTTCCTTTATTGAAATCAATGAAATTTAAACTAAAACAAGACTGAACTTTATGACTCAAAAGACGGATAAGCCAGATTATTTATATACAAGAAGAAGAACACAAACAAAACTCAGGAAAAATAGGGCTTGAGAACTAAGCCATTCACTGGTAAGTTCTCTTCTCGCCCTTGTAAATCTTGCAACTTATAAGTTGAAGGGCCGAGCTTTGCCGCAATTTGGAAAGGACCTACCCACAACTGTTGGAATTTCGTGTGTTTTCCTTTCTCATCATGGGGGTGATCCCACTTGAGAACCAAATCTCCCACTTCAAAGTCTTTTGTTCTTGCCTTGTGTTTGTCGAACCATCTCTTTATTACCTCTTGTTGTTGCTTAAAGCATTCTCTGGCTCTAGATCGAGCCTCTTCTGCTTTCAGGAGGTTATATATCCTCATTTGCAAGACTTCATCATCCGACCCTCTAGACTCTTGAGCTATTATGGAAGAAGGTAGCATGACATTGGGAGGAAGAATGGCTTCTTTACCATACACAAAGGTGTACAGAGACACTCCTATCGAAGACTTGGGGGTGACTCTATCAGCCCAAAGGGCGTTTGGTAGCACTGAGTGCCAACTCCTTTGGTTTTCTATCACAGTCTTCTTTAAAATTCTAATCAGATTCTTGTTGGTATATTCAGCCAAGCCATTTCCTTATGGATAGTAATTAGTAGAATAATGCAACTTTATTCCTTTCTCATGAGCAAAGGCAGTTAATTTAATTGATGAAAAGTAAGTGGCATTATCAAAGACTAAAGAAATTGGAACTCCAAACCTGGTCATAATATGGTCTTGTAGGAAGTTGATGACCACGTCCTCATTTATTTTGCGCAGCGAGATGGCTTCGACCCAGCGAGTAAAGTAATCGGTTCCAGTCAGAATATACGTGTGTTGTAGGGAATAATTCGGCTTTATCTCCCCAATAATATCCAACCCCCATTGCTCGAATGGCTCTGTGATCATCACAGGCTTCAGTGGTCCAGCCGCTTTGGATTGTCTTCCACTACACCTTTGACAAATGTCGCACTTCCTGACATGAGCGTGTGCATCTTTGAAAAGCGTGGGCCAATAGTAACCAGCTCTGAGAATTTTGTGAGATGTAGTATCTCCTGAAAAGTGTCCCCAAGTAGGTCCATCATGCAAATCTGTCATTACCTTCTTTGCGTCTTCTTTCTCTAAGCATCTAAGAAGAACTCCATCGTAATTTTTTCTAAATAATATTCCTTCAATAATTTGATATGAGGATGATTTTAGACGCAACACCCTTCTTTGCTTAGAATTCCAATGTTCGAGCAACAATCCTATCTGAAAGTAATGCACAAGGTCTCTATACCAAGATTCAGGGGTTGTGAACAGAGGACATACATCCATCAAATGTAATTCAGCCTCGTCCTCCCAGGAGTGGTCGTCATTGTTTCCATTTTCAGTCATTAGTTTGCACAACCCTTGCCCTTTGACTATAGAAGCTGGCTTGAATTCGAGGTCATACTCTTGAAGAGTTGTTACCCAATTACCCCTTCTTTCTCCTAACTCCTTCTGTACAAAAAGGGACCTCACAGCTAGGTACGGGACAATCACCTTGGTTCAATTTGTTAATATGTAGGGCCTGAATTGTTTCACTGCTTTGAATACTGCATAAGCTTGTTTATCAATAGCCGGGTAATTTAATTCAACCCCTTGTAGACCAGTGCTCATGAAAGATATTGGGAATTCATCCCCCTTGTCTTCCTTCTGAGTAAGCACGGCTGCTAGCAAATCATCAGATGCAAAAGTATACAGAATAAAATCTTTATCAAAATCTGGGCTTTTTAGAGAGGGTGCGTGCACAACAGTAGTTTTAATCTTGTTGAATGTGTTCTTCTCAAAATCAGTCCACTTGAATTGTACACTTTGCTTCACCATCTGCTGCAGCGGTTTGACAATCTGAGCAAAATCTGGCACAAACCTTCGCACGAATTTTATTGTTCCCATAAATGATTGCATCCCTTTTTTATTATGGGGCAAAGGGATCTATTCAATGGCCTTGATCCTTTCAGGTTCTATAGAGATTCCCTTCTTTGAAACTACGTGACCCAGCAGTTTACCTTCCGTAACAGCGAACACACACTTCTTGGGATTGAGTGAGATACCATCTTTCCGACAGCGTTTGAAAATCTGCCTTAGATGAAACGCGTGTTCTTCTCTTTTCTTTGAGAATATTGTAATATCATCGAGGTATACTACAGCACTACGGCCAATCAAACAGCGGAAGGCTATGTCCATAGCTCTTTGGAATGTAGCTCCAGCGTTTATGAGTCCAAAGGGCATTCTTCGATAGGCGAAGGTTCCCCACCTGGTCCTGAATGTTGTCTTCACTAGTGCAACATGAGAAATTAGTGACCAGGAGACCAAAAATTTTGGTCACCACAATTTTTTTCAAGGGATAAATGACCAAAATTGATAAATTTAAGCGGGCTAACTAAAAAAGACCAAGATAAATGACCAATTTTGGTCACATGATAAAACTAAACTAAAAAAGACCAAGATAAATGACCAATTTTGGTCACGGGGTGTCTAGAAAAAAATGACCACATAACAATTGGTCATTTATTTGGTCATTTTTAGTTGTGGATCAGTTCGGCAATGAAAAATTACAATTTTGACAATGTTGTATATTTTACTAAATTCCAAGACTACAAATGGATTCATAGACACCCTAGAACTTAGTAAATTACAGAGCCTCATGTGTTACAACTCCACTGTTAACACCAAATTAACTATGACAATGTCCTAGGGGTAAATTAACTATGACAATGTCCTAGCGGTGAGCTATAATTACTTATATATTTGAAAATAACTATACAAATATACCTATATACATTTGTTTTTAAATATTTTATTTATAAATAATATTAATTATTAAACTATTTACATTATAAATTAAAAAAAATGTTACTAAGTATTTTTTATTATATACTAATAATACATATAAAATTTTAGAAAAATATACTATGTTATTTTTTATTATATACTATTAATACATAAAAAAAAATTAAGTTAAACAAATATAAATATGATAGTAATTTTTTATTATATACTATTAATATATATATATATAAATTAAGTTAAGCAAACACAAATATGATAGAATTCAAGTTAAACAAATACAAATTTCATTCTGTTAGTGTAGTTTCACAATTTGGGTTTTGGCGCCAACGTGAAGTGGTGGGTGCCAATGTAGAACAATCTTACATTTCTCTCAAGCTAAAGCCCAAGGTGACCCTGTTCAAGGCTTCAATGGCACAAGGTGTGTTTCAATATATGGCCATTTTTCCCTGTGTTCTTCCCTCCGCACGGCATTTTGGTGATTACCAGGACGCTACTACAATGCAATGAAATATTCATCTCAGATCTTCAGGATGGAGTCCAATTCAAGGGTTTCTGCAATGGAAATCATGGTATATTTTAGGGGTTCTTTCCCTTTTGTTTAGCTGAAATCCAACATTCAGAGATTCGATCCGACTACCATTTCATCATTCCCTTCGAGGAATTCGGGTTCACACACAAAGGCCTCCCGGAAATCTATGTGAAGGATTCCTCGTACAAGGCCATCAAGGAGAATGATATCGACCTGGAGTCCATGGGGTTCTTCCTGAGCACCAGAGATGTCCGGCTTCACATCTTGCAAGATCTGGAACATGAAGAAATTCGATGTGTACTCGAGAGTAAGCTCATCACACCCCTCCTTACATTTAAGGATTTGGAGAATTCATTTCCCTTCAACAAAACTTTGAAAGAGCTGGTCTTTGGTAATTGTATCTATGACATCGTGGTTTCAATGGATGTAATTACAGCTATTTATAATCTTGAGTGGGGCGGTGATGGCACCAGGCATTATCTTTTGGCTAGTGAAACCCTTTTGTTGAATCTCTTTTTCACTGTCTTTGATATCTGTTGCGCTGGTTGGGGTTTGGATCTACGTGGTTATGAAAAACTGCCTTACGACCTACCAAACCCATGTATTCACGGCCGCCCTCGCCTATTTGAAAGCTCTAAATATACTCTGTGAGGAAGAGGACAAATATTTCATTAAGAGAACCAAAAAAACCCATGGATGGGATGATTTGTTTTATATTTTTAGTTTTCTGAAGGGAATTATGCTTTTTACCCTGATTGTCTTGATTGGCACTAGCTGGTCCTTCTTTAAACCCTACCTGCAAGCCAAGGAGAAGAAATTTCTCATTGTTTTCATTCCCTTGCAAGTCTTAGACAATATTGCTACTGTGGTGATCGATAAGACTGGGTCGTATGCCAAGGATTGGCTTGCCTGGAACTAGGTGTTTCTCCTAGTTTACATGATCTGTTGTTGTGTTGTCTTGTTTCTCCAGAGATGCTTGGATCAGTTGAATTTGTGTGAAGGAGATGCACAGAACATGTAGTTGAAGTTGAAACTCCTTTCTATAGTAGTTAAATATATGATGCATCGACCAAATTTCAGTATAGTGTTTTGTGAAGTTGTGAAGAATACTCATACAGGTGAAAGCATCCTTGGGGATTTGTCAAAGACCTTGCATTTGTCATTAACTAAGCAGATTGGATTGGGACTGGCCTTGGCAGACTCAGATGATACAAATCAAAGCCAAGAAGGTGGGTATAGTTGTCTGTTTATTATGAACATCTCACTATTCATTCTTGGAAACAAGGGTTTGTGAAATACATATTTGGCTTGTTTGTTTCTTTATTCACAGTTTAAAAATTTTCCCTTTATGAGGATGGAACGACTTACCACGGGTATTTCTGTCTTTAGGTCAAAACTTCTGTGAGTCTAAAATAATGGAACTATACCATAACCCAACAGCCAGTATTTCTGAAGATCTCATTGAGCAGATTTCATTATTCCTTCATCGGAGTGAAGGATTATCAAAGCATGTGCCCACTTTCCTCGAGGCATTGTCTTTGTTGCAACCCAAAGCCCAAACGTCACTGTTAATGACTCCATTATTTACAAATGAAGTGAATGTTGTTAATTCCTTGAGGTATGCACATTCTTTAAATAGTTTTTTGCATCCAGTGCTGTGTTAATAGTTACGACTTAACAATTTATAGCAAGGTAGGATCATGGCCTTGACGGGATCAAAGGTATATCTTTTGCTTTTGTCAGCATTGTGTGCATGTTTCTTCATTTCCATGCCAATTTTGTGTTGCAGGAGTTTTGAATCTCTCTCTACAAGCAATGGTCTACTCTCTGATGATATTTTGACCCAGTTAGAAGAGGCAACTGATCTTGCAAACATAATGGAGGAGCTTGGATATGGATGTACAATTGATGTTTTACACTGCAAAGATATTTTGTCATTTTTTTCTCCACTGAAGGAGGAGACTGTGTCCAAGATAATTATCATGGTTGTGCGCACTCATACAGGCCTTGAGGATGCCCATGGCACACATTCAACATTTTATACTTCAATGTTTAATAGTTCCATAACTGACTCGTCATGGTTATCATCTTGGAATATTAATGTTCTATTGGATTCTATAAAACAATTGGTGAGTGCTATGCCATTCACCTCATCTCAATCATTGTATTCAGTTAGTTGTATCTGTTGAAATCTGAAGTTAATTTTAGTGAGAAATTTTCAACAGTGGTGGTTACTTTGCAGGCTCCAGAAATCAACTGGGTTTCTGTGATGGAGTCTTTAGATCAGAAAGACTTTTATTTGCCAGATCAAAAATCCTTCTCTATTTTGATGTCAATTTATGGAAAAAATTGCCAGGTAGACATGTAGAGTTATAATGCAGTTGTTTCTATCTTTGGGCTATTGACATGATGGATTTGTGTGTTCTGACATTTTGCTTTACAGGGAAATTAGTTTTATCTTGCCACAAATGGCTGCAATAAATCATTTGTTTGTATTATTTATATGTAGGATCCTTTTCCCATTCAAATAGTCTGCGGGAGTGTCTGGAACAATGATGAAGGCCAACTGTCCTTCTTGAGATTTGTTGTATCTGCCTCTCCTGAAGTTTTTACGTTTGCACATTCAAGGAGGTTGCAGGTGATGATGTCACTTAACAGTTCATCTTTTTTTGTTTTGTTTTCTGGAGAAATATAGTCCCTCACTTGCCTAGTGAGGAGGTTGGTGCCTTTCTAGACACCAGTGGCTTCCCCCCCTCTTCCCTGGTTTTCTGGATCGAGGATGCTAGTAACAAGCAGCCAAAATACCAGATCGTAACCCAAGGGATTCATGGGGTTTCATCCTGAGGCCTCTATGAACTTTGCACAAGAGCGTCTACCAATAGAGCTAACGATTGGGTGATTAGTTTGCCCCTCTTTATTATTATTATTATATCTCTGCATTTCTTTATCTAACCAAAATATTCCTCACTTTGTAGGAACCCCTTGAAGGTCCACATGGGAGTTTACTTCCATGTGGTTCTGCTAACCAGGCATGGCTGTCTGTTGATCTGGTAGAGGTATTGTGCCATATGGAAGAAACTGGGCATGCGAGTGCTGTGCATGCATTGCTTGAGTTTCCTATTAAGAACTGTCTAGAGATATTGTTAATTATTGTTGCCCAAGTTAAGGTAAAATGCAAGGTCTTAATGCTTTTTTTTCCTCTTAAAGTTGTTTTATGTTTGTTGAGCACATTATTGCTTTATGGTGACTAAAAGGAATGTAACACTGTTCTCCAGACTGCATTCAATCAGCTGCAGCATGAAATATTCGCTTCCCTTTTCCCATCATATCTTGTTGGTACCAATCCTAATTGTACCATTCTCCTACATCAGCTATGGCTTGTTGATCCTGATATAGTTCTCTGGGGTATGATGGATCTCCATGCTAAGGATCCTAGCTGCATATCAAATATTTTAGATGCATGCCAAGAGATAAAGGTAAGTGCTTGCAGTTAAACTCAATATAGCAGATAGATATAAGATGTGTATCTATCATAGATAGTGTCCAACTTGTATCTCTTTGATCTGTATTTAGAAACTATTTTTATTTCTTATAAATAGTTTGGATCCTATTCATTTCTTAGGTAGAATCTACAATTTAAAATCTCAATTGACAAAATTTGTGATATTGTGAAACTAACAGAAGTTTGAAAGTCAAAATGAATCGTGTTGTGTACCATTTTCTTTCTAGCAAGTCAATTCAATATTGTAACACTTATAACACTTTATAACACTTATAACACTTATATTCACATTTATAACACTTTGTACCACATGATATACCCATGATTCTAAATAGCATGTTCCTGTGGGAAGCTGAAAAGTTCCTCCTTGTGTAATCTGTATTAACTTATTTCTTATATTGAACATCAACCAGGATGGGAAGGTTGTAGAGTGGAGAATCATGGGCTGAAAAATCAACATCAGTCTTGAAATTAGCAAAGACCAGCAAACCAATTGTGTGTTGTTAAGTTCCACTGGAGGACAACTTACATTGCTGAGGGTAGAAAAAATATTCTCTACCATTTTGAGTTTTTCAAATGCATTTGAAGAATGAAAAGCCATGAGAAGAACTTCCAAATGAAATAGGGATGGAAGACTTGCACAAACTTCTTGGATATTTAAGCACCCTGAATATGTAGCTTTCACTTTCTCAACAATAAAACCAGCGTAGCCTTTGCAAATTTTGAGTCTTAAGGAGTCATCTCCCAAACTGGACCCTGTGGATGTCCTTATAATAAGAATGCGAGCTACAAGAACAAGAGCATCATCAGTATAAGAAAACCTCCCATCCTCTACCTTCAGAACTTGATTTACTAGGTGTTCTTCAAGTTCGATGGAAGAATGCCAATCTTCACTAACATGTTCTTCATTAAGTTGGTGACAGGCTTCTTTGTAAATAGAAGAATGCCAATCTGGAGAAAAAACGCACTCTTTAATAAAACTAAGCACTTCAACAGCTCCTTGTAAAGGAATATTACTGGAGTCAAAAACACTGTCATTTGCAAAGCAGGGCTGTTCATGTCCATCAGAGATGACTACTTTCCTGCTAGCCTCTGAAAACGGATCTCCAAAGAGAGCATCATCTTCATGCCCACTTGCAGATTCTGCATCATTTACTCCCAGCCCATCCTTTCTAGTAGTTGGCCATGACTTTTCCCCCCTGGGCCTTGTTTTTAAACCTTGTGCATGCAGAAAACTTGCAATAGCTATTAGATCCTCTAGCCAGTGACCTGCTTGTGGAAATATAACATTTAGTTGATTCTCCTTGCTGTGCTCAACAATTAAGGAAAAATGCTCTTAGCGAAGGTTACAGGACAAAGCAATAGAAGTTAAGTCTACAACCCCATCTCCTTCATGATCTCATTGAATCCATGCTGGCCCTAAATCTATAAAATGCTATGTCGTACAATTTAGATCATGTGACGGATATTATTCCCACAGTCCTAGAGATAGAGAAGCACAACACAGGCCCTGTGTATAATAAATTCCAAGTTAAACATGCATAAGCAAACTATCAAGTTAAGAGATCGGTTCTCATGAGTAGACATCAATTGAATGTCATCAACATCCCAACACATCCTGATGATAGATTCCATATCCTGTGAACTGACATGAGTGGCCAAAACCTCCTTCAGAATTTCTTCATTTGTATTAGCTGTCAGCATGGAAGTTGTATCAATGTCATCATCATTGATTGACATATCAAGTTGCACAGTACAACTTGAAATACCAAAAGCTAGATTCTTTAATTCCAATTCCCTTAATATAGTTGATGCTTCCTGTATCTTTCCTTCATGGTAAATCCTTTTGATGAAATCAACAAACGAGATATCAAGCTCTGGCCCAACAAACAAATTATCAGTTCCCACATAATTCAATCTTCTAAAATATTCAGAGTATAATCTACTGTCAGTATTGATGCCAAGAAGTAAATCCCTCTCAAGCAGTTCTTCTACAAGTTTACTTGCTTCTTCCATCCTGCCTTTACTGCAAATCCCATTAATAAGGTTGGTGTAGCAAAAGAGATTTGCTGCAATTCCTCTCCTTTCCATTTCATGAAAAAGTGTCAGAGCTGCCTCCTTATTGCATATTTTGCAATGCCCTTTAATCAATGACTCAAATATAAAACCATCTGGTAGAATACTCCACTTCTCCATTTCAAAGAGAAGAGTTGATGCCTCCGGGTGTCCTATGGGTGTCATGTACAGTACATGGTGAACATGCATGTTTTCATTTCTTTTCTTTTTATGGTTGTGATCATTAGTAAGAATGATGATTAAAAGGTAGGGAGTGGACAAAATTTCATGAAGCTCTAGGGTTTGGTTGCGTGCCACCATACCTTCCCGCGGGAGGTTCCATTTCCTATCCTCTATGCTTGCAAAATAATGATGCAAGAATATGGTATTTAACTACACATGGAATTGCAGTTGGCAACTCAATTGATAGAGAAACACATTTTTAGTTTTCAAACGCTTCTATGGGATATGCTTCTTTGAGATGCCCAAAAATGGAATTGTAACTAATATCATGGATCTTGTGATTTATTAATATTGAATGAGTTGTAAATTGTCACGTCCCCATGCCTCCGACCGGCGTAGAGGGCGCGACTACAAGCTTTATCAGACCGGGCTAAGAGCCACATGAACATATGCATACATGAAAATTGCTGAAACATAATGCTTAACAAATATTTTGAGCTAAAAACATGCACATATGTAGTTACTCATCATACACAGCGGAAACCAACAACATTCAATCGTGCATGCATTTATCATGTTCATCATATCATTAACAGAAAAGATAGTTGCAGAAGTAAAATGCACAAGATCACTTATCTTATGATGAACTCGATCCGCAACCAGCTACGTCGCTGCAACGTTCCACCCAACCATAGGCCAGCATGCTCCTTAATCTCTCAGCAACGCTGCCACCCCCGAGCTGGTCATGGTTCTCTAGGGAATAAGGGAACTAGCAGGCTTACACACAGCCAGGAATATACAAAACACACAGCCAATCCAACAGATTTGGGTTTATCAGGCCATTAAGGAGTTGGAGAAGGCAGATTGCTAAGCTGGTGAGCTCATTACAGAGCCAAGGACACCTACACCAAAACTAGCCTGACCTCTAAGACACCCATCCACACCCAACACAAGGAATCAGTCCCTTCTTTGCTACACAGTCCCTCAGGCCCTACATTCCCTTCCAGTGCTATTCAAGGGTGATGGAGAAGAAGGCCATCCCTCTAGCTCTATCTGTGTGGTTTCCAGCCACCAGGTTTATCAAGCAAATCTAAGCCAACATCCCTGCTCCTCTCACAGTCCGAAGACCAAACATTGCACTCCGGCAATTAACTTAGCTATCACAGCTTAAACAGGGAAAAATGAATCTCAAGTGACATACAACAAATTCCCAAATGCAGCAACAAACACACTTACAGCAGGGGAAAATCAACAGTCCGTCCAAGGCATTTGAGCCACGGGAAGACTCACACAGACCACGCTGGAAACGAATTTACAAACTCCTGGCCTGGGTGTGAGTAACAATCAACGCAGAACCCACAAATTCGACCCATGGGGAAAGGATTCGGCCACATCATTCACAAATCCGTGGAGGAAACAGCGTGGGTAAAAACCAGGAAGATTCATGTGCGTGGAAATAAATAACGGACTGGAAATGGTGGGAAACGAACAGAGCACAGAGAGGACATGAAATTGGGCGTGCATGAGTGTTCAGCAAACTCGTGGAGCCAAGAAAATGTCTGCGTGAGACCAAAAACGCCAAGAGCCTGTGCGTGAGGAGAAAACAAACAAAATTGTGGGGAGAGTAGTATGGCCTGCATGAGAGTGAAGAGTGTGTGAAGGCTTCCCCTTTCCATTCCAAAGTCAACTGCTAGGTGGAGTGTGCGTAGAGGTATGGACTGACAGTCCTGCCACCCCACTCCCAAAACAATTAACTTCCATAACTTTTCCCAGCTTCCAGCAGAAAGTATTAAATGAAGGTGGTTGGGATAAAACAAAAGAAGATGACACATGGGTTTTTCCCCCTTTTGGCTCAAGGTTTGACAAATCCCCACATCCTTATCCTTAGGAAAATCATGACCCTTTTGATTTAGTTGCCGCGAGCGTAGCTGGTCGGGTTCATTTAATTAATTATAGATGTGTATTTACATGATGCCAAACATACATAACCGATCAATGGTGGGGCCTTGGCCTTTAGCTCCACACCATGATCATTTACAATTTATACATCATATACATCTAATGTAACGAGGTCAAAACCGGGACATTACATTCCCCTCCCCCTTCAATAGCACTGTCCTCAGTGCTTTACAAAATTGAACAAAATGCTACACTGGTATCGCCTCAGTGTTCCACAGAATTGAACAAAAATGGATGTGCCAATCGCATGGCATCCTCCAGATCCCATGTAGCCTCTTCAGGTCCGAAGTGCTCCCATTGCACCTTTACCTGCCCTATGGCTCGGTTCCGGAGCATTGTGACCTTCCTGTCGAGGATGTGCATTGGCTCGATTCGGAACTCTCCCTCGGGTTCCACCTGAATCACATCCCAATTTATCACATGGTTAGGATCATGTACATATCTCTTAAGCAAAGAAACATGAAAAACATTATGAGCTCTAGTGCTAGCAGGCAATGCAAGTCTATATGCAACTGGCCCTATCCTTTCAAGCACTTCAAATGGCCCACAGTATCTTGGTGATAACTTGGCACAACTTCCAAGCTTCAAGGAACTCTTCCTTTCCCTCACTCTGAGGTAAACATGCTCCCCAACACTGAACTCTCTGTTCACCCTATGCTTATCTGCATAGCTTTTATGTCTATCCTGTGCTGCTTTCAGCTTCTGCCTGATCTTTATGACCTCTTGCTCCATTTCCTTGAGCAATTCTGGTCCAAGCACAATCCTGTTCACTGGATTATCCCAAGTCACTGGTCTTCTACACCTCCTTCCATACAAAGCTTCATACGGACTCATCCCCAAGGATGCTTGATGTCCATTGTTATAAGAAAACTCTACCAAGTGTAAGTAATCTTCCCACTTGGTTGGTTTGTCCATTACATACATGCGAAGCATGTCCTCAAGCACCTGATTAACTCTCTCTGTCTGACCATCTGTCTGAGGATGGTATGCAATGCTAAATTTTAGCTTTGTACCCAAATATGCAAACAACCCCTTCCAAAAGTTGGAAGTGAACTTGACATCTCTGTCAGATACTATTGCCTTCGGCAATCCATGCAATTTGAATATCTCCTTCATGAAGATCTTTGCAATGTCGCCAGTCTCATACGTAGACTTAACCGGTATAAAATGTGTTTCCTTTGTCAACTTGTCTACCACAACCATGATGGAATCATGTTGGCTCCAAGTCATTGGAAATCCTGTAATAAAATCCATGGAAATAACTTCCCATTTCCATTCTGGAACTGGCAAAGGCTGCAACAGACCTGCTGGGTGTTGATGCTCAACCTTTACCTGCTGACATTTCATACACCTTGAAATGTACTCAGCCATATCCTTTTTCATACCTGGCCAAAAATACTGCTTCCTAGCTGTAGCAATTGTCTTCTGATATCCTGGGTGACCAGAATATGGAGCTTGATGGATTTCATCCATAACAACTCTCCTCAAATCTGCTACCTTCGGAATATAAATTCTACCTTTATAAGTGAGAATCCCATCTCCTTCCAACTTATATCCCTCATACTTCCTCTCAAGACTTTGCTGCTGCAATTTGTCTTTTACCTGTTCATACAGTTCATCTCCGGCAACATGATTAACAATCTGCTGCCTCAAATCTGACCGGCAAATACTAAGAGATGCCACATGCATTTCTTGCATTTTCCTACTGAGTGCATCAGCTACCTTATTCTCTTTTCCCTTTATGTGCTTGATCTCGAAATCAAACTCACATAAAAATTCTAGCCATCTTGCTTGCCTAACATTCAGAGTAGGCTGATCAAACAAATACTTCAGACCACAATGGTCTATTCTGAGCTCAAATCTCCTACCCATCAAGTAATGTCTCCACATCTTGAGAGCATGTACTATGGCTGCAAGCTCTAGATCATGGGTGGCATAATTCTTCTCATGCTCCTTCAGCTTTCTCGACTCATAACATATCACGTGGTTGTCCTGCATAAGGACTCCTCCAAGCCCTTGTCCACATGCATCGGTACATACCACAAAATCTTTCTCTGGATCTGCAACTTTCAATACTGGTGCACTAGTGAGAAGACTCTTCAACTGCTGGAAACTTTCTTCACACCTCGATGTCCATTCGAACTTCATCCCCTTCTTTTGCAAAGAAGTGATTGCATGTGCAACTCTGGAGAATCCCTCAATGAATCTCCTGTAGTATCCTGCAAGTCCCATGAAAGATCTTACATCTGTCACATTTCTTGGAGTAGGCCAATTCATAATGGCTTCAATCTTTTCAGGGTCCACAGATATACCCTCCTCTGAAATAATGTGACCCAAATACTGAATTCTATCTCTATAGAAGTCACACTTGCTCAGTTTTGCATACAACTGATGTTCCCTGAGCACTTGCAATGTCAATCTCAAATTCTCTTCATGCTCTTCCTCATTCTTAGAATATACAAGAATGTCATCAAGGAAAACAAGAACAAACTTGTCCAAATATTTGCTGAAGACACTATTCATAAGGCACATAAATGTAGCTGGTGCATTCGTGAGTCCAAATGGTACCACTACAAACTCATAATGCCCATACCTTGTCCTGAAGGCTGTCTTATGAATGTCTTCATCCTTGATCCTTACCTGATGGTAACCAGACCTCAAGTCAATCTTGGAAAATACCTTTGCTCCTCTCATTTGGTCAAAGAGGTCATCAATCCTAGGCAAAGGGTATTTATTCTTCATAGTAACCTTGTTCAATTGCCTGTAATCAATACATAACCTGAGCGTACCATCTTTCTTCTTTACAAATAGAACCGGTGCTCCCCAAGGAGACACACTCGGGCGAATGTACTTATTTTCCAACAACTCTTGCAGTTGCATCTTTAGCTCTAGCATCTCTAGTGTGCTCATCCTGTAGGGTGCCTTGGACACTGGTGTTGCTCCTGGCACAAGTTCAATAGTGAAATCAATGTCCCTCTTGGGAGGAAGCCCTGGAATCTCGTCAGGAAACACATCCCCAAATTCCTGTAACACCTGATAGTCCTCCAGCCTAGGAGTTTCATCTCTCGATTCCTCCACAATCTGAGCTGCATACAACTGGCAACCCTTCCTACAGAACTTCTTTAACTGCAGTGCTAAAACCTGCCTTACTGAAATCACCTTTGGAATACCCTTCACAACAACTAAGTTCCCTTCTTCATTCATGCATTCGAAAGTCTTATTGTAGCAATCAAGCTTCACCCTGTGAGCTTCTAACCAATCCATTCCAATGAGAACATCATAGGAACCAAGCGGTAGAACATTCAAATCTACACACGTGACCAATCCATTCATGACCAATGGACATTTCTCTACCACTTCACTGACCTTTCTCTTAGTTCCAGTGGCTAGCTGAACTAACCATGACTTCTTATGCTTTACTTTCTTAAAAGCACAAATCTCCACTACCCTAGGAGTAATGTAACTATGCGTAGAACCAGGGTCAATCAAGATAGAAACAGATTGCTCAGCAATCTTACCTGCTACTTCAACCACAACTGACTGGTGATCCGCTTGGCGGTCCTCCAGTGCTGCATAAATCCTAGGAACTGCCCTTGCTACTTGACCCACTGTTTCTGCTTCTTGAACATTATAAGCTAGTCTTGCACTCTCATTCTCGAGTGGACAATTCCTGCACATGTGGGGTCCTCCACATTTCCAACATTGAAGCGGTCCTCTAATCTGTTGTGGATCTTTAGGCTTTTCTCCTGTCACTCCAACTGGTTTACTTGCAGCTTGAGATGGCTGCTTCTGCTGATTCCTGAAGTTAGAAGGTTTGAAACCCTTCTTTCTTTGGTCAAACTTCTCATTCTTGTTGTCCTTCCATGCCTTATGGTAATCCGGCTTACCTTTGCTTTGTTCATAGCAATATTTAGCCTTCCTTATTGCTTCTTCAAGAGTTCTCGGTTCATAGAACTCAATTCTATCTTTGTAAGACTGAGGTAATCCACTCAGAAAACGCTGGACCTTTACTTTTTCATCTCTGATGTACCGGACATACCTCAACATCTCCAGAAACTTATTAGCATACTCTTCCATGGTCTGCTGTCCCAATCTCAGTTCATGGAACTCCTTAATCTTGTCATCATAATATCTGTCAGATAGGTATTTCTGCTTAAAATACTTCTTGAACTGCTTCCACTTCAGTTTCCTTTCGTTGATCCTCTTTACTTGCTTGAAGTGTTCCCACCAAATGGATGCTCTTCCATTCATATTGAATATGGCAACTCTTGCCTTCATGTTTCCTGAATAGTCGTGCACTTGAAAGTACTTTTTAATACCAAGAAGCCAAGCTTCAGCCTCTTGTCCAGTCTTTACTTCACCATCAAACATAGGAGGTTTAGCTGTCTTAAATTCATCACGAGAGCGATCCCTATGGTGTCTCTTTCTTTTTCTTTTATGAGAAGAAGAACTGGAATCCCCACTGGATTCTTCAGAATCGGATGTTCCACTAGAAGTTCTTCTCCTTCTTCTAGTACTTCTCTTACTACCTTCTGGTCTTGCTGTACCTCGTCCAGAGTCTATCTTCTTATGCAAGTCTGTCAAGCTCTGCAACATTGCAGCATTCAACTGATGCTGCTCTTCCTGGGCTTTAATCAAGCTTCTCATAGTGGCTACAACATCTGACGGTGTCTCTTGGAATCTCCTTCCATTAGACTCTATGTCATCATTTCTATTTCGGGCATTCTCTCCCATGGCATCTCGGGCATGCTCATAGGAATCCCGAGCATCATACCCATCATGGGTTCTCATACTGAACCGCAACTTACTTACCAACCGCACTACCTGGAATACTGCCTGGAAGGTGACTATGACTCTGCAAACGTGTTAATAACACAAACGTTAGATGCATAGCATATAAATCAGAATCACTTACCTTCCCTGGTGCTGATCATAAAAATAACAAATTTGCCCAACATAGAATTTTCTTCCTCAAGGAATAACTGTCTGAAGGGAACGACGGGGGTCAAGGGGGCTTGCCCCCTTGTGGTGCATTAGATCGCTGCCTCTTTTCTCATTTTATCCCCTAAAAATTCTCTATAAAATAGCTCAAAATTTCACTGAGAAATAGTCAAAATCTGCTGGAAAAATTCCACCGAAAACACAAATTTTCCCTGTGCAGAATCGGTTGTCGGTTGTATTTCTGATCGGCTGTCGGAAGCCTTTGTGCTTCGGGTGGTTTAGTCATTTAGGCAGCCGCAATGGCGGCTCTCGGAAGATCCAATCCTTCCACAATGGTGTCTCTCGGCGTCGGCTGTCATTCCACATCGGAAGTCGGATGACTTTGTCTTCCGCTGAATCGGCTCCCGAAACCATTCTCCCTTCCGCAGAATCGGCTCCTCTTCCATTCTTTCTTCCGACGAATCAGCTCCCAGAACACTCTCTCTTCCGATTTGGCAATTACGTCGGACATCGGTGGACTTTCACATCGGAAGCCAAATGGCTTTGGCTTCCGCAACGGCGGCTCGCCAAATCTTAACTTCTTCCGATCGGCACTTACGGAGAACAATTTTCACGTCGGGCGTCAGATGACTTTTGGATCGGAAGCCTTAATGCTTCTGCTTCTGCAACGATGGCTCACAAAAGTTCGGATCCTTCCGACGTCCACTCTTACTTGGAGAAATATCAACGTCGGGCGTCGGGTGACTCTTGGATCGAATGCGGAATTGCTTCACCGTCCGCAACGACGGACAGGAGACTTCACCAATCCTTCTGCAACAGCGAAAGTTCACTTCGCCAGTCCTTCCACAATCGCGGAAGTCCACTTCTCCAATCCTTCCACAACGGCGGAATTCCACTTCCTCCAGTGGTCCGACCGCTCAACACTTAGACGGTTTTTCTGAATTCGTTGGCTCACTGCTGTTCTGCTGGACATAGAGGGTAATTCTGCCCTCTTTCAGTGGCTCCTTCTTGGCCCATAGAGGCCCATTACTGCAACCCAAAGCTCTGATACCATACTGTCACGTCCCCATGCCTCCGACCGGCGTAGAGGGCATGACTACAAGCTTTATCAGACCGGGCTAAGAGCCCCATGAACATATGCATACATGAAAATTGCTGAAACATAATGCTTAACAAATATTTTGAGCTAAAAACATGCACATATGTAGTTACTCATCATACACAGCGGAAACCAACAACATTCAATCATGCATGCATTTATCATGTTCATCATATCATTAACAGAAAATATAGTTGCAGAAGTAAAATGCACAATATCACTTATCTTATGATGAACTCGATCCGCAACCAGCTACGTCGCTGCAACGTTCCACCCAACCATAGTCCAGTGTGATCCTTAATCTCTCAGCAATGCTACCACCCCCGAGCTAGGCATGATTCTCCAGGGAATAAGGGAACTAGAAAGCTTACACACAGCCAGGAATATACAAAACACACAGCCAAGCCAACAGAGTTGGGTTTATCAGGCCATTAAGGAGTTGGAGAAGGCAGATTGTTAAGCTGGTGAGCTCATTACAGAGCCAAGGACACCTACACCAGAACTAGCCTGACCTCTAAGACACCCATCCACACCCAACACAAGGAATCAGTCCCTTCTCTGCTACACAGTCCCTCAGGCCCTGCATTCCCTTCCAGTGCTATTCAGGGGTGATGGAGAAGAAGGCCAACCCTCTAGCTCTATCTGTGTGGTTTCCAACCACCAGGTTTATCAAGCAAATCTAAGCCAACATCCCTGCTCCTCTCACAGTCCGAAGACCAAACATTGCACTCCGGCAATTAACTTAGCTGTCACAGCTTAAACAGGGAAAAATGAATCTCAAGTGACATACAACAAATTCCCAAACGCAACAACAAACACACTTACAGCAGGGGAAAATCAACAGTCCATCCAAGGCATTTGAGCCACAGGAAGACTCACACAGACCACGCTGGAAACGAATTTACAAACTCCTGGCCTGGGTGTGAGTAACAATCAACGCAGAACCCACAAATTCGACCCATGGGGAAAGGATTCGGCCACATCATTCACAAATCCGTGGAGGAAATGGCGTGGGTAAAAACCAGGAAGATTCCTGTGCGTGGAAAGAAATAATGGACTGGAAATGGTGGGAAACAAACAGAGCACAGAGAGGACGTGAAATTGGGCGTGCATGAGTGTTCAGAAAACTCCTGGAGCCAAGAAAATGTATGCGTGAGACCAAAAACGCCAAGAGCCTGTGCATGAGGAGAAAATAGACAAAATCATGGGGAGAGTAGTATGGCCTGCGTGAGAGTGAAGAGTGCATGAAGGCTTCCCCTTGCCATTCCAAAGTCAACTGCTGGGTGGAGTGTGCATGGAGGTATGGACTGACAGTCCTGTCACCCCACTCCCAAAACAATTAACTGCCATAACTTTTCCCAGCTTCCAGCAGAAATTATTAAATGAAGGTGGTTGGGATAAAACAAAAGAAGATGACACATGGGTTTTTCCCCCTTTTGGCTCAAGTTTTGACAAATCCCCACATCCTTATCCTTGGGAAAATCATGCCCCATTCAATTTAGTTTCCGCGACCGTAGCTGGTTGTGTTCATTTTAATTATAGATGCATATTTACATGATGACCAACATAATATATGCCGCATGCCCCGATATACCATCGGTTACAATTCAAATACAAACATAACATAACCGATCAATGGTGGGGCCTTGGCCTTTAGCTCCACACCGTGATCATTCACAATATATACATCATGTACATTTAATGCAACGGGGTCAAAACCGGGGTGTTACATAAATGAAATTTAAAGATTAGGCCTTGGTGTGATGATAGAGACAACCCCAATGTGAACAATCAATTTTGAATATTTTGTTGTCACTCACATTCCAAATCTCTATATTGTGAGGGAAGGTATCGAAAAATATGATTCTTAATAGACAGTGTCGGTGATTAGCGACGACTACCACTTCGAACAACACTATGGGAAGTGTGCCTATAATAATATTTGTAGGATTAGTACAACCATGGGAAACATTAGTGGGAGTAGACACGCCATCATGTGTAACAAGGGAAGTGTCTACATGTCTAAGACCAATATAAGTGTGGTCAATGGGGGCATGCACTATAGATAGACCAAGATGGCTAATAGAAGGAGAAGGCTGAGTAGATACTATTAAAAGGGCCTCATTTTAATTATTCCCCTTTAAAAAGATAGAAGTTAAGGTCATATTATCACTTATCTGAGTGAGCTATGCGAAGGGTTATCACTTACTTACCTTCGTAAGGATTTAGGGGAAAAAGAAAGGACCTTTTAGGAATTTGAACAACCAATTGAATAAGATCAATCAATAGATGCCCTTATATCCGCAAGCTAGTTTATTTGCTTGAATACTTGGGGACTCAATGAGCTTGAACATGGATAGTTTGACATAAGTTGGATATATCTTGAATGGATACTATTAGAATTAATTCAAAAAAGGAAGAAACAGAGCACACGAGCACATATACCAGGTTATAAGAGAAATTTAAAAATGTACTACCACCATGAAACATAGCACACAAGAACCGCATAAGTGTCTCTAAAGGGTGAACATGGCCTTCATGGAGAGGGAGGAAAACTACTATTCACATACATGTACTAAGATTCAACTGCATGACTACCATTATTCTTCACTAAGTCCATTCCATTAGATGAGTGCACAAGTAATTAGTTCAATATTCTGAAAATGTTAAAGCATGCTTTGTGAAAATGTTCAAGGAAGTGTTTTTCATAGGACATATCTAAAACACCAGCCCCCTCCATTCTTTCATCAACTGAAAGCTATGGTTGTAGCATTCGTAAAAGAGCACTGAACCATATATATACAGTACCTCCGACGTACCCAAGTAACCTATTTCAAAAAGTGGCGACCCCGTCCCTGTACCCAAGTTTCTTGGCAACTTAGAGTTTATCAAGTCATGCCTTCATAGTTCCATGCACCTTATCCTTCAGGGAATTGGACAATTCTGCATGCTTATTTCATGATGTAAATTGCATATCTTTTCATTTCTATGCTTGAAAAAGAAAGAAATCTGTGAGTTTCTTTAGTCTTTGGGTATATAGAGCATTTGGAGGTTCGTGCTTGTTGGGTTATAGAAACTACATATATATTTTAAAAAAATTCTCAATCTCTCTGTGCAGCTTATTGATGAGAACAGGTGGTATAATTTTGATGATAGTCATGTCTCTCCCATTAGTGAGGATGAGATAAAGACATCGGCAGCTTATGTGCTTTTTTATAGAAAAGTCAAACTTGAAGATGGCTCAATGAGTAATGGAGCACACTCATATGCAAACCATGACAATTTTGGGTTCAGAAAATAATAGAGTACAGAACACGTTTGAAACCATATTTTTAAATGCTGGGATATTGTCACTGCTGTCAGATATTTTTAAATGCTGGGATATTGTCACCGCTGTCTGTTCTGACAGAAGAAGTGCCTGATGATCAATATGTTCATGTATGTCTTGGTTCAAGTTTCTACATTATGTCACGTGATGCAATCAAGGAATCTTTAGTTGATATATTTGGCAGTGTTGAGGTCAATGCAAACCTATTTTACAGTGGTTCATTCAGTCAATATTGCCATCTTCAAAGAATGGATCTCCCTGCCAAAAGAATTCTATGGAAGGATATTACTTCTATTGATGACTAATGCATTGATATCCCATTCCTTATGGAAGCCAGATATATGGTGATGAGGTTCCTGCTTCACTTGTGGCAATTGGTTTTTGGACCTTGTTGTATTGATATATTTCTTGGACCTTGTTGTATTGATATGTGTATTTTTCATGCCATTCATACAGTTTCCAGAATCCATAGCATTTACTTTCTTATTGATAATAACACCTTTATTGGTTTTATGTCCAATCTATCCACCTGCAATATGTCTGTCTTATTTGAGAAAGGCAATTTTTTGTGACTTAACATCATAGTAGTTTAATATATTCAAGTCATGGTTCTCTCTAGTTCTACAGAGAGAAGGATGCACAAATTTTAGATGCTGCACTTGGTCTATATGGATTTTGTGATAATATTGTTTTCATAGTTTAACACCCTACCCTCCCTTCTTTGATACAGGAACCAAGGACTAAGTCGTCTATCATAGGAACATTGTTCATGAACCTTGGAGAGTTTGTTTCATGTGGAAAGGATGCAAAACAGAGCACTAAGATACCTGTTTCTTGTTGCATTGGAGGAGTGACAACTGAAACAATATTTTGTGTAAGATTAAGCTCCTTTTGTCATTCTATCTGGTTTTTACCTAAGAACTTACTATTTGCATAAGGTCACCATTGCATATATAACACTCTCTAGTTACAAGGTAGACACACTGGTATCTAATGATGATCTCAAAGATTGAATCACTAGAAACAATTATGTCACTTGTTTCTTGCACTTTCGCACATTTTGACTGGGAACTTTGTTAAATTTATTTCTGTTGTATTGTTTTGGAAATACTTTGGGTTACTGATTCTTGATAATATTAAGTCATGCATATATAATGGGTTGCAGCCTTCTATATTTGGGTGCATTCTTAATAGGGAGTCCTTTTCATTCCATTTCCTTTTTCCATTGTATACCTTCAACTTGAGGACAACAGTGTTTTGATTAATGCAGATTACTCTCAGCTTTTTGGAGCTTCAGACATCTCAGGAAACAATGGATGTTTTTCATAGGATTATAGTTCCTTCACTATATTTTATTGGAGGCCATTTGTCATCTGATAAGGATGAATTATATGCTCTGAAAGTAGGTTTAAGGAAGGTGAATTTTTTCACATAATATGTTGCAGTAGGGAGATCAAAGAAGGCTTCTGAAGAAGAAGACAAGAGTGATGAGAAATTGTCTCTAGGGAGTGAAGAAAGTGAATTTTCCAAGTCAGATGACTCATCTTCTGCTGATGAATGTGAAGGGGATGGAGCTAATTATAGGCTTTGCTCTGAATTTAATAAGTGTTTGAGTTATGGACCTTTGGCAGCAACCAATCTTGTCGTTGAAGGTGTCCTCCATCTAGACTCTAGAAAATGTAGTTGGAAAACTTTGGGTGACGAAGAGTTTACCCAATTTGGAACCAATGCCAAAGTTGATTGACAATCCATCTTCTTCAGATTTTGATCACTCTCTGCCACAAACTTCTATGCGGAGTCTTCTTTCATGGAAAAGGAGAAAGGTAAGTTTCAAAGTGGTACGAGAGATGGGAGAGCCATTGTTGAATGAGGCATGCAGAGAAGAGGGTGGAGATGATATTGATTTTAATCGCCGAAAATCAAGATTTCCTACATAGCCTCCCCCAGTGAAGGTACAGTTTCCTCTCTTACAATGTTTTCACCCCTCTTGACCGTATCACTTTCCACAATACATCATACATAAATTAAAAATAGGAAAGGTTATGGTGCAATGTTGATGTATACTTGTACATTTTTTGGCATATTTGATAGAATTATTTTGGTGCAACAAAAATCAATTGGTTTATCATGTATGGTATTCTGTTTGGCTTAAATGCTTGTGATGACAGTTTGGTATCTTTGCATTTTTACGTATTTTATCTACTTGAACATCAATGTAAAAAGAGGTCAAACCATTATGTTTGTTTTGAATTTTATGTTTATTTTGATCCAGTGTAAGAGATGGTAGTGACTTGGATGGATCGCTTTTAATCAGGCTTTCCTAGACAGCCTCCTAGTGAATGTATGGTATTCTCTTTGGCTTGAATGCTTGTGATTACAGTTTGGGATATTTGCATTTTTAAGTCTTTTATCTACTTCAACATCAACGTAAAAAGAGGACAAACTATTCTGTTTGTTTTGAATTTTATGTTTATTTTAATCCAGTGGAAGAGATGGTAGTAACTTGAATGGATCACTCTTAATCAGGATTTCCCATACAATGATGTATGATTTGTCTCTTAAAATGAGAAAAGTACTAGTGTAACACTGATGTGTGCTTGCACTGTTTCTGGCATTTTTAAAGTGCTTCATTTTGGTGCTACAAACAAGCATGGGTGTGTGTTACTTTGTTTGGGCGTGAGTACTTGATATATTTTGTTTGGATTCAATGTTTTTTTATTACAGTTTGGATGCTTCTACTTGTGCATGATTTTCAAGTATTGAATTTATTTCAACATCAATTTAGAAACTCATAAAACCCTGTTGTTTGTTGCTTCAAATCTTATGTTCTGTTTACTCGATTTGTGTTTAGTGATCTCTTGCAAATCTTGTAGATATTGATACTAATATATGTTTATCTGTTGCAGGACAATGAGAGTGATTCCAGAGTAGTTCCAAACATGCCTGGGTATTTAGACATTGGAGATGACAACTTTACCATTGGTAGTTGGGAACAGAAAGAACTTTGTAGTTTTATAGCTTCCACTGTAACCTTTCTTGTCTTCCTTATCACCTCTGACCTTAACTGTACCAGAGTTGAATTGTTTCTCTTCTGGCTTTGTATATTTGCTTCCATTGTAACCTTTCTTTCCTTCCTTATCAGCACTGACCTTAATAACTATACCAGATTCGGATTGTTTCTCTTCTGGCTTTATAGATTTGTTTCCACTGTAACATTTCTTGTCTTCCTTATCAGCACATAACTTAACTGTAGCCAATTTGGATTGTTTCCCTTCTGGCTTTATAGCTTTGTTTCCACTGTAAAATTCCTTGTTTTCCTTATCAGCACAGACCTTAACTATCTCCAATTTGGATTGTTTCTCTTCTGGCTTTGTAGATTTGCTTCCACTGTAACCTTTCTTGTCTTCCTTATCAGCATAGACCTTAACTGTAATAGATTTGAATTGTTTCTCTTCTGTTTTTGTAGCTTTACTACAACTGTAACCCTTCTTCTCTTCCTTATTAGCACTGACGTTAGCTGCAACAGATTTGGATTGCTTCTCTTCTGACTTTGTAGCTTTTTTTTCATGACTGTAAGCTGCAGCTTGTAAGGCCACAGCCTTCTTCCAAGAATCAAGTAATTTAAGACAGTTTTACCATATCTTAGAACATTCATGAACACAGTTTTACCATTCTCTGCACTTTAATGCTTTGCAGCTCTGTTGGGTGTAGGTTTGATCCCTGTTTCTTTGCAACTTATTAAAAAGTTAAAATATGTCCATCATGGGAAACTGGGAAATTTTTAAATCTCTTGATACTTACCAGAATGATAAAGAGAGTTAGAAATAGTTATTTGTTTCTTGTATACTGTGCCCTTCTAGGAAGAGCCTTAAAGGCAGTTGTTTTCTGCTTGAAGTTTTTTTACTGTACTATTCTTTGCACATTTGCAATCCAAAGCATTCATTCCACAAATAATTAGAAACGATATGTTTCTTTCTCCAGTTATGCTATAATAGTTTCTATCTCTTGTAGGCGATAGCACCATGGGAATTGGCACTACAGACCAGGCTAAGTATGAACATGTCACAACTACAGAACATAGACAGTGAAGGACTTGGTGGTTATGGTTGGGTTGGGCACTTTCTTGTGATTTTTGAGCTTCCACAACATGTGTTCAGTTTACAAGAGGCCTTAAAGCTCCCTCCTTGCAATGCATCAGCAGATTTAGATGAGGTATATTAGTGCTGTCCTATGTCAAAAAATATAAATTGGTAATGTTGGTCTCTAGATATTTTGGAGCTATGATTGCTTGGACTTGACCTGAGAATTTGTTGCAGTATTGTAATTTTGTTTTTCATCTTGATTAGAAGAGTTGTTTTTCATCAATGTAATTATTTACAGTTTGCCCCAAGTTCTACCAACCAGAAAGCAATAAGTCTTATTCAACACACTTATTGAAAACCAAAAAACAAGTCACATCCCAACTTACAAATTATTTTATATATTGTTTCCGAGTGTAATTATTTTATAAAGTTTAAAGTCGTCGATTATAAAAAGAGTTAAAATTCTCATGGTCATTAGTTCACATTAGCTGAAACATTGAATCGTAGCCAGCAAGCTATCTATATAGTTAAGTCCAGTTATTTGCATTTGATTTTTAGAATAGAAAACAGTTTATTAAAAGAAGAAAAATAATATCTTCAAATTTTTAAATGTATTCACTTGTTAAATTCAAAGTTCATGTCAAGCGCGGTTTCCAATTTATTGACTTTGTTGTCTTCCTTTTT
>LPNX010666552.1:46355-67550 GCA_001517045.1 Pseudotsuga menziesii
GGTCAAGGAATACGGTTTCCACTAAAAATATATATTGATTTTTATTATAACACCTGTTAAGATGTTTATTGTAGCTATTATTGAGTGCCATGAAAGCACTCCATAAGTTGTCTCCAAAGAAAGTACCTTCAACATTTTCATTTCTGTAGTCCGAGGGAGATCAGAAGTCTATTTTCTAGGTCTATATGTTGTTCTCTTTCTTGGTATTAGATTTTGATTGAATGATCTTCGACACTCTAAATATATCATGTTGAAAGTGAAACATACTAATGCCATGTAGAGATTTCAACAACTTCGAGTTTGGAAAAGGTTCAAAATAGGAAGTGGAAACTTTAAACTAGGTACAAAAGTCAAATTCTAGGAGAGTGAAATTGCAGATTTCCAAATGGATCCAAACATTGTCAAAGGATTTTGAATTTATGTTCTAATACATGGACCAGACCCAAATACATCTCTATTGACTGTATGTAACTTCATATTAATATTTGAAAGAACTAATGATAGAGGAATTAAGCCATCATTAAGATATGCCAATTATTTGTAGCGATTTGCACATAGGAGCAACGCAAACATTGAGATAGATGCAAATGGAATGAAGGAGCACACTTGTATTATTGTTTATGCAGAGAGTACATATGATACAAAATCAAGGGCTTCTCTTCTACAGAAAACTCAAGATAACTGACGACATGAATCTTAAGAAGTGCAGGAAAGAAGATAGGCGCCAACGTGAAGTGGTGGGTACTAATGTGGAACAATATTCCCCTTTCATTACCATATGATAGGTGTCCTTTAATGCTTTGCAACTCTATTGGGTGTAGGTTTAGAACAATTTTCCCATTCTCTACACTTTAATGCTTTTCAGCTCTATTGGGTGTAGGTTTGATCCCTGTTTCTTTGCAACTTATTAAAAAGAAGTTAAAATATGTCCATCACCAGCAATTGCGAAACTTTTAAATCTCTTGATACTTACCAGAAGGATAAAGAGAGTTAGAAATAGTTATTTGTTTCTTGTATACTGTGCCCTTCTAGGAAGAGCCTTGAAGGCAGTTGTTTTTTGCTTGAAGTTTTTTTACTGTACTATTCTTTGCACATTTGCAATCCAAAGCATTCATTCCACAAATAATTAGAAACGATATGTTTCTTTCTCCAGTAATGCTATAATAGTATGAACATGTCACAACTACAGAACGTGGATAGTGAAGGACTTGATGGTTATGGTTGGGTTGGACACTTTCTTGTGATTTCTGAGCTCCAAAAACAAGTGTTCAGTTTATGAGAGGCCTTAAAGCTCCCACCTTGCTATGCATCAGTAGATTTAGATGAGGTATATTAGTGCTCTCCTATGTCAAACAATATAAATTGGTAGTGTTGGTCTCTAGATATTTTGAAGTTATGATTTCTTGGACTTGGCCTAAGAATTTGTTGCAGTAGTGTAATTTTGTTTTTCATCTTGATTAGAAGAGTTGTAAGTTGTTTCCACTAAAAATATATATTGAATTTTATTATAACACCTGTTAACATGTTCCTTGTAGCTATTATTGAGTGCCATTGAAGCACTCCATAAAAGACAATTCTTCTTTTCAGTTCACCTTCTCTTGTTCCAACAAGGCCAGCTCATCAAGCGGCTTCCCCTAAGGTTTCACTTCCCTCTTCTCTTTTGATTTATGTTTATTGCATGTTTGGGAAAGTAGGTTTATACAGCTTTTCTCACATACACAAGTCATACATTTTACGTTTTTGTTGCACCAACATTTCCAACTTGTGTTTGAGTGCATTTGTTACACTTTTGCACCAAATCATACATAGCAGAATGGCGACTCCATAGGTAAAGAAATCTATTATTTATTCTTTTGGGCGTTGGATTTGAGACTTTCTTAAATAATTCATCAGTTTCCATAGTTTTCATGTCATTCATTAACCACATGACATATAGGGGTGAACTCCTTCACAGATTGCACTATGTTTACAGGTTTCTACCTGTGCAGTCGAGCATAATTGTTTTGTGGATTCGTTGATTATATTTCCTGTTGAAATCCATTTCTTGGTTTAGAGCTGAGTTTTACTTTTCTTAGGTACTAAATAGTTGCAGATTTAGCCATTCAAGTTTAATTTTAACCAATTCTTAAATTGAATTTGTTAGATTAGATTTTCCTATTTTGCACATGATCTTGATTATTGTTGTTAGCTGTTGAACAAGATAAATAATTTGCTTCATTGTTTTTCTATTTTACAAGTGATTATTTTTTATTGGATTTTGTAGGAGTGAGCTTAACTTATAAGTGGGCCATTGAGTATGAAGAGCTCGTTACTGAGGATTTGCCATTCCGTATGAAGAGCCTGATGTTGAGGCTTTCAAGCTGCTAAGTGTGGTTTTGAAGCTGCTGACGTGGGATTTAAGTATGGTTTTGAAGTTGTTGATGTGGGATCTAAGTATGGTTTTGCAACCAAGTGCAAGTATGACGGTTTATCCATTGTAATATTTTGAAAAGTGATGGCTTTCCCATAAAGTTATATGGAAATTAATATGTGTTTTTGAGAAAACTCATATTTATTGTAATACTTTTGACATTTCATATAATATAATTTGTGGTTTAAAACTTATATATATGGTTTTACTTTATAGTATGTATCAATGTTGTAATTATTAACTAATTAATGTGACATTACATGATTTACATGTGTATTAGATTTTATTTACAAGTGTTGTAATTAATTATAATGTGACTGCATAATTCGCATGTGTATTAGATGAGAATAAATGTATGATTTTTTTTTTTAATTTAAACATAATATCATATTAAAAATTTATATTGATTAATAATGGACACCATTCAAACTACTAAAATATAATGACCATACATAAAGCGACTAAAAATTGACTAAATTAGTGACCAATAAATGAGATTAAAGACCAAAATTCGCAAATAAAATGACCAATAATTGAGAGATACGCGACCAAACAATGAGATACAAATGACCAGAAAAATGACCAAAATTCGCATATCAATGATCAAAAATCAGTTTTGGTGGCTAATTTATGGTCTTTTATTACGCGACCAAATTTGGTCATATTCTAGCTTGTCATGTGGTCATTAATTTGGTCACAAATGTGGTCATATATTTGGTCATTGATTCAAATATATGACCAAATTAATGACCAAATATATGACCAAATTAATGACCAACCGACAAGCTATAAATGACCAAAATAAAAATGACCAAATTTGGTCATGTAATAAAAGACCGCAAATTAGCCACCAGCGATCACCAAACAAAAAGTGGTCATTGATATGCGGATTTTGGTCATTTTTTTGGTCACTAATATCTCATTTTCCATTAGTGATTCTATCTATCTTCTTTGGCTACTAATACTTGATTGTAGCCTGAGAATCCATCTAATAAAGAAAATAGTTCAGAACCTGAGACCATTTGTAGTAGTTGCTCCATGGGTGGAACAGGATAATTGTCTTTATCTGAAGCGCGGTTTAAATTCCTGAAATCCACACATAGCCTGATTTCTCCATATTTTTTCCTCACTGGTACCAGATTTGAGACCCATTCAAAGTGTCTGACCTTAAAATGGATTCTAGCATCCAATAACTTCTTAACTTCACTCTGGATCAGAGGTTCCAATTTTGGATGCATTTTCCTTAAAGGTTGCTGATAAGGTTTGACGCCAGATTTGATGGGGATAACATGCTGGATGATGCTAGTGTCATATGTCTTCAAATATTCGTATGTCCAGGAGAAAACATCTTTATATTGATTAAAAAGACTGATGAACTTATCTCTTTCTGCTGGTGAAAAACATTTTCCAAGATTCACATATTTAGGATTTGTCTCAGTCCTTAAATTTATCAATTCGAATTGTAGATATGAGTTGTGAGTCTTCACGTTTGCTGGTGTTCTAAATTTTTCATTCAAATCGAACATTCTTTCTAAGGTTCTGACTCCTTTAGGGATGAAATTACCATATTTCAGCTCGGCCTGATGTTCTTCATCATCTATAATCGCCCCTTTAAATACCTCGTCATTTGTTAAGCACTCTATAATCTGTTGATCATCGTCGAACACTCGTAGGTTGGTAATCATGTCTAGAACCGAGGGCCTGAAAAGCAATTCAATGGAGCACCGATTATTAGTAGGCACAAGCCTAGCAGCTGATGTGGCCAACAAGTCAACTGCTGCATTTTTAAGTCTTGGAATTGATATAATATTAAATGCGTTAAAACATTTGAGTAGATCCCATACCTCATTTTGATAAGCTTTTAAGTGAGGAGAAATACAGTGTATTTGATTCCGAATCTGTTTTACAATTATTTCAGAATATCCAAAAACTTTCAGATTACTTACCTTTAATTTGATTGCTTTCCTTAAACCTTGGACCAACGCTTCATACTCAGCTATGTTATTTGTGCATTCAAACTCCAATCTACATGAAAGAAAATGTTTATTCTTCTTGGGGTCGATCAGGACACAGCCGACCCCTGACCCTTCTAACGTCTTAGAACCATCAAAAAACAATGTCCAGAAATCGCTAACTATTGCATGAGAATCTACTTCTATCGCTAAGTTTACTATTTTACAGTCGATTTCATCAGCCTGTGAAAATCGAAGGAGATCAGGCTGAGCGTCTGGCGTGTTGCTGGCTTCTTCTTCTTGGTAATTTCCTAGTTCTAACTCAATAAAGTAATTTCCCAACACAGAATCCACAGGTTCATTTTTTTCTTCAAGCTGAATAACGTTGTACTTCATATGGGGCTCCCTCATAATTTTGATTTGATTCGGGCTTCCTTTATATGGGAGCCACAGATGCAACCAGTCCGAGGCAAAATATTTGTTTAGTTTTTTCAACTAGTCTCTACTCAGAACAAGCCCATAAGCGTCTGGTATATCGGCCACCATGATATCAATAACTTGGCACACTTTATCATTTTAAGACAGGCAGACTAGGGCATCCTCCATTTCCCCAATTACTTTCACATTCGTCCTATCCAACTGAACAAACCTCCACGTGGATGGCTTAGGCTGCCCATTTATCCTTTTACAGACTGATATCGGCATGATGTTAACTGACGCCCCTGAATCTACTAGGAAATTATGTACGTTGTGGTTAAAAATTTCAAAAGTGAGGAGGAAAGGTGGATTCTTGTTCTTAGACTTACCCCCAATTCTTGCTTCCCCGATTTATTCTTCTTCCTTGGGTTGATTGTCAGTAGGAGGCCTCTCCTCTGATGCTTCAAGTGCTTTCAAAAGTTTTTCTTTCTGCTGTGGCACCTTACACATTTCAAATAATGAGATATTCGCCCTTACCTTCTTTATATCTTCCACAATATCATAATCCATCTATGGTTCGGTGGGATGCGGCTTATCAACATTCATTTTTTCTCCATTGGGCTTGGAAAACATATCATTCTGCCTAGGATCTTGGCTGGTAATGGTGAATTTGAGAATTTTATCAGCTGAGGAATTATTTTGAAATTTCTTAACATTTTTATGAAGCCTTTTAATCTTTGGGAGCATGAGACTGTTTTCTTTAGCTAGCCCTTGGCTCCTTGTTGTTACGTTCGTTTCCATGACATCCTCGTATCCCCAATTCCTCTCTTCCTCAGCATCTAATAACGAAACAGAGTTCCACCGAACCATGGTCTCATCTTCTTGTTCTTTCATTGACGTGTTACTGTCTTTTCTTTCTTCATCTCCATCTTCTGTTAATTTAGAATCCAACAATTGATTCATAACCAACATCATTGAGTTTATCCATTGAGGACAATTCTTTTTAGAGTGGGGTTGTTGGTGAAAAGTGCAAAAATTGTCCATTCCTACCTCTGTTAAATTCATAGATGCTGAATTGTGCGGGGGAGGTTGGGATTGATTATTATCCTCCCTCTTCTTGTAATAGGGCTTGTAGAACTTTTGAGCTTCCTTTTCCTTTTCCAAGTCTATGATTCTGTTAGAAAGCTTTTGCATCATTTTTGCCATACCTTCAAAATCTGGTGATTGCTCTTCCTTAGGCTTAGTAAACAACAAGGCTTTCCTCCCCACAATTTTCTCTCCTGACTGTTTGGGATAATCTTCAATGCTTTCCCTTTCAGCCTCTACTATTTCCGCCTCCTCATAGGTCTCCGCCAAAGTAGGCTTGGCCTTTATTTTGGCTAACATGGCCAACTCAGGTCCTAAAGCTGAGGTATAATATTCAATCAGGACTTTGTACGATGGTCTATCAGCTTCAGAAAAATTCTTGAGATACGCTACAAACCTTTGGGTGAAACTATGCACATTTTCCTTTCTCTCTTTCTTCAAGGCGCATAGTCATTTCATGAGAGCTGCATGAGTCTTCTGGGTTGCATACTTACTTCTAAAAATTCTCTCGAAGGTATCCCAATCAAGTATAGAATTTGCAGGCAAACCAAAATACCATGATACTGCAGCTCCTTTAAGGGTGTGCGGGAATAGTCTGCAAACTACATCCTCATACTCCCCATCCCTTAACCCTTCTACTGCCAAATAAAAAATTTGCATGTGATCATCTACTAGTATCTTCTCACTTGGGTTGAATTTGGGCAGCATTTTTTCAAAGGATTGAGGTAAATCATGCAATGGAGGTGGTAGGTTTAAAGGTGATCTGGCTCTCCAGGCAAGTGGTGGATTTGGTGGGTTGCGGGGTTGATTGGGATTTACGCCAGCCATGAGTCTGGGTGGAGAGTGAGGAGGTGAGCAAATAGGAGTGTGAGCAGGAGAACTGTTAGGAGTATCCGGACCTTCTTGATTCAAAGGCAGCACAACTTCTTGTAAGGCTATTTCTATGAGTTCTTCCCAATCCTCAACCAGCACCGAGTCTTCCAATATAGGGCGATCCTTCCTTTTATATTCTCTTCTGGGCAATTCAGGGATGATCAGAAATCCTCTGATCTTCTTCACATATGCCCTAGTGTGTCTTCTTATATTATTAACAACTTCGTTGTCGATAGACAACAAATGTTCTCTACCCCTTTCTTCCGGAATTGGATTATGAAGCCCACTGCTTTCTGAACTATTACTGGTGGAATAGTCTCAGGAAAACGGGTTTCCTCGACCATCCATGCACTGGAGGCCCTCCTTCTAGCGCCAAAAAACTGTTGAGGCCTAAAAATTCACAGGCGACAACAGCAAGGGATTCTCCCCAGTCAATGTTCCCAACTAGCCCGTGACTGTTTGATGTAGGGAATCCGTCCAGTTTGCGGTCCAGCTACCGTAGGTCAAGTAACAAAAAATAAAGGTTTTACCGGTTGCGGCCTAGTCCACTGTATATATATTTTTATTTTTATTTAAAGTATGATATGCAAGTGCCTACCTAACATGTGAAGTAATAAAGAGTGCAAGGAGTATTCACAATGTGATGCGCAGGTTCTTACCTCTCGTATTAGACTCCCAAGCATCTAAATCACATATATTGCAAGAAAGTAAATGCTAACTAAGCTATCTCTAGAGAGCTGGATATTAATTCATGAGTAATGCATTACTGTCCACGTGTTATGGCAAATCACAGATAGCTGTTCTTATAACCAAACATATAAACATGAATGAAAGAATACATGATAAGATAGCTCATCACCAGTTAAAAATCCCATTACTCACAGTGGAAAACATCACAGAATACACTGGAGAACATTAAGACAAGAACATAGGTTCATAAATTTAGAATGCTCTCACAGTCCGTGAAACACAGTCGAAAATGAAATAGTTCCCATTCAACATCATTCATTAAATCACATTGAGGCATTCCACTTAGCACTTTCTCCAATAGGAAAATTTGCAATTTATGGTTGTAAAACAAAATAGTTCCTCTTACAAACACTAGTTTACAAGTTTTTCCCCAGAAAAAAGCCCTTGTAAGTTCTAACTTTCAAATATTTAAACTAAAACAATTGACCGCTTGGGCTGCCCCCAAACGTGTGACCTTTCGGTCCCTCAAGACGTTTCATATCCCTATTTTTTTATCTTTTTTGTGAGCACTCATGATCCGCTGAGTAACCAACAGACCTTTTAGGTCTGTGCCTTTGCTGCTATTGATTTTTCTTTATACTCTACTTGCCCTCCTTGCGATCCTGTCGGTTTCAGTTTGACCTTCGCCAAAACTGCCTAGCTCCCTTCTGCCACCTATCTCCCAGCTATAACTTCGCGCCACGGTAGTCTGAACAGTCTCTTGAATCCTCCTGCAATTAAATGACATCTATCATTCATTGGGACCGTATTTTCAATAAAATCAAACTACGATAAATTATATCAACCAAAACGTCTAAGCAGCAAGAAGGCCATGTACTGCATTATTGTTATGAGAACTTAACAAGCGCCGACACCACTATCTCGTCCACCTATGGGTTCGAAAGAAATCACCACCGACGGAAAACGAAAAACTCATCGACGCCTTCGAACGCTAACATCAGAAGGGTAGACTTCTTCATAGCCGCATAAGCAGGTCTTAATAGGCGATGGGCACTGCGAAAACACTTAGGCCTGTCGGAGTCGGAAGAGTTATGACCTAAGTTGCGGGCGAAAAAAATTCTAGTCGAAAATGGGAAAGACATTGACATCGGAAGCCAAGTGCTTTGCACAAATGCAACGGCAGAAGAGAAAAAGGCTACAGACACGTGACCAAAACCAACGCACATCGACGGGCGGAGCACTTACATTTAGGGTGCTTAGCTGCTTTGGGAGCTGCAACGGCGGAAGACGAACAGACAACAGCCTTCGATCAATAAAAATGCTAAGTGTTTGAAAAACTTAAAAATTTAGCAATGGTTAAAAACGGTTTCACCTCCGAAACAGAGGTTTTACAAAGAACAATTTGTCCGAATCATCTTTAACTAGCAAAACAAAATAGACTCCAAAATCTGCGACCCACAGTCATTACGAACATAAGCAAATTTTGAAAAAAAATAAAAATAAATAAATAAATAAATAAATAAAAAGTACGAGAGTTAATCTTCAAAATAGTCTAAATTAAACACGACCAAAAAATTCATGGATCCAAACGATTCAAAACAACGTTAAATCATGAGGGGGACCAAAATTTGGGGAAAACAGTTGCAGCTGCAACACCCTGTTACCCCCTGCTGCATTTGTTCAAAGATTGTCAGCTACAAGCATTATGCATCATAGATATATTTATCATGCATCTTAGTAATGCATGCAATGACCCATAAAAATGATATTATTTAATAGAGTTAGTCCCATGGAATAATTCACATGGTTCTTAGGTTCCTTTTTTTGTTCCATTTATGCATTCATTGAAACTACCCTTCTTACATTATTTTTGTTAAATCAAGGTTACATATAATTTTTTGTTCAAATCTCATAGACATTTGAATTCCTCGCTCAGAATATGACTATGCACCCTTGTTCCCCTATGGATAATATTTACAATTCCTATATTTATGATTCATTTTGATATCAGATCTGAAAGTTGCATCCTCCCAAAAATGTTGATTTTGCCCAATTCTACACTTTTTCTACATGCACAATTAGCTTCGGAGACCAACTTCAACCACATGTAGAAGAACATATAGAGAGAACTAGATTTTTTTTTCTATATGGTGTTATTAGTACATATAACAAGGATCACTCAACAACTTTCATATATCCAATCTAACGCTCCAGTCAACTTCTATACAATTATAGAATTGACTACTTTTCACTTTCGCACGTTTTCCCAGACTGGAATTTTTAGCAATACTGGTTATCTCCCAAACTAAGCATTTCTAGAAAAACTTCATATAACAAAAGTTTTAAGTTTTTAAGAGTAGATAAAATGTTGAGTTTACAAAAAATGATTTTAACATCCGGGGTCCCTTTTATCTTCTATAAGCTTTCCAAAATCTCAAAAAAGTGCTCTTGAATACTAGATTTTGGCCTTTTTTCACACCCTGAATTCACGCCTTTTGGAATTTGGCTCCAAAACTCTAATTTGGCTCCATGACCACACCATAGTAATTTCATCCCAAATAGGACCCTCATCGAGTCTCCAAACATGGATCTTTAAAAGTCAATATTTCAAGTCTTTTTCCAATAAGGAGAAGGTTGGACTCAAATTTCTCAATGACATTATTGTGAATTTCATCAATGGCATCTAAAAATCTCATGTATCACTAAATTGCAAGCTAAACTACTCCTAAAATGACCAAAACAACTTTTATGCTCTAGTTTTTTTTTTTAACTTTCTACATCGCCAACGTGAGATCGAACCTTCCTTATCATCCTTTTCTGTGACTACCTCATGGAAAAACCTGTAATGGAACTCCAAAGTGGAATTGGTGATGCCTCACATAATGTTCCTCGAGATACAATTTTGCACCCCTTCGGATGGGTTTTGATGACCACCACAAACCTCTCCCTGTGGGCCTATTCCTCAGGACACATTTTTCTACCCTTGAAAATGTGTGCCAAATACCACTACAAAACTATAATATGTTGTATCCACATACTTCTATCCATGGCCTCCATGGAGCACTCTTCTCTGCTGCACCCCACATACTTTGTCCATTGCACCCATGGACTCTCCTCATTTGCTTTTGTAAACCTCTTCTCTGCTACACTTCACGGATAAACTTTGTAGTTCCTATAGACATTTATCTGCCACGCCCATAGAATCTTATTTGTGGATCCCCCTTGGAGTTCTCTTCATGGCACCCTTGCAAACATATTCTCCACCGTGCTCGTGGACCTTCCTCTACAGTGCTTGCAAACCATTTTCTGCAACACCCCATGGATTCTTCTTCGTTGAATCCAGCGGACTTATTCTTCATTGCGCCCGTGGACTCTTATCCACAAATCCCCCACAAACTTCTCTTAATGATACCCATGTGGACCTCTATTTATGGCACCTGCATATTCTGAATGATATCTACCTACATGTCCTTCTAGTGTGGTTGGTCTATGTCATACCTCTCTTGCCCAATGGCACTAGTGGGATCCACCTCAAATTTCCCATTTTTTTTGGGATTTTGCATTGTATAAAATTTGAATTTGGAAATAAGGAGAACTATTTTGAAATTAATTCTGGCCCCTTATATGTCAATCAACAAAACCCCATTTTTGTGGATGTATTTCTAATTCTTTGCTATAAGTGTGGATTTTCTTGCCACTACAACCCTGGTGTTGTAACTAGAAGCTCTAATTCCACTATGTAATGTCCCCATCCATCATTCTTATAAACGTAAGGGGACATGAAAAAATTATGGGCTTCCAAAATTCGCTCTAGGGGCATAATACAAAATTCATAAACAATTAAATGCATGTGAAGATGCATAAATATAATCACATCGTAATAAAATATATTTACACATACAACATACATAAATGACCATATTCATCACAAACATAATAATTAAAATCATTGCACCTTCAAATACAATGGTAAATTTGTTTATTCTTGAGAAAATCAAAGTTACTCGAATTTTAAAAGTTTTATCAAACAATTCCATCACTTATGAAACCTAGGAAAACCCTCCAACTGTGGAGGATGAAAAACCCAACAATTCTTTGAGTATGATAAATAGATTTGCAGAGAATGGTTTACAACACATAAGAAAATTGCCCGATAAGAGATGTCACCACATTAGTAAAGAAGAAAGATCCAATGTAACCCTCCAAAAACAACTGTATGTAACTGTATTGAACTTTCCAAATGCCTAGCATATTAATAACAAGCCAAAAACCATAGCATGCAGAATGTAGCGCATAAGATACTTAGTAAACATATAGACAACACCACATAGTGCATTCACAAGGAGGAGCTAACTATAAATCACTCCATGCAAACGTTAGCGCCCTTCATTTACTCAATAATTAGCTTTAACTGAATGTTCACTGTCTTCAACTGAAAGTGAACTGACTTGAAATGAATCTTAACTGTGTTTAACTAAATGTTAATTGACTTGAACTAAATGTTAACTGACTTAAATTGAATTTTAACTTACTTGAATTGAATGATAACTGACTTGAACTCAATCTTTAACTGACTACTGTGTGAGGAACCTCCTACAATAAACAATGAGAATGCATGGTATAATAGAAATAATAGAGTGCATAAGAGATTTTATTGATCGCAGGCCACTTCAAGGGGGAAACCTCCTTTGATCAAGCTCAATACAAAGAACTCTTGGATACCTTCATTGTCCTCAATGCTCACTTATATGCCAAGTCCAATCTAAACAACTATTACTCCCCATGAATGTGGGATAATATAACATACTAACGGGACGACTTACAAAGCATATGCGTCCAACAAAATATTATAAAGAAGTAAAGAGGAGGATTGACACAGTTTCTTAACATCCCCTCCCTCTTAGAAAATATTTGTCCTCAAAGATTTATTTGTGGAAACTATTGTTGAATCTGAAGGAGTGGTTCCCATGTAGCATCCTCCGGTTGCATGTCGTTCCACTGAATTAAGATCTCTGTGATGGACTGAGAGCGAAGTTAACAAGTGCGCTTATTGAGGATGGCCTCCAACTCCAAAATTATGGATCCTTCATTACTCAGTTCTGGTAAACAATTTGTGTTGTGATGTTGGTGCGAATCACTTTCTTAAGACAAGAGACATGAAATACTAGGTGAATGCGAGAAGGAGGAAGTTCCAATTTATAAGCAACATGCCCAATCTTCTGAAGAACAGTATATGGCCCATGGAACTTTGGAGCGACCTTCTGATTCCCTTTGAGTTTCAAGGAGAATTGCTTGTGAGGATGTAGACAAAGAAAAACCATATCACCGACTTGAAAAGTGCACTTAGAATAGTGTTGATCGGCTTGTTGTTTCATGCAGTTTCTTTCCATGTGAATATTTTCTTGTAGCATGTGAAGAATCCGATCTTGGTTTCGAAGAACCATGTCAACTTCTTGAACTGGTGAATTGTTGGGGGTGTATGGAAGGAGTATTGGAGGTACCTGACCATAAACTGCTTGATATGGAGTCATTTTAGATGTAGTATGGTGGTAATTATTGTACCACCATTCAATGAGCGGGAGCTACTTTTCCAACTGATGTTGTTGTTTAGAGGTGAAGCAACGAAGATAAGTTTCCAAATATTTGTTGATGACTTCAGCCTGACCATCTGTTGGTGGGTGATAAACTAAACTCATATTCAGTTTGGTGCCAGTGAGGCGAAAATGACTTGTGAAAGTTGCATCGCAGTCTGAGACAATAGAAGATGGGATTCCATGAAGACAGAATATCTGGTCCATGAAAATTTGTGCAAATTAGGAGGCAGTATATGGATGGCTGAGAGAAAAAAAATGACTATATTTGGAGATCCGATCAACCAAAACCAAGATTACGGTCTGCCCTCCACATTTAGGGATCCCTTGAATGAAATCCATCAAAATATATTTCCAATTCCTTGTAGTCATGGGTAAAGGCTCGAGAAATATAGGAAGGAGTGCAGTTTCACCCTTGTGGTGCTGACAGGGAGCACATTCGGCAACAATCTATTGAATTTCTCATTTCATTCCCTTCCAAAGGAAGTTACATCATGCCCATTCATACGTTTTGAGGAACCTAGAGTGCCCTATTGATGGAGAAGCTTGGAGTTCATAGAATACCACATGTTTAAGATCTATTCTATGGGGAATCATTAGATGACCCTTGTATTTCAGAGAAGAACCATCCCAAGAGTAATGTGGTACAAAAGAAGGGTTACTGGCCAACTGTTGGATGATTTTATATAAAGAAGATTCATTGACATAGCCTTGTTAAACATAGTGTAACCAATTTGGAATAGGAAAATATCTTTATTATCTTGTATTTGTCGAGGGTGTTCTTACGTGTCCATCAAAACCAATGCATCAAAAGCATACAAAAGATAACATGCAAGTGATTACATGTCAAATACAAGCTTCCCAAGAAATTATTTACACCAAATGTGAAGGAGGAAGAGCTCACGAAGAGCGTTGACAACAATAACACATGAGATGCTTGGGGACTAGTTAATAGATGTAGGATCGTACCGAGTTTATTTTGCATGAATAACCCGAGTATCCAATCAGCCAGAGTGGCCAAAAGCACAGATGAATACTGTTTCTATGCTCGAATGTTGATAAATAGATGGCACTAAGTATTGAATGATCTGAAAATATCCGCGTGTTAAAGTTGTGCTCATGCAACAATAACGCTCATTATTTTTCAGCTGCCAAAGCGCTAATCCAGCTATCAATCCAATTATGACAGGTCAACATGAAATCACTAAGGAATAATTATCTAGTTTATATCTACACCCAGATGATATCAACTATTCAAAATCATTCTGCTGGGAAGAGTGATATGAGTTTAAAATTAAATGGGAAGGGCAGAATTTTCCTACTAGTATTTAGATTTGGACACATATTAGAGTTAGATTATTTCCACTAGAGAAGGAAGCATGGATCCAACTCACTTACGATCCCTTATGAAATAAAATTCATTATTTAAAGGTTTAAAGTCTGTTATTGGAATTTCTTATAGGGAAATGATCACAAACTGCATAGCCTGGTTTGTACACATGGAGAACTATGGATTGGGAAGCAACTGGTAATTAATATATAGAATCCAAAAGATCTAGTGGATTTTGTTCAACACCTTCTTGATATGAAGAATAATATGTCTTGGAGAAGTACGATAAGAAATATGTGGCTAAGCGTCTCTTGTCATTAGAAATTGTTTTAGATGATACCGAGAGGAGTGTAATTGTGAGATTGAAGAAAAAACGTGGCTCTTGTGGGTTTAGCATCGACTCTCTTTGTAGCTCTCAACTCACAATCAATCATCCCAAACTTCAAGGAAAATAAGTATTTTAGTTTTAGATTTGGTGGAAGAGTACCTTTTGCATAAATCAGAATTTGTAATTCGATCCTAAATTTTCAAGATAAAGATTAGTTCCATATTTTAAGGCACTTGTTTAAAATAGTGTTATTTTTAGCACATAGACGATTATGGTTTGTTCAAGAATATCTTGTATATATTTTTTTAAGATATTAATTGAATTCGACTGGATTAGAAGTTCTATAGTTTATGGACCAAATATTCATGTGATGATCATTTTTTTATGTGCTTTTTTATGGTGAATGTTTTCTTCTTAGTAAATTTATTCGAATGGGTTGTTTTCTAATATTTCAATAAGTTTAAATGTTTGAGAATCTTCTTTGTTGTCTTCTCATATTTGAATAAGATTAAATGTTTCATAATTCTTCCTTGGTTTGGTTTGATGCTATGTCTCATATATTCAAAGTATTTTCACTTTTTTCCTCTAAAGATACTTTATAATTCATATTTATTTGATGCTTTATCGTAGTGGATTGTCATCTCCATTCAACTTTCAGCTACAATAATAATTTAAGTGTCAAATAAAGTGTCATCAATCTTTCCTTTGACAACCATAACCATGTATCAAAGAACCCATTATATTTCTTATTATTATTCAAACAATCTTGACTCCATGCCCAATGGTACATATACTCCAACCTTACAGACCACATTATAAAGCTTCCCCTTATCTACCAATATAGACATCGTACCAAAGAAGATAGATTGTTGTTGTAGTGGTTACCTTGGGGTTTCTTTGATACAACCCAAAGAAATTCTGAGTGATAACATTTTGGCACAATCCCCAGGGAATGAAAGTTGAACCTTTCTTTGGAGAAATGGAAAATACTAGATCTAATTTTTGAAGGTGGATAGAGGTTAGGCACATGAAGGATGTATATCATTCACAAGATGACTCCACTATCAGCAAGATCCAGAAATCAAAATTTCACTAGTGACTCCACTGTCTCAACATGGATTCACAATCTGCAAGGTATGCTGCTATGAATAATGCTCATATTCCTAGCTTTCCAAATCGCCTTCCCCATATAGAATGGCAGTCATACTTTCCAGAATTCAGAGATCAGGAAGGAGATGATGTTGCTCTACATTTAGTTAAGTTTCATATGCACACACTTAAACTAAGAGTTGAATTTCATGAAGAATTCAAATATTTTTATGGTTACTTTGGAAGGAGAAGCAAGATCATGGTACGAAAGATTAAGACTTGCTAGTCTTTATTCCCTTGAAGATTTCTATCCAGTATTTTGCAAAAATTATAAAGAAAGCTATCCTTCTTTACTATTGGTTGAAAAATTCTGTGGAAATATTGAAAATATTTTTTTAACACATGGGAATTAATATTGACCATGATGAACTAATGGAGGGAGAAATCAAGGAATTCCTGTCCGATTTATATAATAATCAAGAGGAAATAGGAGCGACTAGTTTCCATCATACTCAAGAAAATATTTAGCAAACAGTAGAGCTCCCTTTGGCTGAAAATGAAACTTGTCATGATCCTGATGTAAATAATCATGTTCCCTCTCCTTAGATAGATGAAGGTCTGCAGCCAGTTTGCCATATTTTCCATGATCAAAATACAAGTTAGGACAACCAAATAAAGGTTTCTTCATCTCATTTTAATCACTGAAATCTTGTCTCAAGAAGAAGTATATGAAAATCAGATCTCTGAAATTGTTTGCATGTAAATTCTAGGTAGTGAATTAGTTCAAATTGATGAATTTTCATGTTTGCAAGAGGATCAGGTGGTAGGAAATGTTTCCCTTCATTCTTTTGAAAATTAAAATAATAGTCTTCAAACAAAGCTACCAAAATTGAATGAGACCAAATAAGAGTTGTTTGATGAACAAGAGGATAGTCTCGATCCACATAATATGGCTATTATATTTGAAGATGTTAAAAAATGTTTGGATATTTTTATCGATAAATCTATTGTTTCCATTTTCTTTGAGGATGATCTTAACCATAACAAAATGGACTAAGGAGCAATTATAAATGATAATTTTCCTTTTCTATTGGATCATCAAGACAAGGTGATTTTTCATGTTTTCCAAGATCCTGTGGCAAATCTGTTGCAATCTTGAGTGAAGGAATATATTTTGTTTTACACATGATATGGATTCTAGTTTCATTATAAGTTATCATCCTTTACATTTTTCTATCTGGTTAAGGAAGGTGTGAGTAGGATTCAAGCGACTAACCATCTCATTTCATGGTTGCAATGGATATTCTGTATCGCCTAATTGGGAAGATTCTCCTAGCTTCTTAGGGTAGGATGGATTGTACATAATTGTGTGTCAAACGCAAGTCGTGGAAGACATTATTTACACCAAATGTAAAGGAGGAAGAGCTCACGAAGAGTGTTGACAACACTCACACATGAGATGCTTGTGGACTAGTTAATAGATGTAGGCTCGTATAGAGTTTATTTTGCATGAAGAACCCGAGTATCCGATCACCGAGAGTGGCAAAAACAAATGCATGAATACAATTGCTATGCTAAAACATTGATAAAGAGATGGTGCTAAGTGTTGAATGATCTTGAAGTATCCACATGTTAAAGTTGTGCTTTGGAAACAATCACACTCATTATTTTTTTTAAGCTTCCAAAGCACTAATGAAGGTATCAATCCAATGATCACAAGTCGACATGAAATCACTGATGAAGACTTCTCTAGTTTAGATATACACCCCAATGAGATCAATGATTCAAAATCATTCCACTGGAAAAAAGTGATATGAGGTTAAAATTAAATGAGAAGAGCGTAATTTTCTTGCTAGTATTTAGATCTGGACATGTGTTAGCGTTAGATTCATTTTGCTAGATAAGGAGGCATGGATCCAACTCACTTATGATCCGTTGTGGAATAAACTGCATTATTAAAGGTTTCAAGTTTGTTATTAGAATTTATTATAGGGAAATGATCACAAACTGCATAACCCGATTTGTCCACATGGAGAACTATGGATTGGGAAGCTATTGGTAATAAATCTAGAGAAGCCAGAAGATCTAGTGGATTTTTTTCAACACCTTCTTGATATGAAGAATAATATGTCTTGGAGAAGTTCTATAAGCAATATGTGGCCCAGCGTCTCCTGTCATAAGAAATTGTTTTAAATGATACTGAGAGGAGCGTATGTTGGAATTTTGCCCTCCTCCAAGGATCTTGACCTAGGTTCAGTCCTTTCTTCTTAGCACAACAAATCCCAAGATATTGGCTCAATAGAGAAGATCTCAGTCGGCAGCACTTGCGACACAGATGCAGTCTCACCCGATATATCTCTCTCAATGGGTAACTGCCAGAACCACATTTCCACAGTTGGGTGAAGAATTTATAGTACCTCAGTCCCTTACCAAGGAGCTCAAAAAAGCATGCAGGTGGATTATCTATGCTTACTTTGAACAATTATACTGTGACCCAACTTATCTTATGCAACTTATTATAACAATAACCTTTATGCAACATACTTGTATTCAACTGATACAATGCGATTGATATACATCTATTCATTCATAAGCAAATCTATAATCATTTATACAATGCAATATTTAAACAAGTAACTCAAACATATTCAACATTCACACATATACACAAGATATATTGTGGAAACCCATCTGGACAAAAACCACAAAGGTGCTCTTCATCTGGCATGAGAAATATATGCACCTTTCGTCTGTGCACTAAGCTACAGACTCTGTTCTCGATCTTCTTCTCTATCTTTAAAGACTCTTTCTTCCTCTCATGCTCTCTGATCTTCTCTCCGCTTTCTTTCTACTCATATTCACGAATGATCCACACACAACTTGGATCGATTCAACCTCTCCTATACTTCTACGCACTCAGATGTATATTCTTCAACTCATATGCACTCAACAACACTAACAAACAACAAAATACAGAGAAACTAACAATCTAACAATACAGAGCTAACAACAGAGAAGCTAACCCTCATACAAATTGGGTTCTTTCTTTTATAGACTCTTTTACTGTTTCTTTCTCAGCCAACATCCTATACTTAGCCAATAGGTTGTCTTTCCTATTCTAGTAACACCTAACGGTATGCAAAAACATCCTTCCTTAGAAAGATACCTACATACATTTGGTTTCCGCCGGATCTAGAAAAAAACCATACCCACAATCATTATGGCCTGCCACTTTCTAATAGTCACACCTTACTATCGTTTTCCAGCCATTATGCCACTTGCACGCCTTTGCATGCCTTCTGATACTATTATTCCATCGCATATTCCCTTGTTGCACTCCTTCATTCTGTCACAAGTTCCTCTTTTGTTGCGCATATTCCTTCTTCTTCCATGATGTCGCTGCTTCTATCATATCTCCTTTCTCTTTTTCTTTCTTGTCGCTGCAGCTGTCACATCTCCTTTCTCTTCTTCTTTAGCCCTTCTCCATACTCGAGTATAATTCTAAGTGAATTCTTCCTTCCTTTCCCTAGGCCCAATAGGCCCCCAACACTCACCCGTGGCTCATCCCAAGCCACTCAAAGCTATTCCTCCATGTCCTTCCTTGTGCTGAATTTACTACGAAAATATTCCAAGATTTTCGCCACTTTCTCGACTTCCAACCACACCTCTTCTTCTATTTTCTACAATTGTCCCACAAGGTTAGAGCTGACATACTCTAGCATTATCTTCTCTAGTGATGTTGTTGCTTCATACACCTTCTAATGTATAGGTTGAATTATGCCTGTAACTCTTTTTGCTTCATCCTGCATCTCTTCCACCTTTTCCACACAGTGTTGATGTTGTGTGCGCAACACTGTTACTTACTACTGTAATTTCCTCATCTTTGTTGCCTTAGCTATTTTCTACGCTAAGGGTAGCTCCTTCATGTCATTCATTATCTGAGTAATATTTGCTTCAAGGGAAGTCATCTCATTTTCAATTTTCTTTGATTGCTCATCATCCATTAGTGGTTCCCAAGTCTGAGTGACTTTGTTGACAACCTTGGCACATATCGTTTCTACTTCTTCTATCTTCTTTGCAGCTTCAATTGTTGCTTCTCTTCTTTCCTCTATTACTCGTGGGGGTGTTCTTGGGTTTACTTGCTCTTCAAGCTGTGTGGCCTTCTTCCTAAGGTCTTCGACTATTTCACCAAGTCGAGCGACATTCGTGTCTAGCGCCATTTCTTCTATTATTTCACCTTCTGCAAAGTTTTTACAAGCTATAGCTACTTCCTTGTCGATTCTCTGGTAGTTTTCTTTCCATGCCTTCATCTTCTGCTAAGTTTCCTGTACTACTAATTTCTTTTTCTTGATATTTTTGTTCGCGGCCTTCACTTGCTTAACCAAGGAACACTCTCACACTTTTATTTGTGCAGCTACAACACTCTGTATTGCGTATACTTAAGTCATATCCATTAACAAGAAATATATGGTTATCTATCTGATGTCCTTGCCAACATTGTTAAACTCTGGAGTTCCTAGATCAAGAAATCCTCCCGACAATTTAAATTTTATTGGTGGGATTGGAATTGGTATTACACTTGGTTCTACTTTTGAAGTCTCTGGTGGATCCTATGACTCAATGGTTGGGACTGAACAATTGAAAGCAATTTTAACATCTTCAACCAATTTACACAAAGATTTGAGCAGATAGTAACCATACCTAGAATCTCTTCTTGTCCCTCCTCTGTGGTTTTGAAGCTTGTATGCGCAACTTCAACTATTTCCTCAGTCATCATTTTCAAGTCTTCACTGTCCAAGCTAATGATATTTTCATTTTTGTTAGCCTTCATCTTATTCTTCTTCCTTCAGGACTCTACTTATTCTTTTTGAGGTTCTTCTTCTTCCTTTTCTATTTATGGGTCTTTTGGGGTTAAATTGGAATGACTCTCTGCTGAGTCCGAGTCCTCCAGTGGATTTTCTTCCTCATTCCCCTCATCTCGCAATGTGTTGAAATATTGTAACTTCAAAGGATATTCTAAATGTATTTTACTGATGTACTCTAAGGGAGATGCTATTATTCCTCCCTCCAAATGTTATTATTGTAATTTGTCATCATAGATCCATGATGTAAAACCTCCATTGTAATTCAGGTCAATAGTACACCAATAAATATAATATAATACTATTTTGAGTCTTCCTAGGTGAAGTCGACCCAGATAGTTTAGTGGGGATGACTTGATTAGGGTAAATGTAAGTTGAATTAAAGTGTATAAATAGAGAAGCCGGGTTCCTCATTAGAATACAGACTCAATCACTTGAGTAACACATAGGAGAGAGAGAGCTAGATCAACCATTAGAGGAAATTTGGGGTCTAAAATGGGCCTTATAAGAAAACATGCCAAAATAAGTTTTTGTGAGTTGGAATTCAAGAACCAATAGAATTTCAAT
>LPNX010666552.1:67831-126046 GCA_001517045.1 Pseudotsuga menziesii
AGGATAATACCTGTTTTGGGGTTTTATCTTATACATCTTATACAAAGGAATTTTTCATGGGTTTTCTTCCCCTTGAGGGTTTCCCAGGATAAATACCATGTCTATCTTGTGATTGTGTTTTTTTTAGTAATTTTGCATATTAGTATATGGAATCTTAACATGGTATCATAGCTAGTTTGAATAGAACAACTTTCACAAGGTGAAACTCTCTCTCCTCTCCCTTTAGAATAAATTAGGGTTTCTACAAAGTTTGGAATTTGGAATATATTCTTGCATAGAAAGTTGCACATCCCTAGAGCGCATCTATTGAGCCTAGGATTGAATTTTTTGGGTGGTTGAATCTTCGATAAATCCAAACCCTAATTTGGACCTGAATGAGAAAACTATAGAAAACCAAAACTAGAAATTGTGTAGAAGCTGCAACCTCGCAAGAAAGATTTGAAGGGTGAAGATTTGGGATCTCCAAAAACTAAGTCGACCAACTAATGCGCCTCAGACAAGCGCCTCTCCTAGTAAGTTCATCTTTTCATTTTGAGAAGTTTCAATTTTTAGTGACCTCCTGGATAGGATGGCCCCAAGCACTAAGCTTAAGGACAAACTAGAAGGCATATAAAAATTCCTAGCATGGAAGTCTAGGATTGGTCTCATTCTTAAAGTGAATGGCCTTGAGAAGTACATCAAGGATGAAGTTGTAGAACCAAAATAAGATGAATCTAAGGAGAAGCATTAACAAGACCTAATCATGGAAATGATGATCATTGTAGATTATATCAAAGATCGCTTGATCCCTCAAGTGTCATATAAGAAGACAACAAAGAAAATGTATGTTGCACTTTCCAGAATGTATGAGGGAAGGAACATCAATAGAAATATGAATTAGAGATCTCAACTGAAGGGCACCAAGATGAGTAAAGGAGAATCAATTCAAGATTAATTCATAAGGGTCTCCCAATTCAAGGAATAACTAAGTGTTATTGGAGACACCCTTGACGAGGATGAACTAATTTTGACTTCTCTCAATGGTCTCACTAGACCTTGGCAATCATTCATACAGACTCTATGTGCTAGGAAATAAAGTATGAATTTTGACATTGTATGGGAAGATTTCATTCAAGAAGAAGCTAGAGTAGCTAACAAAGAAGCTCTACTTAGAGAAGATGATCAAGCTCTAGCCATCCATACTAAAGGAAGAAAAAAATAAAACTTCAAGAATGGTAGCCATAAACCTTCAAAGAAGAAGTTTTAAAATAAAATAATAAACAATCAGAAGAAAGATTACTCAAAGTATCAATGTTATAACTGTCATAAGATAGAACACCTTGCCAGAGAGTGTCCATCACCAAATAAGAAGAATAACAAAATACATCATGCTCATCTAGCTGAAGATGAGGAAGAATATGAAAGACCTCGAAATAGACCAACAAAAGAAGAATATGTACTATTCTCTGCACTCTCTAGGTCTGTAACACTTGTATAAGATACATGGCTTATTGATGGTGGTGCTTCAAACCACACGACAGGGAAGAAGCAAACTCTGTCAAGAATTTAAGAAAAGATCTCTCCTAAAAAAGTATCATTAGGATATGACTATCAATATCCCATCAAAGGTATTGGTGAATGAAGCTACAAGATTGACTCTAGGATTTCCATGAAGATGAAGGAAGTAATATATGTACCAGGTTTGAAAAATAACCTACTTTCCATCTCAATACTAGATAAGAAAGGATATAGAGTTTCTTTTATAGATGGACAAGTACTTATGTGGTCCAAAGGAAAGACACTTGAATATGCTATGGTCATTGGTGAAGCAGAAGGAGGACATTACAAACTCAAAGGACATCCAGAGACATCCCTTTTCCATGAGACTACTAGCTCAAGTGAACTATGGAATATGAGGATTACTCACATCAACTACAAAGCATTTCCCTATGTGAGCAAGGTGGTAACCGAGTTACCATATCTAAATATTGATCATGAGGGAACTTGCAAAGGATGTCAAGAGGAAAGAACATCAAGAATCCATTTCTGAAAAGTGAAACAAATACTAAAGGTACATTGGAATCAATTCATTATGATGTATGTGGTCCTATTCCCTCCATATCATTAAGTGGATATGAATATTATGTCACATTTATTGATGACTATTCAAGAAAGACATGAATATTATTCTTGAAGAACAAGAGAGAAGTGTTTGGGAAATTCAAGAAATTCAAATCCTTTATAGAGAACCATTCAAAAATAAGAATCAAGACACTAAGATTAGATAATGGTGGAGAATATACTTCAAAATAATTAAGATTAGATAATGGTGGAGAATATACTTCAAAATAATTTGAAGCATTCTGCAAGGAGGCTGGAATCAAGAGGGAGCTAACCACTCCTTACAATCCTCAACAAAATGGTGTTTTAGAAATAAAAGAATAGAATCGTTACGGAAGCAATGAAGACAATGATTCATGACCAAGACCTCCCCATGCACCTATGGGATGAAGCAACAAGAAAAACCATATATGTGCAAATTAGATTGTCTCACAGTGCTCTTGGATTCAAGACTCTTGAACAAATGTATACATGAAATAAACCTGACGTGATCCCTCTTAAGATATTTTCCTATCCAGTCGATGTACATATTTCGAAAGAGAAAAGAACCAAGTTGGATCCTTCTAGAAAGAAGGGGATACTTGTTGGATACTGTGAAGTCTCCAAATCCTTCAGGATATACATTTCAGGATTCCATCATATCGATATTAGTAGGGATGTAACATTTTATGAAGATACAACTCTTAAGAAATACATAAGGTGCTAGCTTGAAGAAGTACATGAAGAGGATGTACCTTCCAGAATGATAGAAGTTGAACCCCTCATAAAATAGTAGCATCTAAAGATCATGATATGATAAACCTCAATAATTCCCTAATATGGATATATATCGAAAGAGAAAACCTGCTTGGGTAAGAGAAATCATACAAGAAGTAGAGAAATATGGATCTCCAAGAGGATCAACAAGAACAAGAAAAAGATCAAAACCATACTCTAGTTATGTAGCTTTGATGTGTGACCTTGTAGATCAATAAACCACTATCTACAAGGAAGATACACAGAACAAAGAGTGGGTGGAAGCAATTACAAAAGAATACTTGTCAATAATGAAGAATGATGTTTGGGACATAGTACCCAAACCATTAAACAAGAGTGTGGTATTTTCGAAATGGATCCACAATATAAAACGTGATGCTGATGGAAGTATTGAAAAATACAAAGCAATATTTGTGGCTAGAGGGTTCTCTCAGAAAGAGGGGATTGATTATGAAGAGACATTTTCTCTAGTAGCAAGGTACACTTCCATCAGAACCATCATGGCACTTTCTTCCATGATGAAGTGGGATATACACCAAATGGATGTAAAGACAAACTTCTTGAATGATATGATTGAGGAAGAGGTTTACATCGAAAAACCACAAGGATTTGAGGTCGAAGACATAGTGACTCATGTATATAAGTTGAAAAACGATCTGTATGGACTGAAGCAAGCTCCTAGAGCTTTGTATGGTAGAATAGATAGATTCTTGACAAGATTGAGATTTACCAAAAGTAAAGCTGATACTAACCTTTAGATGAAGATTATGGATCATGAACCTGTCATACTATTACTATATGTGGATGATATATTCTGACTAGAAATGGGAAACATATCACATAAAGAAAGAAGAATCTAGCTAAATAATTCGAGATGAAAGATCTTGGATGATGCATTATTTCCTCATACTGGAAATGTGGACGAGCCTAGAAGGAATCTTTCTGAACCAAGGAAAGTATGCAGTAGAAATATTGAAAATATTTGATATTTTGGATTGTAAATCCATGGACACACCTATGGAAATTAACATGAATTTGTTCTCTGATGAATCATCAAAGTTAGTGGATATGACTCAGTACAAACATATTATTGGGTCATTCATGTATCTGACAAATAGAAGGATAGATATATGCTTTGTTTCCAACACCTTAAGTCAGTATCTAGTTAAACCTAGATGGGTTCACCTGATAGCTGCAAAGTATGTGATGAGGTAGCTAAAAGGTACAGTAGATTTGGGACTTTACTATGGTAGAGATCATGGCTACAGATCGTATGGATATACATATTTAGATTGGGAAAGAAGTGTTATAGATAGAAACAACACCTCAAGTGGATGCTATTGTCTGGGATCCGCCATGATCTCATGGTTTAGTAAGAAACAATCCAGTGTTTCTCTCAATACAGGTGAAGAAAAGTGCATAACAACTTTCTTTAATAGGTGTGAAGTGATATGGCTTTAGAAATTGATGTCAGGTCTATTTGACATGGATTTGGATACCACGGTGATTCTTTGTGACAAACAGAGTTGCATAAAGATAACATAGAATCTAGTGTCCCGTGATAAATCAAAGCACATAGAAATCTGATACTTCTATATAAGGGATATGGTACAAAAGAGAGCTATAAAGCTCTAGTATGTGACTATCGATGAGAAAGTTGTTGATGTGCTAAGCAAGCATTTATCTCAAGTAAAATTTGAATATTTTCATGACAAGTTTGGTGTAGTTTGAAAAGAATTTCCTCGCAAGGAGGAACAATGATGATACTGCAAAATTTCCTTACAAGAAGGAATGATGAATATATGGACTCTCTTCAGAAAGGAAGAAACAATTGAAGATATGGACTCTCCTTGGAAAGGAAGAATAAGTTAAAGATATGAACCCTCCTTGGACAAAGGGGGAGCAGGTTGATAATATGGATCCTCCCTAGAAAGGGGGAGTGATGATAATATTGTCATTGATGACAGTGAAGCTCTAGTATGAAATAGGCCAAGTATGCCTAAAGATGATGACAAGGTTTGACATTCACTTGTGGATGATAGTATCCTCCCTTGAGGATGGTATTGTAGGAAATATCACTCTATTCTTGAGAGTGGTCCTAACTTTGAAGCTGAGATTCTCTACGATGAGTCCTTACATACGACATGGCCTACATTTAGGTGCAATCGAGATCTTCCTTGCAAATGTTACACTCACATGGAGAGTGTAACTAGATTTATATGTAGATGCCATATAATAACACTCTCTTGGGAGTGGTCCTAGATTTAGGTCTAACGATTCTATATGATGATTCCTCATGGACGTCGTAGTATAACACTTGCATGGAGTGGTCCTAGATTTCATTCTGAGGATGTCTTATGATGAGGGTATGCATCTAGGTGCGGTCGAGATCTATAGCTACAAACAATACTCTTTTATGGAGAGTATGCCTACATGTACATGTAGATGTTGTAGTGTAACACTCACTCGAAGTGGTCCTAGCTCTAACAGGATGTGTATGGTATATGATGAGTCCTTATGGATGACAGGTCTTGCATTCATGTGCGGATGAGATCTACATTCAGTTGTAGACTATTCAACTAGTGATGCAATGGACCCTCCTCATTAAGGGGGAGTAGGCTGATGGAGGATTGCATCATCCTTGGACCTATGTCCTAAAGTGATAGGGATTGATCATCTCATAAAGAAATCATGTGTAATGAAGGTAGTGTGGTGAAAAAATATCGAGAAGATCAAAGTGCTGCTGCAAAGGATCAAGAAGATCGAAGCGTTGCTTGAAAGGATCGAGAAGATCGAAGTGTTGCTGCAAAGGATTAAGAAGATAGAAGTGTTGTTGCAAAGGATAAAGAATATCGAAGTGCTACTGCAAAGGATTGAGAATATCAGAGTGTTGATGCAAAGGATCAATAATATCGAAGTGCTACTGCAAATGATCGTGAAGATCAAAGTGCTACTGCAAAGGATCAAGAAGATTGAAGTGTTTTTGTAAAGGACCAAGAAGATCAAAGTACTGCTACAAAGGATCAAGAAGATCGAAGTGCTGCTACAAAGGATCGTAAGATCAAAGTGTTGCTGCAAAAAGGATTAAGTGTCATGTGCTACATAAGATGAATACATTGAAGAGTAACTATTCTAGTTATTGATGAATGTCGAAAACTTCCTATGATGTATTACCTTGATGCTGTGGAAGATTCTCTCTCGTTACTCCTATAGTTGTTGATGATGTTGTTAGTAGAATACCCTTCTCATGAAGGGGGAGTGTTGAAATATTATTGTAACTTCAAAGGAAAATATAAATATATTTTATTGATGTACCCCAAGGGAGAACTTATTATTCCTCCATTGGGATGTTATTATTGTAATTGGATATCATAGATTCATGAGGTAAAGCCTCCATTATAGGTCAAGTCAATAGTACCCCAATGAATATAATATAATACTGGTTTGAGTCTTCCCAGGTGAAGTCGTCCCATACAGTTTAGTGGGGCCGACTTGATTAGGGTAAAAGTCAATTGACTTAAAGTTTATAAATAGATGAGTTGGGTTCCTCATTAGAACACATACTCACTCACTTGAGTAGTGCATAGGAGAGAGAGAGAGAGAGAGATATCAACAAGGAGGAGAATACATGTTTCGGGTTTTATGTTATACATCCTATACAGAGGAATTTTTGATGGGTTTTCTTCCCCTTGAGGGTTTCCTAGGACAAATATTGTGTCTATCTTGTGATTGTGTTTCTTTTGGTGATTATGCATATGCTATTGTTATGAATTTGGATTAAACGCCAATGATATCTAGCTTAGCATATGCAATATTAAAAAAATTGTGGGCTCTCCTTTTGTAGTTGTTCTTCCTCTTACGACATTTGATATTCTAGCATCGAAACATGCCATTCTTACGGCCAGTCCTCAACAATTTATTCAATGTATTTCTCTGTCATTATGGATTTCATCGGTAAAATTTGACACTGCTGGTCCTGGCGTGATTGCATGTTGACATGGTGCACGCTAATCTCAAATATAACAATTTAATGAAATCGTCGAACAATGTTGTCATCTAACGTACACATGTTCTTTTCCTGGTTCCTTATAGCTTCACCATGCATAAATAATTCAATGTTATTTTCTGTCTACCGTGCCCTTTTTTCTTGTCAAACCAAAGGTTCTGGTATCTGTCTCCTCTGTAGTTCACCAAAATATCTACCCCTTCGTTGTTTGGTGGGTCGTACAATGCTATAAATGAAATTAAAATTAACATGCAAGAGTAGTGAAATGACCTAACTTTTCCTGCACTTCAATGGAATATTTTAGTAGCTCATTTAGCATGAATTGACACCAGTTAATATGAACTCCCTCTGCATAGAGTTCATTGAGTGTAATGACTCCCACAGTGCATTGCTCTAGATGCATCTTGTGTAGTAACTTTGAGACCAACACCTTTGAAACAAAGCATACAGTATACTTATTAATGGATTCGATCAGGAATCCTCTTTTATTTATTACTACATCATATTTTTCCTTCATCCATTCACCTATTGTTGCTTCTTGATCCTTTTTGAGAAGTGGTGCTAGGTCCATTCCTATGAATGGTAGGCATGTGATGATTGCAACAAATTTAATATCTACAGGTATAGGATTTCCTAGGCATAAGAACCCACCATGAAAGAATACCAACAATTGCTTAACACAGGTCTTTATTGGTATGTTGTGGCAAAAATGTGGAATATATAACAACGGTAGTATTCTAGAGTGTTCCAATCCTCTATCCCATTCCTTTGAAACAAATAATTTGGGCGCCTCAAGTGTGTCCTATACAATATCCATGTAGTTTTTTCGGTCCAGTTCTCTACGATTATTCATATCATGATCAACAAAATATTGTTTTCTCAAGTTCAGCATAATATCCATCAACACCTTCACTCCTTTGGGAATCAATGGTACTATTAGTGGGGCCCCTTTTCGCTTTGGGATTTTAACTTTCGGTGTATCAGTGTGTCTAGGTGGGATATACGGTGGCATCAAATTTATTGTCTCAGAATATTCATCCTCCAGTGTCGGTGGTGCTGAGGTTATTGATACTTTTCCATTCCTCTTCAAGTTACTAGTGCGTTTTCCCCATGTGGTTTTAGATGGATTTGGTCTATCTTTTCCAGACAGCCTAATGGGGTTCAGATTCACTATTGGAGTAGTCTATGCAACAACTAGTGCCTCCTGTTGAGTTTTTGGTGGGCCCTCCACCTATGGTGGGACATAACCAACAATATCTTCCATGACTATGGTGGGTGATATGGGCTCAAAATCGACTGTACTTGTGCTGAAATGGAAATGACCATGCTACAAACAACTTGATTCAGATCTCAAGGTCATAGATGCAGTAGCTCTTCTCTCTTGCAAAAAAAATGAAAGGATCCTTGTCAATGAAGTATGATAATATACCTCAATTTTCCCGAGTCATTCTTCACATGCACGAGCAATTAATCAGAAATGAATCTGTCCTTTCAGGCACATGGGTGTACTGCCAACTCATTATCGAAAATTTTGTGTTATGAAACCAATTATCTGTCACTTTAAATGGTATTTATTTCCATAAATATAGATGTGACCAAAAATAACACCGTCATATTTTCTCAGATTTGTTTTTTACGTGTCCTAGTCACAGTTATCAAATAAGGTTTATCTGCATGCATACCTTCTGACACAGGTATGTTTATCTCAAGTGGATAATCATCATCCAGTTTTCTTGTAATATTGTAACATTCCATCTAGTGGTGTACTGGCATGCTGCATTGATGGAAGTTCTTGGATGTGACCAATATTTATTTAAAGATCTTTTTCCTTCATTTTATATAACGCAACATCAATTGTCAGGTGCTCACTCGTGAACTCAAATGTATGGGTGAATCTTGTGGCTAACTCTTCCCATTCGAAATTTCCTCTTCGCAACGCCACTGATGTATACCAATTTCTTGGTACCATTTCCAATGTGTGGATGAATTGATGAACCCACCCATGTCGCAGATATTCCTGCCATGTAATGCAACAATGCTTAATATGCTCCACAGGATTTTATAGTTCTATATACTTCTGATCAGAATAACTGATCTCTTCCCCAAATATAATCTCTAGTAATATTTTACACTACGACCACTCAAAGATAGATTTTTTATGTGTACCCCACTATCTGGCAAGTGTAGCTTTCAAAACAAAGTCCAAAGTGGACAATCACCACATTTCTGTAACTTTTTCTTCAAACTCCATTAGAAAATATGCAAGGTTGGGTAATCTTTCATATGTAGGAAACTAGCTCTCTTTAGTTCCTACCCTTTGGAAAGATCTTATGATTCTTGCGCATCTTCTCATGGAGACTTCATGCTTCCCATTTTGCCAATTTTCTAGGGCATCACGCGAATCGGTGTGCAAGAGCTTACACTCCACCATATCAGCTTCCCATCAACTGTTGGATTTATATAATATTCTCTTGAATACGTGATATTATCCACTGATCTAGGTAATTTCCTTGGCCTTCACTATTTACTGGCTCAATATATCTCTTCCCTTCAAGCGGATCAACTGGTATGACCACCCTTAGTTCCAATATTCTCATGACAAGATTCTTTTCTTAAAATTAATAATGGGTTGGTTGTCTATCTCCCAATCAATTCCCATAAGTGTAGGGTATGAATACATGTCATCGACAATGTCAATTACTTCAAAGTCTACATATTTCCTTAAGCCTTCGACTTCTACAGGTACTTGATTTAGTCTACCAATTGGTAGAACCTTCGACTAGTTCACAAGTCTTAGATGAATGGGAGACTAGTCTAGTTGTGGCTTATTCATCCTCTCCCATGTCTATCTTGTCAATATGTTAACATCTGAGCCCAAATCTAATATGATATAATCCATATCATAATCTCCTATCTGCGCAATCATTCATAGTTATTGGCCTATTTTTAGTCTCCTCCCGATATGGTTAACTCTGTTTTCAGGTCATAGGTCATCTAGAGTTTCTTCTATAAGTGTTGTTAATTAAGCGACAACATATTTATCATTGATTAGTGATAAAAAAAACTTTTGAAAAATTATTTAAGATTACTAACCTTTTTCATTTGCTGCTTCCTGAGTAACTGGTCAAATCGTTTGGGTATGGTCTTGACTTGTCCAAATGTTGACAGTTGATTATCATCAACAAAATCTGGTCTCACATCCAAGAAGAATTCCTTCTCCTTCTGTACATATAGTGAGGCTTTCTTTTGTGCCGCAAGTTGCACCCGCGGGTGTTCATGCTATGTATTCTGGTATGCACCTGTCAGAGCAGCTCCTCTTGTAACCACAATGATGTTAGGTTCTCTTGGCTCAACATAAATAATATGAATGTTCTGGTTTGTGTTTGGATTCTAATTCTGCACCGGGTTGGGATTTATGAAAATTTGAGCTTGCCATTTCGCAATTAGTTGTGCACACTATTCAACAGTGCGATCAAATGCTTTACAATATGTACATGTTTTTTTAGGACTTTGACAATCTTGATAAAAACATCTTGGCTTCCCATAGTTATAACATATGATTTGGTGTCTTCCTTCCTCCTCCTTGTTGTTGTCCTCAACCTAAAAAAATTTCACCCCACTCTGTTGAGGGTATTGTTGTTGTGGTGGATACTGATTTAGCTGGTATTGTGGCTAAGGATACTGTGGTTGTTGATATTGCAGTGGTGGATATTTAGCAGGATGATACTGATTCCATGCTCATTCAACTTGCATCTTCTCATCATTTTTCATCAAGTAGGTATCCACCGTCTTTTCTTGTAGCAGTTGAAGTGCTTTGCAATACTTTTCATCATGACCTACTGATTTACAAAATTTACAATACATACTAGCTGGTGTACTTAAAATCTTCTGTAAATACATACATTCTCTAGACTTGTGGCCCCTAGTCTAACATATTCTACTCTAAGGCATCCCTTGGGTGTTTATTGGTTTCGGCGCTCCTGCTACGACATAGTGCATGAGCATCGAATAATTATATTTATGGTGTCCATCTGTTCTATATCTTGTACACCATAGTTATTATTTAACTTCCTTTCCTCTCTTAATTTCCTGGACCTGCACTGTAAGGTTGGCCAACTGTGATTGAATTTGCATCATTACTGTGCCACTATCTCCAATCAGTGAGGATTCTATCATCATTGCTATCTCAAGAGCCTCTATCTATGACACAATCTTCTGTTACATCAATGGGGTCCAGATTTGTGGTAACAAGGTGGGAATGAACCACTCCTTATCATGTACATCCAACATTTAAAAGTTCACTTTGGACATTAATGTCTTAAATATCTGGTCAAAGTCCCATACAGACTCTGTTGGTAGGTGCTTAATTTCTTTGATCTGAGTAATGCATTGCGATTCAGAATTTGGCTTCCTAAATTCATCTATAATGCCCATTCGAATCTCAATGAGTGTTTTCTGGGAAACTCCTATTGGCACTATTGAAAATTTCATGTACCAGTCAACCACATGACCTCGCGGAGTTGTGATCATATGTGCTTTCTTGATATTCTCATCCTGGAGCTCTCGCACAGTCCACACAACTTCACAAAGAAACAAATGTTGTTATGGGTCCTCCAATCCATTTCCATCGAATATTGGTAACTTAATGTCAGCCCCAACCATTTTATTTACTGTTGATACAGCAAGAAGAAAATTTTGGCTAGCCGGAATCCCTTTTCCACTATTGAAAGTGTTAGTACTACTTGTATTTACAAATGCACTTGGAGATAAGTCTCTATATCTTACCTTTGGTGATGTGCACGCTGCTATAGGTGAGTTGTAACCACATTCCAAATCTAGAGATTTAGTCGACACTTTTGATTCTTCATCTTCTTTAGATATCAACTGATATTCTTATTCTTCGTCGCAAGGCCCTTCATCTAAGTATGACACAATATCGTAGTATTCTTCTTCTCTGGCCATGCTGCAACTCCCTCTTCCTAACAAAGTCTTTCTTCTCTTTCCGGATCTAAATATTCTTCCGCTTCTTAAACAATTGGAATCTAGTTTAGTTCCAGTATCTCCAGGGAACATCTCAACTCAGGTTGCGTCATTTTTTACAGAGTTCTGCTGTGACATACCCACTCTTTTTGTACACAGTTTTCACTTGTCACATTCAAATAATTCCTTTTTCACAGACAAGCATTTTTAAGCATGTCTTTAAAGATGACATATATCTACCGCGTGGTCCTTGAAAAAATTTCTACTCCACCTCACTGTATGAGATTATTGTGTCAACAAAAAACTCATTAATGTATCCCTCCAAGATACTGTCTATCCAAAAATACACATCCCTTGACACATGGTTGCTTACTATTTTCAGTCGCTCAATCAATTAAGGATTCCACTCCTTCGGTTATCCTCGAAAATTTCTTTGTTGGGTTTCCAACTTAGACAACCACTCATGCAACACAATGGAAAACTCATAAAAAAAATATCATGGATATCCTTATAGACGTACCGACCCAACCAATTTTTTGGGTTTCCCCGATATCCTTTTCTTTATTCTCATGCAAATTCTAACGCTTTGACATCCACCCAATATTGGATCTCAGGTTTCGTTGGTTCCCACAACATATCCCTCACCAAAATGATTTGGGTCTCAACAACAAAACCATTTGTTGGACTTTTTCCCTCCTCCAAGGATCTTGAACCAGGTTCAGTCCCTTCTTCTTAGTGCAACAAAGCCCAAGATATCAGCCCAACATAGTAGAGCTCATTCGATAGCTCCTATGACACAGATCCAGTCTCACCCAAGATATCTCTCTCAATGGGGAACTTCCAGAACCACATTTCCACAGTTGGGTGGGGGATTTATGGTACCTAGGTCCCTTACCAAGGTGCTCAACAAAGCCTATGGGTTCATTATCTATGCTTACTTTGAAGTGTTAGACTGTGACCCAACTTTTATTATGCAACTTATTATAACAATAAACTTTATACAGCATAATCATATTCAACTGATACAATGCGACTAATATACATACATATGAAAAAGTGGACGATGGGTTGGAAAACAAAAGATAGTGGTTTCATTGTTGACTAACTTTACCTTATCCACTGAAAAAGTTGGAATAAAGTAGTAAAATAAATAATCTACAGGAATGCACAATTACTAATTATGGAAGTAAATAAAGTTTTAAGGATCTAACTAGAATGAGGATAAAGGCACTCTTGGGTATATATGAAAATTATTGACCAAGTGGTGCAAGTGGCTTCCAACTATCTAGGCTAGTAGGTAGGAATTTAATCAAATAACGATTAAATTTATCCTACGTATGAAGTGGTCTTATAATATCCCAACACCCCCATTTAAGTATGAATTTATGATGATATGTATGAAATAATCAGATCCATATGAATGCATATAGGTGCATATAGCTGTATATAGGGCCCAACAAAAAGGCTATGGTCACCCTTTACAATTATTCATGTATAGAGAAGCTGAGAAAAGAGGAAAAACCACACGAGGAAAATCCTCTGTCAAGAAAGGAAAATGCATAGAATTTGAAACATGTCTTCAATATGTCTTTATATTCACTTTAATGAGATGAATGAACTGCTTCTGGTGAAATACAAGTTGATGAAGAAATTGTAGACTCCATGATCATGCACTAGAGTGTAGAATCTGCAAGAAAGAAGAGGAGAGAATCCTTGTATCTCATCATATGATGAAGTAGGATAATTATATGAATGATTATTTCTGCTAAAAAACTCCGATATTCAAGCACAATATGAAAAGGAATAGAGATATGTGCATACTCCTTCCCAAAGAGTACAAAAATTAACACAATTAGTTCCTTGTATCACATATCTTCCTTCCAATATGATGTAGAACCTTCCTAGATATGATATGAGGCTTAAAATACTCTGATATATCAGAAATATTATCATATGGAAGGACAAATACAAAATGTTCAGTGTCTTCATGAGGATATAAGGCTAGACTAGGAAAATAATGAGCAGCCGAGGAAAACTGATGATTGTAAAAATATGAATGATGGATGGAATTGGGATCTGAACCATAAGTTTTTAGAATATATAAAAACATGTGTAAGATAATTCCAAGGATTTATAAGGTCATTTAAAACCAACCAATGAAAAATAGGCAAGACTTGAAACCATTTGATATAAGTAACACTGCATAAGAAACCAATGAGGAATTAACTAGTGAACTTAAGGTTTGTATAGTCTTAGGAGTATTCAGAGGTATGGTAGATGGTATTTATTGTGGTATAGATTGTGTAATGAAATGTATATCAGCCTGAAAAAATTCTTCTAAATCATAATTATAACCATTTGGATGAAGTGAGGAAGAGCTGCTTAAAGACAAGTCAGGATCTAGTGAAAAGTTACAAGTATTGGGAGATGAATCTAGGAGACTGATAAGTGGATTATCAAAGAAAGAAAATGATATTTATGTCTCTGATATATCATAAGGTAAATCTATATCATATATTTGAGGAAATAATTTAAGTCTGGCACTCAAGGAATATTTTATATCACCTTGGAATTGTGCACTATGACAGTGTTCTAAAGAATCAAGAGGCTTCTCTAGCTCACCAGGAACTTCGATGTTGTGCTTCTGAAAAAGCTAAGACATGATGTTAATATTCCTATTGAAAAATTTATTCTCAATATGAAATCCCTTACTGGAATAAGAACACTTGGATGTACTTCCTTCCTTCTTGACTTGCTTCATTGAACCTTCATTAGTAGGTTTCAAACTTTCATATTCAATATCTGACTCTAACTTCTTCTCTTTAAGAATTTGCTTCTCTTTGGATTTGGTATTATATATTCCTTGAATGAGCATGATACATTCCCTTGGATGATCTAATATCACCCATATGAACCAATTTCTATTTCTCCTTTGTCAGCGAATGAAAGAATGTACTCAAATAAGGCATTTTCCAATTTGAAATAACAAGCCTAGTAGCATGAAAAGTAGACACAAAAAATGAGTATTCATGACTCAATTTTGATAGAATGGAAATGGTCAATTGATATTATTTCTTCTCAATCCCACATTTCTTGAGAAATAGAACAAGTGACTTGAATTTGGTGAAGAATCCTTTAATGGAATCTAAACTGCTTGGAATCAATGAGAATAACACATTCTCCATTCTCCAACTGATGCACTCTTATCTCAACTTGAAATCCAAATATAGACTCAAGTTTGGTCCATACTTGGTTTGGAGTGGTCAAGCCATCTATATGAAAGAGTAGATCAATGGAAATAGAGAGGAAAAGCAATCCAAAGTCTTCATCCAATCTATTATGTCACTTAGATTTCTCAACAAAATAATTTAGCTCATTTTCTAAATCCATAGAAACTCTATAGAGTTCCTTACTACGCAACATAATACTGATTTTTTCCTTCCATTCATGATAGTTGAAGGGAGTCAGGATCACAATTGAATAAGAATCCATACTGATATGTTGATGCGCTCAAGGAGATACTCTCTACAACCTAAACATTTATAAAACTAGGAGAAAATATTGTAAGCTTAATAACAAGCTCTTCTTTAGAGAGGAGTAGGAGACTGGATGCGCTCTAATAGAGAGAACAAATAGCTCCTACACTCTATTGAAATTGAACAACCTTTCTCTAATACCATGTAGAAATTGCAGCTCTGATACAATGTAGAAATTTCAGCTCTAATACCCTGTAGAAATAGAGCCTTGATGCAAAGAACAAGCATAGGAGGTAGATCTTGTTACATGATAATTCTCACAAGCAATCCACAAGGTAAAATAAAGAGAAGATAGAGAGAGTGATTCACATGAAGAAGAGATGAATTTTTGAGTGTGTCCTTCCATTGATTAATTATGAATAATAACATACATAAATAGCACATCCCTCATAGGTAAATTCGAGTTTCATAGGATACAACTCATGCTAGCTCAGAAAGAAGACTTACTAAATATGATAAACCCCCATAGGTGGTTAAAGAACTTTCCTAATTAGTCAATTACCTCATGAATTATCTAAAGCATGAGTGAGTTGTCGTGAGTGATGGAAAAAAATGGTAATCCTAGAATCTCGAGAGAAAATCCTGGAGTATGGGTTGGAAGCAAAAGATAGCAGTTTCCTAGTTGACTAGCTTTACTTTATCCACTTAAAAGAAATATAAAATAAGTATAAAGACACGATCTACAGGAAGGCATAGTTACTAATTCTGGAAATCAATAAAGTTTGCAGGATCTAACCAGAATCAGGATAAAGGCGCTCGTGTGGTATATATGGCAAGTAATGACCAAGTGGTTCAAGTGGATGCCAACTATCTAGGATAGTAGGTAAGAGTTGAATCAAATAATGATTAAATATTTTATCCTAAGTATGAAGTGGGTTTATAATATACCAACACACAATTCATTTGTTCCATAATTTCTTCGCCCACCATACATTTTTATCAATTACTAAACATGCACTCTGAAATTCCTTAGGAGAAAAATCACTAGTAACAATTATTTCCAAGGTCCTCTTTGTTTGCAAAACTAAAATACAAAAAAATTAACATCTATGTAAATATTAATATATAAATATTTAAAAAATGACCCAATCATTCCCTGGCATAGTTTCACTATATTATAACATGTTAGGGGATAACATGAAAAATGATATCATTTATAGGGAACGAAAAAATCAAATTTACTTTTCCTTAGTCATGACAATTATAAATACTCGATTCCAAATAATTAATGGTAGTTGGACATAAGGTTGAGTAGTTCACTTGGAAAATCCATTTATTCTGATTCAGTGACTCCACTTATTCCAATATGGAGTATGGAAAAAGGAACACTATATCCAACCCTACGCCTGAGAACATATAGGTTCTTCTTAATTGTAAAAGGATAGTAAATCTACAAAATAATCAAGAGAACACATATTCATAGGGCTTAGGTATTCCTCAAGATAATTCAACATATCTTGTAGATCTACAATTTCAAGTTTTAGCTTATAGATATGAAAACTCTAAAGGTAAATACCTAGTTAAATAAGACAGAAATTGTCCTTTAGTTGATTTTTGATGGCCTCAAAGACCAACTAGATCCAAGACTTCAACTTATAGGATGAATTCCTTATTGAAATATTCTTTCCACAACTTTAAATCAGGTATCTTTCCCTTCCACAAGATCGTTCTTCTACAATTTTCACCTTTTTGCAGTCTCCTCCTTTCCGCAACTCAGCTTTTCTACAAACTTCATTCCTCAAGACATTTCTTGCAACTCCTTTTCTACAACACCCTTTTCCGTAACATATTTTCCACAACTCCTTTTCTACAACAACCCTTTTCCACAACACTGCGGGTTGTGGGATGTGGCTTTACAACTTTTTAAATTGAACTTCTGAAACTAATTGTAGCCGCAACGATATATCCTGCATCTGGGTTGCAAAACTTGGCTTATCAAAACTGAGTTCCCACAATTTCTATGTTTCCCGATTTTCACAATTTCGAATTTTTCCGCACCGTCGATTCTTGCAGATTAGTTCTCGGCCGTTGATATGTTTCCAGATGTGGAACAAATTCTAACTGTTGATTTCCATTGTGGTATTTCTTCACCAGTAGATCTTCTCTGTGATCTTTTTTCGTAGCTCGCCAAATTGATCACTGAGAATATCAATTTCTCTGCAATTCAAAAACTAAAGAATTTATACACATAATTATATGGAGTGAATCGAAGGATGAATTCATATCTCTACAAATTTATATAAAACCAGGAATCCATCAAAACACACACAGAATGTAATCCTGTGTTCTTTATTCAACTAGATCAGAATTACAAACATAGAGAATTCAACTTATTCACTCCTTCTATGCACACTCTTCCCTCTCTCCTTCTCTCTTCTCTGCACTCCCTTCTAGACCTATTACAATCAAATTAATTTATAACACTCATAAAACCTGTTAGATCCGACTAAGTTGGATCTGAGGACCTGATAAAAGAAAACCCTATTGACAAAGATCACTCCTTGAGAAATCCATGCAGGGATCAAGGAGAACAAAGGAAAAATTGCCACTTATTACAAATTTAAAACTAATTCTCTCTACTTGCCATCGAACCCTATCCATCTAGAAATTTATTACAAGGTAAGTTGACTCAGCAGTAAATGAACTTCGAGTTAGATTCTAAGATGATTCATCAGTCAATGAAATTCGAGCTGAATGCTCCTGCATCATACTCATGGGGAGGAAAATAAATTTTCATTAAGTCTTCAGGAAGTACATTGTACTTGGAAATTTCTTGCTCTGTCATCCAGGATGCATCTTCAGTAGGTCGATTTCTCCATTTGACCAGGTATTGAAAGAAGGTTTTGTTTCTAATCTTCCTTAAGATTCTTTTGTCAAGGATGGATTCAATCTGAGGTCATTCGTTTTGTGGAATTTGTCCTTTCCAATCTATAGCTGGATCATCTCTATCTGAAGTTACACCATCTGGTTGGATATCTGCATCTTTAAAAGGATACAAATCTGAAACATTAAAAATTGGTGAAATCTAAAGGTTAGAAGGAAGTTCAACTTCATAAGAATTTGCAGAAAACTTTCTTAAAAGTTTACAAGGTCCAATATTTTTAAGATTCAACTTATTATAAGTTCCTTTAGGGAACCTTTCATTTTTAAGATAGGCCATCACTAAATCTCCAATTTGAAAATTCCCTTCTCTCCTCTTTAGGTTCACTCTCTGTTTATACTTCTCCGCACTTTCCGGTAATCTCTTCTTGATGTTTTCTTGTATCTCATGCATACTATTTGCAAAGTCTTCACCCTCTGCACTTCTCTTTTCCCATTTTCCCAAATTTCTAAGTTCATATACACCGCTTGGATGCATCCCATAGAAAATTTGAAAAGAAATCATACATGTACTTCTATTGGGTGAATCATTGTATGCGAACTCACCTTGAGCTAAAGCTAAGTCCCACTATTTTGGATGTTCACACACCAGACTCCTCAGTATATTTCCAAAGCTCCTATTTACCACTTCGATATTTCCATCAGTCTAAGGGTGATAAGCAGAACTAAAACTGAGATTAGTCCCCAATTTCTTCCTTAGAGTTCTCCAAAAATGACAAACAATTTTGTATCTCTGTCAGACACAATACTCAAAGGAAAACCATGCAGCTTTACAATTTCTGAAAAGAATAGATTAACAATGTTTGTTGCATCATTAGTAATTTTTCATCCAATGAAATGATCCATTTTAGAAAATCTATCTACTACAACATAAATTGAATCATTCCCTCTTTGAGCTCTAGGTAAACCTAAAACAAAATCCATGCTTATTGAATCCCAAGGCCTAGCTGGAATAGGTAATGGTTTATACAATCCTGTGTTCTGAATTCTCCCTTTTTCATGTTGACAGACTCTACAACCAAAAAATAAATTTCTTCACATCATGCTGCATCTTTGGCCAAAAATAAAAATTACTCAGTAGAGCAAAAGTCTTGTCTTTCCCAAAATGTCCTGAGAGACCTCAACTATGCTTTTCTTGAATTAAATTTTCCCTCATTGAACATATTGGAATACACAACTTACTGTCTTTGAACAACAATCCTTCCTGTATCTTATAATCTAACCACTGGCTTCTGTTATGGGTAACTGGATTTTCACAGGAAGCATAAATATCCTTGAAATCTACATCCTCTTTATACATAGCAATCAAATTTTCAAATCCCAAAGTACTGACCTTAACTTCCTACATTACCAAACTTATCTTGCTCAAAGAATCAACAACTTTATAGGACTTACCACTTGTATGTTTGATAACGAAGGTAAATTTCTACAAAAATTCTACCCATTCAGCATGCCTATGATTTAATTTAGGCTGGGTATTGATGAACTGCAAAGCATGATTGTCAAAATACAAAACAAATTCCCTAGGAATTAAATAATGTCTCCACTTTTTAAGAGCTTGCACAACAACATATAATTCTTTATCATACAGAGAATACTTTTGTTTATATTCATTCAACTTTTCACTGAAATATGCCACTGGCCTCTATTTTTGACTTAAAATTGCTCCCACTGCTGCTCCACTAGCATTTGTCTCCACTTGAAACACTTTATCAAAAATAGGCTTCTTAGTTATTTTCTTCTTCAACAATTTAAAATTTTTGTCAGCTGCTTCGGTCCATTGGAAAGGCTATTTACTTCCTCTGAAAGTATCTATTAAAGGTGCAAAAATATGACCGAAATTCTTATGAACTTTGTATAGAAACTAGCAATTCCATGAAAACTTCTTACCTCATAAACATTCCTTGGAACTGGCCAATCTAAAATTGCTTGCACTTTATTAGAATCCATTTTTAGTCCTTCTTCTGAAACCACAAACCCCAACTAGACCAATTATTTTTTTCAGGAAGCTACACTTCTTTAAATTTATCAGCAGCTTTTCCTTCTAAAAAGTACTCAACACCAAATTAAGGTACCTTAAATGCTCTTCTCTTATAGTGATCTTGTTAATTTCCCTGGAGTCAGTACACATTTTCCATCCACCATATTTCTTTGGACTTAGCATAGTGGGTACAACACAAGGACTCAAGCTCTATTTCACTAATCCTTTATCTAACATCTCCTGTACTTGCTGTTTGATTTCTTCATTTTCTAGAGGGGTTAATCTGTAAGATGCTTTGTTAGGTAAACTTGCACCAGGTATTAATTCAATGTGATGACTAATACTTCTTAGAGGAGGTAATTCATTTGGAAATTCATCCACAATAATATCAGCATACTCATCAAGCAAAGTTTTAACTTCATCGGAAAAATCATCTAAATTTGTAGAAGTTAAAATTACCTTTGGCCTACCAATAAGAGAAAAATGTGGATCCTTTTCTTTCTGAACTTCCTGTAACAGTTCTTTTCCAGACATTAGCAAAATGCTTGATCCTAAACTTCCCTGAACTGCTTCATCTTCCAAGGGTGATAAGGTATGTCTCTTCCCATCTTTCTCCAAATAATAAGTATTCTTACTCCCATCATGAACAACTTTCCTATCATACTTCCATGGCCTCCCTAAGATTATATGACACACATCCATAGGAATATTTATGGAACACAATATTTCATCCTTGTAAGTACCAATATGGAACTCCACATTACATTGCTCATTCACCAAGAGCTAATGTCCTTTCTGTAACCAGGACACTTTGTAAGGAGTGGGATACTTCATCCTCTTCAATCCCAGCTTCTCTAGCATCTATGTGGAAACCAAATTATTAGTACTACCACTATCAATGACCATTTTACAACACTTACCCTGTGACTTACAGCTTGTTTTGAATTGACTTTTCCTTTGAACTGGTTCATGTACCTATTTCTCTATCTTCACCAAGACTCTCTTCAACATAAGAGCCTCTCCATCCTCTGGAGGATTATTCAGCTATGTTTCTTCTTTTGATTCTTCCTGAGCCTCTGTCACATTCACATTTCTCTGACTTACAGATTTATTTCTTAGACAATCCCAAGACATATGTCCAATCTCTCCATAAGTATAACATCTTACTTCTCTATTTCTACCTCTTCCTCTACCTCCTCTGAATCCTCCTCTCTGGAATGATTGACTACTAACTCTAGAACTTTTAGCTTCATATTTAGAAGTTCTACCTCCTCTATTTGGAACACCTATGCCTCTTACCATGTTCTTTCCTCTGATCCTCTGGTTTTGCTTTCTTAGCAATTTCTCTTCTACTTTTAAAGATACTTGATATGCATCTTCTATAGTTTTCAAATTTAATAGACTGAGTTCATCTTGTATATCATATCTCAAGGCATATGGAAGGCCAGGAGACAAGTGAGTAGGATCCACCTCAAGGAAAACTCCAAAAGAATTTGTCCTTTTGCACACATCCCAATGTACGCGGTTTTAGGGGTCAAACCCGCGTATATGCATGAGAAAGGGTTTAAAAGTCACGTATAGAAAATTAAGCATGTTTTTAGGGATGATCAAGGAAACATCAAAGGTATAAAAAAGGTCCATGGGGTCCAAAGAGTATGTAGAGGGACAGGGGAAGGCCATACAAGTGTGATTCACTAGGTGTGGTAAAATCTGCTATAACAATGTCCTACAAGAACTCCATGTATGCATCCTCTTCTTGGTGGCATCTTTCTTCACAAACTCAATTGATCAACTGAGCTACTACGCAGAATATTTGTCTTGCTCTAATACCAAAAATCATGGCCTCAAAGACCAACTAGATCTAAGACTTCAACCTATAGGCTGAATTCCTTATTGAAATCTTCTTTCCACAACTTTAACTCAGGTATATTTCCATTCCGCAAGATTTTTCTTCTGTAATTTTCACCTTTTCGCAACTCAGCATTTCTGCAAATGTCGTTCTGCAAGACGTTTCCCACAACTCCTTTTCCGCAACACCCTTTTCTAGAACACCTTTTCTGCAACAACCATTTTACGCAACATTGCGGGTTGTGGGATTTAGCTTTAAAATGTTTTAAATTGAACTTCTACAACTAATTGCTGCTACAATGGTCTATCCCGCACATAGGTTGCGAAACTTGGCTTATCGAAATTGATTTCTCACAATTTCTATGTTTCCTAATTTCTGCAATTTCGAAGTCTTCTGCACCGTCGAATCTTGTGGATTAATTCTTGGTCATTGATCTATTTCCAGATGTGGAACAGATTATAACCGTTGATTTCTGTCATGATCTTTCTTCACAGTTCGATCTTCTCTAAGATATTTCTACGTAGCTCGCCAAATTGATCACTGAGAGGATAAATTTCTATGCAATTCAGAAACTAAAGAATTTATACAAAGAATTATATGGAGTGAATCGTAGGATGAATTAATATCTCTATAGATTTATATAAAACTAGGAATCCTTCAAAACACACATTGAATGTAATACTCTATTCTTTATTAAATTAGATCGGAATTACAAACACAAAGAATTCAACTTATTTACTCCTTTTGTTCACACTCTTCCCTCTCTCCTTCTCTCTTCTCTGCACTCCCTTCTAGACCTATTACAATCAAATTAATTTATAACACTCAGAAAACCTGTCAGATTTGACTAAGATGGATCTGAGGGCCTGATAAAAGAAAACCCTATCGACAAAGATCAATCCTTGAGAAATCCACACATGGATCAATGAGAACAAAGGAAAAATTTCCACTTATTACAAATTTAAAACTAATTCTATATACTTTTCATCGAACCCTATCCATCTAGAACTTGATTACAAGGAAAGCTAACTCATCAGTAAATGAAGTTTAAGCTGGATGCTAAGCTGATTCATTAGTCAATGAACTTTGATATGGATTCTCCTGCATCAATTTTAAAATGATCCTTTTGTCTTTTCCAAGGGAGATCAACCTACATTCAATTCTATCATTAAGATCCCTCTAATTATAATCTCTACTCAAGGAAGCAACCTCATCCTACAATATTTTATGAAAGGAGTTGAAGGAGGAGGGGATAACCTTCCACCTCCACCATCGATAAATCCATGGGTGGTTTCTAGGCATGGTACACTAAAACTTCATAACAACTTGCATGATTTACCAAACAATTACTTGAAATTTATCTCAATATTTGACGGTGAAAGAGTCACCTCAATTGAAGAACACATGGTTGTATTTGAATATTTCATAGACAACCTGTTTGCTGAACATGATGATCTTCATCCAAAACCTAGAGGAATACATAATAAAATGGCTTATATCTCTACCAAAAACATCCATAAACAAGTTTCTAGTACTAAATGCCACTTTTATGAGACAATGGGGCTGAAGGAGAGACCACTTGTATTACTTGACGAAATTTTCCTCCTTAAAAAAGAGAAATGCAGAGAATGTGGTTTATTTTAATAAAATATTAAACAAACTATATAAAAAGATTCCCCCAACTTAAATCCTTCCCAAGCAGCAACAAGGGTTACCTTTGCAGGAGATTTTGAACCAGAATGTGAAAGAAGGTCAATAACCATTCTCATAATGCAGTATGATGCAATAGACAATGAGAGAAACATGACTGCATCTGCAAAATTAAAATTTAATCTTGGTATAAATGAAATATATAAAAGAAAACAAAATGATGAGCATGGATAGGCCTTCAAGCCGAAGAAAATATTCACAAGAATCTGTAACCGAGGAGATGTAAAACATAATTAAGAGCCTCTCAAATAAGGTGAATAAAATGGAATTGGAAGGAATTACTGAATTAGAGAACCTCAAACAAGAACTCCAATAAATCAAAATCCAAATAAATATAGGAGGACATTCAACCATTAGATCATGGGTAAAATAAATGAAGACTAACCTATCCATCCTTGTATTAAAGAAAATAATAACAAGAAAAATAATTTCATTGAGATTCATTTTGAAAAGAATATTAAGAAGAGGAATAATTGAAATGGATATTGGATTAGTATAACAAAATCCATCTAAATCAAGAAGATTATGAAATCTCACTGCACCCTAATACATGGGATTATTAACAAAAACTAGTGAAGGTTGATTATGAATTGTCATCATCCTAGTACATGATATATGTTGAAACTTTGCAAGATGTGCAAGATGGAGTGAAAAGGAAATATAACCTTAGGCCTTGACCCTTAATTGAAAATCAAGAAAACCATGACCCTTCTAAAAGAACTCCTGTGAACCGGCCGAAGAATAAGATTCTTTTACCTTCGGTTGTGGCTAAAAACAATGACCCGTCAATGTAAAACACCTGGGAACCTATCACCCTTTATTCAACAAAAAATAATGAGAACCCTCAACCCAAAATATTGAAGAATGAGAAGAGATACCAAAATTGTGTTGTTGTTAGTAGGTTGGCATTGTACATCTATATAAATGTAGTTGGCATTGTCTTTCGTAGATAAAGAGAATCGACCAACGTGATAGTTCTAGTTCTATTTATGTTTGATCGTTGTTGCATCCAACTTAAAGGCTGACCTGGACATTTAGTTATGAAAATTTAAATCATTGACGTAGTTTGTCAAGGTGTATACACAAAATAAACATAAGAATTTAACTTATATATAACTTTATAAAAATAAATATTATATTAGTAATGTTTTAAAATAGTTTTTTTATTTTATTTTGTAAATATATTATAAATTAAAAACATTTGGCTAAAAAAATTGAAATAGTTTAGTTAGTTTATTAAATAGTTACACAAATATTTATATTTTATGCATTTTCCCACTTATCAAAACTATTGGTTAAATGGTACATATTAAATTCTTGTGCTAGATGATTAAAGCTAAGCATATTCAAATTCTTTGTTATGTCTGCGAAATATATTTTTTAATAGGCAACATTAGTTGTGCAGAGAAATGGTGGTATTTAGAGGTTTGGGTCTGTTTATGCATTCCTTACTTTGGATTTGGTGCTTTGTGCCTCACTTCTTTCCGTGTGTCAGTCAAATGCTTCCTTACTCATCTGTATCAGCCATGAAACTCCAAATAGAATTACACATGTTATCTAATCTTAGGCAAATTTCATCAATCGACGGGGACATAGAGCTTGGTGTAGACCACCTTTCGTGCAGTCGATGCCCTACATGCAAAAAGTGTGGCAAGCAGTGGCTCCTATGTTGAGTGACTGCAACATTAAGGTAGTGAATTATGTTGTGCCAAGAACCAGAGGTTTTGGCCAAGACAAAATTAGAAGGTAACCATGAATCACCTTCAAGAAATTGGACACCATATATCACCTGGCCCCTTAGTATCTCATAATCACATGATATCCATGCCACTTGACCCTATTGGTAGTTCCTTCAACGGGAACGTAGTTCATGAATTCTCATGTAGAGACTACTCAGTGCAAAGCTTCCACTCCATAAAAGCCACTTGATCGACTGAATCAAGTTGTCTAGATAATATTGCATGAATTTAACCATGTAAAGACTGAACGTTCTTGAGTTAGCAATCCCCCACTCTTGTACCTCACACCCTAAACTCAAATTTTCTTTTATTTTCATTATAACCTTGTAAAAGTGACAACAAAATCAAGTATGAAGATTCAAAGGGTTTTAACGGTAGGCCTTTCGTTCATAAAAAATAAAAATAAAAAAACAAGGTTCTTACCCAAAGATGGTTGCCACAGAAGAAGCTAACTATTAGGAGAGCGCCCTTGCTAGGTATGCTAGAATGGAGCATCTGGTCGCCTGAAAATAGGGTTTTCAAGAATGATAATTTCCTAGGTCCAGATGATAATTTCTTAGGAGATTCGAAAGAAGAAGTGGTTGGCTAGTTTTTCCTTTATTGTATTTGAGATCTGGATAAAATGTTTCTTGCACCACGAGCATGAATCTAAAGCTTTTGTGTGTGTAAATAATTTTTCCCCTGAAATACAAAAAGCTTCTTGTAGTTATTGTTTTCAATCTTGTCAATGTAAGAATAATGTTTGTTTATTTTCCTTTTTTGTTTGTCTTTGACATAGGAATGGGAAAATCCCATCGTTATATTAGTTATTATGTAAATTATTCAGGATTAAGTATGAATTGTTGAATACTTAAATTACTTAGCTAGGGTTATAGTATATTAGCCATTACCTGAGAATGAAAGTAATTTATATTTTTTTCCTTAATGTCTCGAAAAGGATGTAATGCTAGGGATTTACCCTTGTATTACAACCTATATAATTCGTATACCCATGAGTTTGACCAGTGATTAGGGCCACCATCGTAACTATCACCTGAGAGCTAATGATCTAACACCACAAGAGAAATCCATGTAATTTGCAAGTTAATGGTATAGTATAGACATTTTCAAAATCTTGAGGCACGTATTTACTAATTTATTCTCAAATCATGTTTCTTCAATCGTTTTGGTTTCAATGACATATGTGTTACAACTTTGGAAACACTACCTTTCACAACATTTCCTATGTGTCCAACATAATGGTGTTGCCAACAAACATGGAAAAGCCAATCCTCCTATTGATGAAACTTTTCTAATTATACACACATCGCCTCATTCCTATTGACCGTGTTTTAGTGGATTTAGATCTCAGAAAACCAGATAAAATGCTCATTTTATTTGTATTGAATTTGTTTTGGAGCATGTTATTAGATTAGTATTGGGATTTTCTTTAGAATAACATGCCTTTTATGAGGTTTGTGGCATCCTTCGAAACAAATGAAAAGGTGAAAAAGAGGTAAATTGATCATTATTTTGTCTGGAGGTTATTTGATTTTTTTTAAACTTTGAATACCCAAGAGAGAGAAAATACTTGAAAACAATACAACACCACAAATATGGAAAACTCATCGTGCATAGACTGAAGAATAAAAAAGTTATCAATTCATATTTGAGATAGGAACCTTTATTTTGAATTCCATGATGATAGACTGTGCAGTAGTTTGGCCTTGGTGTCATCCTGGTTTACTTAAAGTTGAAACCACTGCTGAGTGTAATTAACCATGTTGTGTAGTGGATGTTTGTGCCACATTAAAAAAAAATGATCTTATTCACGATTCTAACTCAAAGTCATTATTTTTTTATATATTTACGCTGTAGGCGTTTTCACAATGGAGATGCAGTCTCAAAATATTCCTCATCTCCCTAGCCATTAGCATCTTGACACGTGTCGCCTGATGATTGGCGATTTTATCCACATCACGCCATGGTTAAAATTCTGGGTTGTTATATCCCTTGATCCAGCAAATAGTGAAGAAGGTGCAATGGACTAGCGTTGTCAAACATTTATTGTGTCTCGTTTTCCCTGTCAAATGTCCACTCAAAGGACATCATTGCCATGCTGACCAAATGCATGTCTGTTGCAGCTGTTGTTGGGCATGATTGATTGATTGTGCTTACCTTTTTTTTCATGCATGTATGTTGATCAATTTTTTTTTTTAATGCACTTCAGTTGGGTCCCTAATTCTGCAATCTCGATTTCAGAACTTATGTCCCATAGATGAGAGGTGTCCTGTGTTATACAACCGGTGTTGTACGTGAATGGACTAATTTTCAGTTGTGGATCCTTCTTCCCAGTTGGTGTTTACCGTGTTTTTTCAACAGGTGGCTTGCGTGTTTTCACTACACTTCTATTTTTTGTCCTAAATGACCGGTCCATAATTTTTTTTTACAGCCTTTCGTTGTCCTTCAGTACAGTTCATTTCTCTCAATTCGGCATATCCCTTGCCAAGATTTTGCAAGTTTCAATTCAACAATTTATTTGGGTTTACGCTAAGATTTTCTCCAGGCCTTTTCTGCCTTTAGGCTCTCAGTTTGGGGTGAATTTGGTCATGGTTTTGTTTCACTGGTGCTTGAGTCGGTGAAATACACTTTTCCCATGTCCCTTCTTTCACATTAATGCTTCATCAATGCATTTTTGCTCCATTAATGCAAGAAAGTTTGTCATTTAATTCATACATGGGGCTATATCTTCATTTTTGCTCATCTTATGACGATCTCCAAGATATTCTTACAATACTTGATTTACCGCATTTGTTATACCGCCTTTTCTTTCCACATATAAACAGGCCTTCAGGTAACCAATATTTCTTATTGTCTGCCTTTGTTTTGATGCGTTTCATTTACACTTAGAGTTTCCATCAGAGGATTTTGCACCTTGTTAAATTTGCATGTATTCCTTAGTTCTTCTTAATTGTTTTGAATATTCATTCAGTATGCTTATTAGAAGGAGAAACATTGTTTCTTTGTCTTAATTGAGTGTGACTCTTGCTCAATTGCAAAAATATTGTGACATGTATTGGTTATGTCATGCTCTGTCAATAAAATGATAAGTATTAGTTTTTTGGCTAAATGAAAATGTTGCTTATGAGATGGTGAAACACCCTTGCTATGTTTTAATTGACTCTTACTCCTGCTCTGTTGCAAAAGGGTTGTGACTTGTATTGGTTATGTAGCTTCATAACGGTGTAATACTCATGCTATGTCAATAAAATGATAGGTATTAGTTTTTATGATGTACTTGTTTTAGGTAAGGAACTGAGCCTAAGGTTGGAAGGTCACTACAAATCCTTCCTGATATGTCTTTTGTTATCCTTCTCTGATACTGGTCAATGAAAAACTCTTGTTTAAAGCTTACTTCATCAACTACTCACTTGACCAGGTCGATATACAGAATGAAACCAGGTTTGGATAATTGAAAAAGACATAGGTAAAAGGGGTTTCTTTTCTTAACATACAAATATACAACCTAACATCAATCTACACAAATTGTACCAATTTAGAGGCCAAAATCTCCACCAAATTTAGAGGCAGAGCGATGAAAAATAACACAGAGCGAGTTTAAAATAAGGATGGACTTAGCAAAGGAATAAGTTATATGAAAATAATACGAACAGTCAAAATAAAGCCTGAAAATCGAGGTTTTCCGGTTTTCGATACCCGGACGCCGAAAATTGGAAATAGGAACTTCGACATTTCTTTATTTGAAAATACAAAATTTTCGAGATCCAAAATGTCGCAAATCGGATCTTGGGGAATAAAAAATTGGAACATGTGGTGTTCTTTATTGGAAAACATAGGACATAGGATTTCAGCAATTTGAAATGTTGGAAATTGGAAACCGGAACATAGGATGTTCATTATTTGAACACATATGATATCCGAATTCTAAAAGTTCAGAAATCGAAAATTTGCCAATCAGAAATTGGAACATATGGTGTTCCTTATTGGAAAACATAGTATTTCCAGAATCTAAAATGTCGCAAATCGGAAATTGGGGAATCGAAAATCAGAAAATATGGTGTTCCTTATTGGAAAATATAGGACATAGATTTCTGGATTCCGAAATGTCAAAAATCGGAAATACGAACATGGGATGTTCCTTATTTGAAAACATAGGATTTCCCGAATTTGAAATGTCGGAAATCAAAAATTTGGAAATCAGAAATTATAACATATGTTGTTCCTTATTGGAAAACATAGTATTTACGGAATCCAAAATGTCGGAAATTAGAAAATGGGGAATGGCATATCGAAACATATGGTGTTCCTTATTGGAGAACATAGTATTTTCCAATTGCAAAATGTGGGATTCTAGAATCCTAATTTCTTTCTTGCCAGCTTATAGTTTTCTCAAGCAATTTCGATACGTTTATAGTTCAAATAGATACAAACCAAAGTAATGAAATATGTTAATGAATAACAACAACCAGAGTAATGAAATATGTTAATGCGGAGAATTTTTTATATATATAGCCTTTTTAGTCTGGTCACATGATTATGTTACATTGCAATTTTTTTTCATGCCCTGTTTCATTCCATAGGAGAAAATAACCATCACGTTATGGAGACTATGATAACTGAAGCTTCTATTTCACTATTACTACATGGTGTTGTCAACCTTTTCCCACTGGTACAAGTCTCCTCATTAAACCAAGTGAACTCACTCAACTCATCATCTATTCGATTCTGAATCTCTATCTCAAACGGCCTTCACAAGCATGAGCTACTGCTTCCAGTTATATATAGTGATCTTGTAGAGAATGGACAACTAAAAGAAGGAACTATAATCAAAATTACCCAATGTACATACAACATTGTACATAATGTAACATACGTTTAATTTCCTTGATGTTTTTTTCTCACTTAATCAGTTTCACTCTATTCATGCATCCAATGTTTTTCTCTCCCATTGAACTCTAACATATTTCATCTCACAGGACTATCGCATTGCTTGCGCTCGAGGTTGTAACAGTGGATGCAATAATTATTGGAGATCCTGCACCTTACCACTTACATGTACCTTCTCCCTCGAAGAGTAGTTCCTATGTTCCAGTTAGTGCTAGCTCAATAAATGAAAACCCTAGGTTTGTTGGATCGAATATCCCATTCATATCACTCTCCTCTTGTAGAAAAGTTTGGAACATTCAAGGTCGAGTTATTGCCAAGACAAACATACACGGATATGGCAACCAACAGGGATCTGGAAAAGTGTTTGGATTTGATTTTGTTAATGCTTCGCATGATGAAATACATATATATGCATTCAATGAATTGGCACTCTCTTTGTATGACCAAATACAAATAGGAATAGTGTACAAATATGATGGTTCCCAATTCGGAATCGAAATGTCGACTTAAAAATGACTACTGCAGAATTTCCAGAAAAACCCTACATCAGTGTACATGGTAGCAAATGGCACAGTCAAAGAATCCAATCCAATTTTCAACCATCTAAAAATCCATAATGATATTTTTCTAGGTTCCTACTCAACCATCCAACCATGCTTAAATGAATACCCCTTAATACCTTTATATTAATTTAACTTTAAAACTATTAAGGAGATTCAAACTATACCAGTAAATTCCATGGTTGAAACTGTTAGGCATACCATTAGACTATGTGACATTTCAGGCTATAGTATTGTCATAACACTTTAGGGAGAGCACTTCCAAATTCAAGGAGCTGAGCTTGCCAACCTTTGTGGTTTACCTAGTCCTCCAGCGATAGCAATCAAAGGCGGTTGTGTTACAAATTTTAATGGGAAAACTGTTGGCAGTATCTCCAACTCTACTATATTTATAAACCCAAATATTGAACAAACTTTAGTTCTCTAGAAATGGTTTCATGACAATGGATTTCATTCAGCGTCACCTTCTTTGAGCCGCAAGTTCAGTGCCTCTCGCTCTAGTCCTCATAAAATCATTACCATCAATGAGCTACAAACTCTTCAACCATCTCAAAAAGTTGTTTGGTATTCTCTTGTTGCAACCATCACAAACGTTAACATGGATGACATTCATTTCGTTGTATTCCCTCCTTTTGTTGATGGTATACAATGCATGAAAAATATTGTTGACAAAGTAGGAGACATTTGGCATTGTGGTAAATGTGACGGGGAGTTTCATGAATGTGACTATCGATACATACTAAAGGTTGACTTGGAAGATGTAACTGAATATCTTTATGGGTTGATAGATTTTGATGATGTTGCAAACCAACTCATGGGTATCTTAGAAAAATACCTGTGTCTTCCCTCAGCTGAATCAGCATCAATTGTTGAAATAGTCCACAGGATCTACAACAAACAAATAATTCTTACTCTTTCAGTTAGAACATAAACATTCTGCAGAATTGAAAGTCTAAAAGTTGTAATTGTGATGGTTGAAAACACATCATTAGAAACTTCATTGGATACATTAATATATAGGTTTGTTCAACCTGATACATAAGCATATTCTTTATTGTCTGTAATGAATGTTTTGGCCATATCAGGAAAAGACATGCGTCTTGTCTCAAATGAATCAACATCAATTGTTGAAATAGTGTAGAGGATCTGCAACAAACAAATACTTCTTACTCTTTCAGTTAGAAATAATACGTTCTGCGGAATTGTGCACCTAAAAGTTGTAATTATCATGGTTGAAAATACATAATCGACAACTTCACCGAATACATAAATATATACATTTTTTCGACCTGATATATTCTCATATTCTTTGAAAATACATAATCAACAACTTCTATTTTGCAATCTGATACTTTTACTCTACAAGCTGTCACTTAACATTTTTTATCTAAATTGTTGATGCAATCTATATGATTACTTTTGAATACAATACTAATTTGATATTCTGTTTATTTATTGAATTAACAACTTTTTTCTCTTATTTCTTAGCACAAGGTTTCATTCTTCTGTACATAACAAAAATAATATTTTTTTCATATATCCTTTTTCATACTACATTTTGTTCTTCCATATTGCTTCTTTCTTACAATTATCAAGGTAGGACCTGATTTTTATTTATTTATTCCATCAATATTATTTTCCATGAACAATGTTAGTTCCCAACATGCAATCAGTTAACATTTTCTTTTTTTCTTCCACTTCATATCGATATACTTTGCAGTTAATACATATAGAAAATGTGTCGTTGCCAGCAATCAAAGCTTCTGAGTCTTTAACAACTTTACAGTTTCCTTGTAGGCATTATGCCAACTCATGGCAATGAACAAGCCAATGCACAAAGAAGATTTATATATGCACAGAACAAAGATAAAAACAACAAGAAACAATGTCTTCTTTACAGAGCTGCTCGGATACTTGTGGATATGTCTTTTCCAGTTTCTCTTCTCGAACCTTCCAACAGACCTTCACTTCCACCACCTATGCTAAATCCGTTGAACACCTGCCTCGATGATGCACATCAATGCTTTCGTAAAAAAAAGGACCAACTGGTTGATATACATGTCTGCTTTATTTGCAAAGAATGTTACCCTGGTATTGTAACGAAAAAAATCCATGATGCATACACTTGTTCTCGTTGTATTCTAGAACGAAAAGGCCATCGCTTTTCATTTGAAAACAATATGGACCCAGGCATCCAACCACATGTCCTTGCATTACTTACACAAGTTGAAGAAATGGTCATTAGTTGTGCTAACCCAGTGTTACAAGTTACACATGCTCATGGTGGTCAATATAAATATTCTCGACATACTATTTGCTTCCCCAAAGACATTTCCAATACTGCCAAATACCTGCCCCATTTAATATCAAAACTTAACATCCTTGTTGTTGTAAAATGCAACTCTACAAACAATCCACATGAACTGTTTGTTAGTCAAACACGTGCTCTTGCTGCCCTTCAATACAAAATTACAAACGACCCATACTACATGGATGTACAGGTCAACACAGTTGCATTAGCTTCATTGCCTCTTGTCTCAACAGACATTTCACCTTGGATTCTGCATGTAAATAGCAATGCTACATTATCTCATCAGCAAAGCTTGTCCTCTACAGTTCAACCACCTAATTCATTTGAACCCTGTGGATTAGAATCCTCCTCGTTTATTTCAACACAAACTAATGCTGGAACTGAAGTTGAATAAATTAGACAGTTTTTACACATACCAAATATCCCACTACCACCTTCCATTGATTGGCCACCTATAGATATTTTCCCTATCAATGAGTACAACACAGAAGGCCTTCTTTCCATGGATTTTCCAACTTTGTTCCCCACATGTGCAACAATGCTTAAACAACCACACATTCATGAGGTTGATATGCACGAATATGCACTTCACCTAATTCACTATCATGACAACAGATTTGGCCAAAATCCTCAGTTCCGGTACTACATATATAATGTATTTATGCATCATCGAAGTAACGTTACTGCCTCTGTTTTTGTCAAAACTAATCTTGAAGATTCACTACCTCCGACAATACTTGAGCTTGTTAACCAATTGCAAGACATGCCTAATCAGAAAATTCGTGAGAGGGTCGCAAGGTTTGGATCTTCATTACGTGGAACATGCTCATATTGGAACAAAAGCAAGGTTGAACTAACAAATATGATCAATCAACAAGGTACACCAACTTTCTTCTTTACCCTTAGTGCAGCTGACACAAAATGGCCAGATTTGCATGTTCTAATGCCTGTTGGACGTCCTACCGGTTTAGCTCAAGTATACCAATGGAAAATTCACAACATCATATCAAATCCACATATTACATCACAATACATGCACAATGGATTCAAAACATTCCTTCAATAGGTGCTTGAAAAAGGTTTTCATATAACGGATTCTTGGTGCAGGTATTCTACCATCTCTTCCTTCTTATTTTTCTCTTCGTATTTCTCACTTTATACATTTCATTTCTAATATATTCCTTTTCCTCCCATGTAGGTATGAATGACAGCATAGAGGATCCACACACATTCATAGTTTTATTTGGTTGCCAGATGCACCAAATATGGACACCTTAGAATGGGAATATGTTCTTGCAGTTGAAGCTGCAAATTTTTTTTTGACACATATGTTACAGCTTGGAATCCTTGTGATTCCCACTTGTCAACATATGGGTTACACCATTATACTACAAATGATCCATGCAGTCTTGCATCACCATCGACATTTGCATCAAACTACTCAGTTGACTATGAAGAACTTGTAAATTTTGTTCAAAGACACACTAAATGTTTAGAATCAACTTTCCTTCACAAAAAAGGAACATTTGTTCAATGTCGTTATGGTTTTCCATATGAGCTACAAGCTGCTTCTTCATTATTCATTGATCCAAATGGATGTAAAACATGCAATCCTACAAGAAATGATTCCCTCCTCAATATTCACAACCCTACCATGCTTTCAATATGGAGGGATAATGTTGATTGCCAACATGTTCTTTCTAGACATGCTATCCTCAAATACATTTCAAAGTATGCATCAAAAGTAGAGCCAAAATTAGAAAGCTACCATGCAATTCTCTCTCGCCTTGCACATGCGACACCAAGCGACGGCCCCATTCTTCAACCAATCAAAAATTGTTTGCACAAATAGTTGCAGAACGAGACATTAGTGCACAAGAGACATGTCACATGCTGCAAAAACTTCCACTTGTACTTTGTAGCAGTCACTTATTTTCTTTGAATGTCAGTCAAAGTGTCTTTCGTTGTGTTTCTAATGGCACTAATAACACCCCTCCAACCCCCCCTCCCTTCATATTTTCATAGATGGAAACACCACTTGCTCTTGAACATCTAACCCTACTTGAAGCTACTCATTCTTGGTCTTTCTCTCCTAATAGGAAAAAAAATCCATGGAAACAAAACTTGCATCACAATATTGTTAGAGTCTATCCACATTTCATTTCCATTCCTCCCTTTGATTCTTCATCTTTTGAAGCGTTTTGTTGGAGTGAACTTCTTCTATACAAACCTTTTCGTTCCATCCCTCAGGATATTGGAACAACAACTTCTGAAATTACTTCTCGTTGCCATCACATTAAAGGAACATATATTGTCTGGCATGTTGAACGTGCACAAGAAGAACCCTCTACACCTCTATTCGATGATTCAAACTTTGATTCTATTACCTTTCTGTTGTCCCATACCATGAATGAATGGGAACTTCTCTCTCAAATGAGACCAGGAAACAACATCCAAATTGATGACCTTGAAATGCTTGGACATCATGATTTTGACAAAAATCACAATTGGACACATAACAATATAACCACCCACTTGCATCAGACAACAACATCATTCATTGAGCTCAATCACTTGTCCACCCAGCTACATGAAGACACCATATCGTTGTCCAATTCACCTAATTCCTTGTCTCCCACATAACACATAGACTTTGATGTTGTCATTTCTAATTTTAGAAACACTACATTGGCTCCATCACTCAAAATGGTGATTCAAGGTACTACAGGCACCGAAAAATCTTCCCTCATGTCTTGCTTAAAATCTGCACTACAAACTGCATCTGAATAAAGTGCCTCCCCGCTTCTTCTCCTTGCTCCAACTAGTGTTGTTGCTTTTAACATACATGCATCTACAATACATTTTGCTCTTTGAATACCCATTGGTAAAATGCAGCCCCTTGAAGGCCAATCCCTTTCAAAACTTCAAGAAGAATTCCGCCATATTCGCTATATTCTCATAGATGAAATGAGCTTTATTGGACAAAAAAATTTCACTCAAATTGATGCACACTTACGTCAAGATTTCCCCTCAAATTGTACAATCCCATTTGGTGGTTGTTTAAGAATCCTTGTTGGTGACTTCGGACAATTGCCTCCTGTAAAGGACATCCCCATGTATGCAGGCTCATCCATTGGAACAACTCTCTGGCGTACAGTTGATACTTTTATCACACTAGAAACAATTTATCGACGACAAGGAAATAGCCCTTCTCAAACTACCTTTCGGCAACTCTTGCTAAACCTATGAAATGGAACTCCAACTTTTGAATACTGGGCACTCCTAATGACAAGAACAAGCTCATGCCTTTAATATGTGGAAACTTGTTATTTTCAACAATCTATCCACTTGTACCCCACCAATACCTCCATTGCACTGCACAACAAACACATGTTGAAACAACTTCATATGCCAATTGTGCATTGCTTTGCAGAACAAAGGAACAAACATGGTCACGGATCCATTAATGACGAGAAATTTCCATTAAATATCCTTCTTTTTATTGGTCAACAAGTCATGTTAACTGCTAATTTATGGGTTCAAGCAGGACTTGTTAACAACTCACTTGGAAAAGTCATTGACATTGTCTACAACTCCAATGAACAACCTCCTAGCTTACCATCTTTTGTTGTTGTCGAATTCCTCTATTACAAAGGACCCTTATGGGATTCTTTGAATCCTACTTATGTTCCAATATCTCTTATAACAAGGGGATATCGTAGGCAACTACCACTTCGCATGGCATGGGGTTTAACAATTCATAAAGCCCAAGGTATAACACTACAAAATTTTACAATAGATATTGGAAACACTAATAGACAAGGGCTCACATTCACTGCAATATCAAGAGTTAGATCTCTTTCAGGCCTTCGCATTTCTCCACCTAGGCTTTTTTTCCAGATACTCTCGAATGCAAGACAATCCATTTGTCCAACGTAGGAAACAAGGGGAAAGCTTACTTGCTTCAAAGTATTTAAAAGCAAATTATGGTTGAAGCTTCTCATTGTTGTTCAGGTACATAGGGTACTCCCAAAAGACCAAACACCTAGAGTAGCCACTCACACAAATAGATCACAGATCAACACACTAATGTTTTTACGTGGTTAAAACCCTCGAGAGGGAAACAGTCCACGGCCCTAGCCAAATAGCTACTTGGAGCAATTTATTATTCAAAAGAAAGAAAGTTACGAATGAGCATTTCATAATCGATCAACTAGCCAAGGACCCTCCATGCTCTTTGAATAGAGATCATGGACTAATCGGGTGTTAAGCCACGTATCAAGGGTAGGTATGATCTAAGAAAACTTGAACCGTCAAATCACTCTATGTCTAGAACATATCATGACCGTCAGATTAAATATTTACAAATGCATACTAATGCATACTAAAGAAACACACTTTACCTAACATATATATTACACAAGTTGATCTTAACTAACTCCTAAGTGTCTAAATATCCTAACATCCCCCCTTAAGAACAACTTGGGATAGGATTGAAGGATTTACAAAAGTGACACTATTAGGAGAAGGAAGGAGGCACCAGAGCCTATCCCCCTTAATGACAAATTTGTGAACTCCTAACATAGATCGAAGTTTAGAAAACTTCGCTTCTGTAAGAGACTTGGTGAAGATGTCTGCAACTTGATCATCTGTAGGGCAATAGAGCACTTCAAGCACATGGTCATGAACAAGATTTCTGATGAAGTGAATATGTAGCTCAATTTGTTTGCTAAGTTGATGTAGAAATGGATCTTTGGAAAGCTTGATGGCACTTTGATTGTCACACCAAAGTGGAGTAGGCTGTTGCTGCTCGAATCCAAACTTTGATAGGATCTGTTGAATCCATAAAGCTTCCTAACTGGAATTAACTATGGCTCGATATTTTGCTTCTGCTGAAGAAAGAGAAATATTTTTTTGTTTCTTACAAGCCCAAATGACAGGTCCAAATCCCAGACTAAAAACATAACCTACAGTAGAATTTCAATCATCAAGATCGCTGACCCAATCTGAATCAGTGAAACCAACCAACAAAGGTGTCCCCTCTGTACTGTAATGAATCCCAAACTTAAATGTACCTCAAATATATTGAAATATTATTTTTTCTACTTTCCAGTGACTTTCATGAGGTGTTTGCATATAACGGGAAACACGACCAATGACAATGGAAAGGTCAGGACAGGAATGAGTCAAGTATAAGAGACTACCAACAAGCTGATGATACAAGGTGGCATCTACTTCAGGGGAAGTACAAGTGGTAGAAATTTTGACTCCAGACTCGAAGGGAGAAGGGGTTGGTTTACAATCTTCCATGTGAAAGTGATGAATAAGGTCACAAGCATACTTACACTGGGAAAGAAACATTCCTTCTTTGGTTTGTAAGACTTGGAGTCCAATAAAATAATGCAAATGTCCTAAGTTTGAAATTTCAAAATTTTGCTTAATACTGGATTTCACATGGGTTAAAAGCTTAGGATCACTACCAGTAAGGATAAGATCATCAACATAAAAGACAAGTATGATGAGATGGTTTCCTTCTTTATTGGTATAGACATTGGGGTAAGAATGGCATCTAGAAAAACCAGTGTCAAATAGAAAGCTATATATTTTGGCATACCAAGCTCTAGAAGCTTGATTAAGCCCATATAAGTATTTCTTAAGGCGACAGACAAGGCTAGAGTTATTATGAACATATCCATATGGTTGTTCCATGTAAATTTCCTCATGTAAATCACCATGTAAGAATGCAGACTTGACATCCATTTGATGAACTTCTCAGCTATGTAAGGCTGGAAGGGAAAGAACAAGGCGGATGGAGTTCATTTTTGCGACAAGGGAAATGGTTTCATTGTAGTCAATCCCTTAAACATGGGAAAAACCTTTGAAAAGTAACCTTGCCATAAGTCTTTCAACACTTCCATCGGATGCATACTTAGTTCTATAGACCCATTTACCTCTGACAAGTTTTATTCCTTTTAGAAGAGGTGCAAGATCCCAAGTATCGTTCACCATTAAGGAAGGATATTCTTCATCCATAGTTGCATCCCAATTTGGATTTCCTGAAGCTTCTGCAAAAGTTTCAAGATCATGATTCTCGAAAACTTGAGCCCAAAGAGAAGAGGCTTTCTAAAACTGAGAACGTGTTCGACGTTGATCTCTAGGATCACCGGCAAGATAACCAGTTGCTTCAAATGTTGAACGGACCCATCGAGGAAGCAATGGTGCCAGTGCAATTGAAGGAATATGAATAGGCAGAGGTGAATTTTCATCCTCATTGTCATCATAAAAAACTGGAGTTGGAAATTTTGTCAAGGAATTTGGAAGTAGAAGAAGCCATAATCATTGAATCAGGCTTGTAGGCCAAAGATGGCACAACCGTCGAGTTAGGATAGTAGGCCAAGAGATTTTCATCAAATTTAACATCTCTTCTAATGATTACATAATTTGAATGTGGCTGAAGAAGTCTATAACCTTTTACCTCTTCAGAATATCCAACGAATATGCACTTTTCACCTTTAGGCTGCAATGCCTTTTGTTTTTCATCTAGAATGTGAGCCCATGCTTCACTACCAAACACATGGAAGTGACTCACATCTGGTTTAATTTTACTCCATGCTTCTTCCAGTGTTATACCTTGTAAAGCTTTAGTGGGGGTGCGTTTAACTATGTAATTTGCACAATTTATGGCCTCAGCCCAAAATTGAAGACTTAGTCCCTTAGATTGGATCATACAATTAGTCATTTCTTTTAAAGTGTGGTTCTTCTGTTTAAATACACCATTTCGTTGTGGTGTATATGGAACAGTGTGTTGTTGTTGGATTCCTTGTTCAGTGCATAAAGTAGTGACCTTTTTGTTAACATATTGTCCTCCATTTTTGGATCTTAACTTAATGATTTGATGACCGGATTGTTTTTCAACAGGGGCCTTATAGGCCAAGAACATGTTAAATACTTCACTCTTAAGTTTTAGGAAATAAACCCAAGTGCGTTTGGAGTAATCATGAATGCAAGTTAAGAAATATTTGAAACTAGAAAATGAAGCAGATGGAAGAGGACCACACAAGTCACTGTGCACAAGCTCTAAGGGAACCGAGGCGTGCTAAGAGGCACGTTTATCAAAACTTCCCCAATAATGTTTTTCGAGTACACAACCGGAACAAACACCATCCTTGCAAGATACCATAAAAAGACCTATCACCATATTGTCTTTATATAGTTGTTGCAATGAGAGATAATTTAAGTGACCAAATCGCTCATGCCAAAGTTTGCTCAAATTATCACTATGAGCAACAAAAACTGAAGGAAAAGATGATGACCCAAAGTTGTTAAATTTGTTCAACCTGGTAATATCATCAACTTTTCCGGTAGCTAGGACCTGTTGAGGATCTTTAAAATCCTTGATTACAACTTGGTGAGGTGTAAACATTACAGTTTTACCTTCACCAGAATGAGTGATTTGATAGATTGACAACAAATTGCAGGAAATTCTTGGAACACATAGTACATCACTAAAATGACTATTTTCTACTGGAACTGTTCCAGATCCTACAACACTTAGAGATCTATCATCACCAACAAATATTTGTTTGGTGTTGCATTCATGCATACTAGAAAAGGTGACTTTATCGTTAACCATATGATAAGATGCTCCAGAATCAATGAACCATTCATTTTGAGTAGAAGAAGAAGATGCAGTATAAGAATAACCAGAAGCACAAAGTGCATGTCCATGAGAGGTAAATTCTGAAGTCGAATACAGGCTGATGTGGTTCTTCTTCATTGCTCCTTCCAAGGCTGCCATCTTCTTGAAACACTTAGATTCATCATGATTATCTTTCCTACAATAGTTGCAATGATGCTAGGTCTTATTTCCTTTTGGCTTAGATTTTTTGTCATTTTTTAAATAGGAGCTGACAGAGAGGGTTTAGGACCCTCGTTTGGCTTATTATTGTGAAAATTTTGTTTCTTTGAATGCTTGAACTTTTCTTTCTGTTGGGACAATAAGGCTTTCCCATATGTATATGCATTGTTAATTATTCCAAGATGAATGAGCTTATCTTGCTCTCTAATTAAGGAATCACAACATGATTCAAGACTAGGCTCTTGATAGCTAGCTGCAGTCAATGATTATTTCATGAAGTAAAATGTACATACAAAAACAAAATATGTAGGTCCAAGTTTGGAAAGAATATGATAAATGCATTGTTTGTCTTCTTTCTTAATCTTGTATTCTTCACATAAGAGTGTAAGAGTTTTGTACTTAGATAAATAATCTTGAATGCATGAAAAATCACTTGGATTTAAAGAAATCAACTCATTCTCAAATTGATGACCTCGAATTTCATTGTGTTTACCAAACATAGATTCCAACTTTTCCCAAACTTTATCAGGTTCATCAATTACAGATATATGGAATCGCAAATCAGTAGAGATTGACATCTCAATCAATCCACGAGCTTCATCACATCTATTTGCCCATTTTATTTTCTTATCATCATCAGTGGGTTCTATTTCTTTCCCTTAGGTAATTCTGAAAATTCCCCTACTTTGTAAAACATCACCCATACAAGATTTCCATGAAAATTAGTTAGAAATAATAAGTAGAATATCACAAGGGGCAGCCATACTATAAAATAATAGCTGAAAAAATAGAAACCAAATATATGGATGCAAAGAGCTTGAAAAATCAGGCTGTTTTAAAAAAAACGGCACTAAAAACTGATTCTGTATGATGAACTTATGCTTGATCAAAGAAAATGTTAAAGATGTCCCCAATAGCGACGTGAGAGATATAAAAATTGGCCAGCTCAAAAAAAAAAACCCTGCTTCCCAAGGTGAACCTTTGACAATCACTATACAAGAAAGTTGATTTAAGTGAATCACTTTTGTAATATAAGTGGTTTTCACTTTTACAATAATGTTAATTTAAATAGTGTGGCAATAAACTAAAAGACTTAAGTGACTCACTTTTTTATTTATTCTAATTTAAGTGAGATACACTTTTACAATAAAGTAACTTAAAACTAGAAATTGCATGCACTTTTTAAAAAATAACTTAATAAGACTTGAACTCAAGACCTATTAAGGAATAAAACAACTTTGCACCAAGTGAGCTAAGATTAAAAGGTACATAAAGATCGAACACTTAGAGTCACACAAACAAATCATAGATCAACACACCGATGTTTTAATGTGGTTAAAACCCTCAAGAGGGAAACAATCCAGGACCCCAGCCAAATAGCTACTTGGAGCAATTTACTATGCAAAATAAAGAAAGTTACAAATGAGATTCTCATAATTGATCAACTAGCCAAGGAACCTCCATGATTTTTAAATAGAGATCATGGACCAATCGGGTGTTAAGCCATGAATCAATGATAGGTATGATGTAAAAGAAGTTGAACCATCGGATCACTCTATGTCTAGAACATATTGTGATCGTCGAATTAAATATTTACAAATGCATACTACAAAAACACACTTTACCTAACAGATATATTACACATGTTGATAATAACTAACTCCTAAGTGTCTAAATATCCTAACAATTGTTTGCTCTATAAATGTACTGTTTTTATTTGATCACTTGTTAATGTAAGATATATGCTTTTGTTTCAAAAAACATCCAAGAAATTTTGAAATAATTGCCTTTTAGACTAAACTGTCTCAGGAAATTGAGACACTCACTATGAAATTTATTAAGTATAACAGTTATTATATATCAGGAAATAATTAACGTATAAAAATTTTAGATCAACTCTCATTTCCTTAAATGAACTTTAAATAAATAAATAATTCACATTTCGGATTTCCAATTTCTGAAACACAAAACCCAATTTCCGAAACTTTGATATCGAAAACCGCAAAATCGATTTTTTGTTAAGGGTATTTGTCGTACCTGTGATTTTTTATTTCCGATATTTTCGATATCGGAAACCAGAGACTCAAGCTTTTGTTAAAATGATTTGTTGGCTCCCCGATTCCGATTCCTGATGTTTCGGATATCGGAAATCATAAACATATGTCATTCTTCGGTATTCATATTTGATATATATATATGTATGTATTCGCATTTGTAGGTACATCTTCTTTTGGTATTTGGTATTTGATATATATATATGTGTTTGTATGTGTGTTCGATAAATTGATAATCAATTTATGAAATATCGAATACAAGTTTCAAGCATTTTGAGATTTTCATTGATATTGTCTTCAAATCCAATGAACAACTTCCTAGCTTACCATCTTTTGTTGTTGTCGAATTCCTCTATTAAAAAGGACCCGTGTGGGATGCTTTGAATTCCTACACCTTACCACTTATCTGTACCTTTTCCCTCTAAGAGTAGTTCATCTGTTCCAATCAACGCTAGCTCAATAAATGAAAACCTTGGCTTTGTTGGATCAACTATCCCATTGACATGACTCTCCTCTTCTAGCAAATTTTGGAACATTCAAGGTCAAGTTACTACCAAGACAAACATAGATAAATATGGCAACCAACGAGGGTATGGAAAAGTGTTTGGAATATGTCTGGTCAAACGATTCCAATAAATTTTTTTGCATAAATAAGAGGGTTACATCCCTTCCATGCCTCCGCATTTGTCCAACATAGGAAACAAGCCTGGAAAGCTTACTTGGTTCAAACTCTTTAAAAGCAAATTATAGTTGAATCTTCTCATTGCTTCCTCTATAAATGTATTGTTTTTATTTGATCACTTGTTGATGTAAAAGATCTGCTTTTGTTTCAAAAAACATCCAAGAAATTTTGAAGTAATTCAGGTTTTAGACTAAACTCTCTCAGGAACTAAGACACTCATTGTGAAAGTTATCAAATAGGAAATAATTATAACTATTAGGAAATAACTAACGTATAAAAATTCTAGATCAACTCTTATTTCCTTAAATGAACTTTAAATAAAAATAAAATAAAATAAAATAATCGCATTTTGAATTTTCGATTAACTGAATTTCTGAAATTAGATATCGGAAAACAGAAATTTCAGTTTTTGTTATAGTTATTTGTTGTCTCCTCGATTTCCAACTTCTGATATTTCAGACGTTGAAAACCGGATATTCGCGTTTTTGTTACAATAATTTGTTGCCTTTTCGATTTTGATTCCTGATATTTTGGATCTTGGAAACTGAAAACATATGTGCTTCCTCGATATTCCTATTTGTTATATATATATGTATTCAGATTTGTGGGTATATATTATTTTGGTATTTGGTGTTTGATGTATATTTATATATGTATTCAATAAATTAATAATCAATTTATCAAATAACGAATACAAGTTTCAGGCATTTTGACAATGCTTTACATCGTAGCGAAATGGTGGTATGTTTGCTAATAATCCTAGAAATTATATATCGTAGTCCTAGAATTTCGTGACAATAGCATGGAATTCGAAATCTTTGTTTGAAATCTTAACATTGGATTTCTTTCTATGTCAAATATTCTAAACGAAAATTTTGGTGGCCATAAAAAAGAAATCTTCACTAGATGATTAGAATATTTGCATGAGGCATCTCTACCATCCACATAATGGTTAATATCTTTACACAATAATGTCTACAACTCCAATGAAAAACCTTCTAGCTTACTCTGTATATTCATGAACTTTTGCAAAATAAAATCGAAGTGATACATCCAAATATATTTGATGCATATGTGATAACTTCAATATGGAAATAAAGTGTCAGATGGATATACAATTAATTGAATGCGTCAATCACAAGAAAATGAACTCCTGCCTCCTATACAACATTCAAATTTGAGCCCTTCTTGCCCCTTCCAAAGGGTTCTAGACCTTCCTAGAACTATAAAGTCATAATTTCTCTTCAAGAATTAAAAATTATAATTTTGGAAACTGACGTTAGACAAAAGTGCTTTATACACAATGACAATGTTGGACAAGCTAAAAAGGAACAAAATGCCTCAATTATTCATAATACAAGCAATGTAGCAAACACGAGACAAAATGACAAAATGTGAAATTGCTCATTCCTTCATATTTCCAAACTCTAAAGAACCAGTTACAAGTTAAAATGTTGGATAAGCTCCAACAATGTAGCAACATTAAATTATTTGAATAGGCGCAAATAGATTTTGCATCTTTTCTCATATCTGCAATTAGATGCAATCCACTTTCTTGTTACTCTGGATCAGAATTGGCAACATTCTCATTCACCCATCCCATGTCACTCCATAAAATATAGCCCTTGCATCATCAGTAATACTCCAAACTTATCTTCCCATCACCTCCCATTGCGGCCTTTCATATCAGCATGTTGGCAATTTTTTCTTTGGCAGCCATGAGAGGGGAAATAATGATGCTCACGAGTCCAATTTTTGTGCACATAAAAAACCATAAATAAGGTCCAAATGATATTTGCCTCATAGGAGGCTTTATTTATTGACTAAATCTTACGAAATGTTATTATGAGTTCAGGATTTTCATGATGTAGTATATACCTATATCTTGGGATTAATGTGATCTCTATATAATTTCCTCATCTCTTGGACGACGCGAAAGGTCACTTAAACGTACTGAAATATTTTAACGTTGTCATAACGCCGCCCCTTTCTGCTATAACATCATCATATTAATCATAGAAGTGACTACCACACTCACTAGTTATCAACCTCAAGTTATATCTTAGTGTGTGAAGTTGACATTTGTCACCTCATCGATCCCTTCTTATGATGGTATCAATATTTCCTTGTTTTGAGTACCTCTACTTCTATACCATACTGCCTATAAACCCTATACTAATCTTTTGTTGCTTAATCATTGAGTGATCATCATTATCACGTGCTCCACACAACAAATCTTTCAAATCCAAGATATTTCAGTACATTTAAGTGACCTTTCGCATAATCCAAGAGATGAGGGAATTATATACACATCACATTAATCCCAAGTTATAGATATATACTACATCATGAAAATACCGAACTCATAATAACATTTTGTAAGATTTAGTCAATAAATACAGCCTCCTATTGAGGAAAATATCATTTGAACCTCATTTATGGTTTTTTATGTGCACAAAAATTGGCATCATAACGGCGCCCCTTTCTGCTATAACGTCATCATATTAATCGTAGAAGTGACTATCACACTCACTTGTTATCAGCCTCAAGTTATCTCATAATGTGTGAAGTTGACATTTGTCACCTCATCGATCCCTTCTTATGATGGTATGGATATTTCCTTATGTTGAGTACCATTGCTTTTGTATCATACTGCATGTAAACCCTATAATAATCTTCTTTTGTTTAATCATTGAGTGATCATCATTATCACGCGATCCAAACAAGAAATCTTTCAAATCCAAGATATTTCAATACGTTTAAGTGACCTTTCTTGTCGTCCAAGAGATAAGGTAATTATATACAGATCACATTAATCCCAAGTTGTAGATATATACTACATCATGAAAATCTCGAATTCATAATAACATTTCGTAATATTTAGCCAATAAATAAAGCCTCCTACTGAGGAAAATATCATTTGGACCTCATTTATGGTTTTTTATATGCAGAAAAACTAGACTCATGAGCGTCATTATTTCCCCTCTCATGGTTCCCGAAGAAAAAATTCCCAACATGGTGATATCAAACGCCGAAATGGGAGGAGATGGGAAGATAAGTTGGGAGTCCTACTGTCGATGCAGGGGCTATACTTTCTGGAGTGACATGGGATTGGTGAATGAGAATGTTTCCAATTCTAATCCAGAGAAACAAGTAAGTGGATTGCAACCAAGTAAGATGCAAAAGCTATTTGTGCCTTAGCAAATAATTTAATGTTGCTACATTGTTGCAGCTTATCCAAGTACATTTTTAGCGCCTTTGTTGTCGTTTCCATTTCCTTCCATTTCTCTACTCGTTGCGACTTACATAAGGTATCATTATTTGTTTACCCTTCTTCTCAATTGTCTTCCATCATCATGAGTAACAAAAGTGCAACAGGTTTATTCTTGAGGATTTGAGATATGGTAGTATGTTATATCCTTTTTAAGCTCCCTATTAAGCAGGCTATCAAATGCTCTGTTCTTTCTCACAGATAAAGATTTATCTACACCCAAATTCCCCAACTTACCATCTTTCCCCCACACCTACTTTCAGATGATGATGAGGAGGAGCATATCAGGTTCAAGTGTTTCAGACTAAATTCGCTCGTAAATGCAAGACTGGAGAATATAATTTCCAACATTTTGCTAAAGCATTCTTCAAACCTGGAAGATTTTCACCTTTACAACGATTGCAAATTTATCTACCAAAATGTATGGAAATAGTTCCACCTGTACGACGATTCCAAATTTAACTACCAAAACGTATGGAAATGGTTCCACCTTTACAACAATTGCAAATTTAGCTACCAAAACATATGGAAATGGGTGAGGATTGTACCATAGAAGAATGTCCAACACATCACTTGTGTTTACTACCTTGCTTCTATTATTAAAATATTGATTATTGAGGCATTTTGTTCTTTTTTAGCTTGTCCAACATTATCATTGTGTATAAATCACTTTTGTCTAACATCAGTGAGAAAAATTCCATTTTCATTTATCTTAAACCTTTATTTCCAACAGCGTCGTCAAATATATAAATGTTATTCTTCATAGATTTATATATAATGACAGTTTAGCAGTGACATTTTTAAATGAAATAATCCAATGTGATATTATAATATAATGGAAATGTTATTCGGAAACAGGAATTCACGGAAACAAAAATCGGAACATACGGTGTTCCTTATTGGAAAACATAGTAACAAAAACTCTATTCCTGTAATTCTTCTTCAAAAAGGTATTTTCGGATTCTGAAATGTCGAATCCTGGATTCTTAATTTCTTTCTTGCCAACTTCCGCTTTTCGCTTTGAATAAATCGCAAACATAAATTGGAAATTGGAATTTACATGTTTGGATTTAACATTTCGTGCTTTTCAACTTCCGGTTTCCTCACATGAAAATCCAAGCTTTAATATTTTTCTTTGCAAATTTATTTTTGTCCAGTTTCCAAAGAACGACATGCAAAATGCGCAATTTCGATACGTTTTTAGTTCAAATATTTTTTATTTCCATTTCCTCTTTTCGCTATGTGGAATGCAAAAGCCTAAAACACCAAATTTAAACTTTCCCAAACTTTTGTATTTCTGAAGTTTCAGTTGCACACTTTAATTTCAACTTTTTTTTGGTTTCTTAACATCTTTCTCTAATACATTACATACTTCTTAATTAGGAAATATACCAATATGCCAATCGACGTTAATTGACATAATTTTTTTAAGTGCAGTTGTAATTTTTCATTTATAAATGTTTAGCCTAAACAGTTTAAACACTTTCACAACTTCCATAAATTATAAGTTTAAGATTTTTTAAAAGAATAGTGTTTAAATTTATTTAATTCAGTGTGGGACACATCTCTTTATACTATATATAGTCTTGAATATAATAAAGGTGCTTAGAATCAATAAGATATAATCTCCTTTAAAGCATATCAAACAAATATTAATAAAAATAAAAAATAGACATCATTATGAAAACTCGAAATCTAATGAGTGGCGACATTACTATTTATAAATCTTTAACAAAAATAATAGTAAAAATACAAACAAAACTCGATCAAAATGGGAAAACTCATTTTCCAATTAAATAAACTTACAAAACTATCCTATGAAGTAATACTAATTGATAAATTAGTATTAGGAATCAATAACCATTCATGAGTTGTAGTAAAATAGTATGTAAATTAAATAAATACATTTTTTCAATGTGCATTTCAATGTCAAGCTTGTACTGGAAAATCACTATATAATTAAACACATATAATGCATGACCAAACTCTGATCAGTATACCACAAATATGGAGAAATAACTCAAATAAACATGACATGAGTAATAGTGTTATTTTATTCAATTGCAAAACATTACAATCTTTCCAAAACTACAAACGTATCGAAATTGCGCACATCCTCTGTTCCCATTTCCAATTCTCCGATTTCCCATTTCTGACATTTCACATTCAGCAAATACTATGTTTTGCATTAAGGAAGACACGATTTCCAATGTTCATATTATTTTCTCTTTGCCACAAATGTTTATGGTAAATCTAGCTCTCTAATTGGAGCCTATATCTTATTTCCCAATTTCGACTTTTAGAAAATTATTATTAAACAATATTTTAAAATAAATGAACAATAAATCCATTAAGTCATCTTGATGTCGGATCATATTTAAACTTCATATTTATTAACATAAATAATTGTTATTGGATCTTTACATAAATTTCATACACCCAAATCAAGTTATTCACGTATATTACATCTTTAAACTTTAGGTTTATTGAGATAAATAATATATTTAGATATATTAGATCTTTGAACTTCATATTATTATTTTTTTGTAAGTCTACATTGTTATTAATCAACTATACAAAAAATTACAAAATATCGAGAAGTTTGGTCAGGTGAAAACAATCGTCTAACAACCACCCCAATCCGTCAAAAGAAGAAAACTCTACAGTTGTAGTGTAAACAACATAAAAACCATACAGAAAATGGAGCATGTTGCCTAAGTAAAGTTTAAACAAAATTACAGAGATATTCAAAAGAGCCACAATAACCCCTGTGATATATGGGGGGCTACGTACAAAATTACTATGAAGGAACGTTTATCAAGAGACCTTAAAAAATAAAAACCAACATAAACTTAGATGTAAAGAAAATGAAGCAAAATAGACAAAAAAAGAAACAGGAACAAGCTCATGGGTTAGCACTGCTGATAGTGGCAGTCGTGTCCTACGTTTCCTCAAAAATAGTACAAGGCCCAAAGAATTCCTCGTCTGAGGATCGTAGACTGGGCTTCAGTGCTAGGATAATCACTTTTCCCACAGAAGCATTCACTTTCTCCACAGAAGCATCCACTTTCCCCACAGAAGCATTTGCTTTCTCCACAGAAGCATCCACTTTCCCCACAAAAGCATCAGATTCATGAGCTCGTTTGGAAAGCTGGCTAATCGTAGTCAGAATCGGAACAAGAACTATAGATGCAACAGGCATCGTAGGATTGACATTCATTGAACCAGATGGATCCATAGAGACACTGCCACTACCTCCACCACCCAAGGAGTCAAATCCATGGACTAATTTTTTCCAGATGGCCATGACATTTTTGTGTGTTATGACAATATCTAATTCCACCATTTTGGACATAGCCTGTGAAATTTCCAACTTAGTATGGTTCAATCTAGCTAGCATTTCCTCCATGAGGGTGCCCATCATGTTTTTGATGATCCAATAGTGGTTGCGGCCGCCACCATCAATATCACGAGCAAGGTTCTCATTTACAAGCCTGGTTTCCCAGTCATCTAATATGCACTGAACTTGCGGAGAAATTTCATTGTTATAACCATCTACCTTTGTCACCCATGCCCTTCATTGCGAATGTCCACGAACACTCGCAGCATAATGAGACATGCCATGCTGCTTGGACATAGTGTGATGGTTCAAATGCAGAACAAAACCCAGCAAAGGCAGACAGAACGATTTTTGCAACAAAATCTGGGAAAAACAAAAGTGCCCCAAGACCCGAGTAGTTAACCAAGAAATAACTGAATGAAATGAGATAGAAAGGTTCATAACCACACTAAAACCAACACAAGGCACGACAGCCATTAATGGGGAGAAAATATTGATGTACCACTTCCAATCCCTGACCAAGCCAAATTGCACTATAACCAAATAACGAAATGACCACTGAGTCAAATCGTGCCTTAGCTAACTACCTACGGTGTCCTCCATTGAAGTCGATATGTACTGACAGAACTTCATCGACAGGGACTAATTAATGTTGTCTCGGACGAAATGGAAAGGGACAAAGAGGATTAGTTGTACCAGCCATCGCACACATATAAACATTGTTATAAACTTGGCATAGAAAGAAGTTATGCAGAAATAATATGAACAGACAAAATAAACTCCCATTTCACAACATCTATTTAACTGATCAACTCCATGTCACCTTCTTGGGTCCTTGCTAGATCACGAAATATAATAACTGGAAAATTTAATCATGACCATGTTGTACCTAAAATATCCAATGGAACCTGTTGTAGCAGTGGAGTCCCCACTCTTCATGATGGACGTGAGTACCGAATCAACTATAATCCCTGCATTTAAACTCAACTGATGACCAACTTGGCCAATCTGGACTAGAAGACCCGCTTCATTAATGCGTAATGAGTGCAGGATAGGTGGAAATGTGATGGGATGACAAGTACACCATTGTTCTTCCATCCTTGCCAATTTGACTCTCATGATCCTCATCTGGGGTTAAACTTCATATTTATTAATAGAAATAATTGTTATTATTCATTATTCAATTTATAAACTTCATATACCATGCCCAAGAAAAATATAAATCCAATACAATTACAAAAACTTGTTTCTTAGAAATTTACTCTATAAATTTAAAAAAAATATTCTTTAAAATGATTAAATTTTAAATGACTTTTTAACTCATTTCTCTAAATAAAATAAAATCATATAATTTCCAATATATATAATCAAATTAAAAACATATTATATATATTATGAATATTTTTATTTTATAATATTTATTTCCGATTTCCGAAATTGGGTATCGAGAACCGAAAATTCCAGTTTTTGTTAGGGTTATTTGCAGTATCCGTGATTTCCAATTCTCGATATTTCAAATATTGGAAATTAGATACTGAGGTTTTTGTTGAAATAATTTGATGGCTTCCTCATTTGGATTCGTGGTATTTTTGATATCGAAAACCAAGACATTCTGACATGTATAAGGTTAACTGCAAAGGTGAACATACGATTTTGAGAATCCGAAATGTCAGAAATCGGAGAATCGAAAATAATTGTTATTATTCAATCTATAAAATTCATTTACCATGCTCAAGAAAAATATAAATCCAATACAATTACAAAAAAATGTTTCGTAGAAATCTACTCATTAAAATTCTTTAAAATGATTAAATTTTAAATGACTTTTTCACTAATTTCTCTAAATAAAATAAAATCATAAAATTTCCAATATATATAAACAAATTAAAAACACATTATGGGTTATTTGATATGCAATTTCCGAAACACGATATGCAATTTTCCAAATTGGGTATCGAGAACCAAAAATTTCAGTTTTGCTAGGGTTATTTGAGCTATCCACGTTTTTCGATTCCCGATAATTCGGATATCGGATACCGGATACTTAGGTTTTTGTTGAAATCATTTGTTGGCTTCTTGATTTCGATTCGCGATATTTCGAATATCGAAAACCAAAATATTCCGACATGTGTGAGGTTAACTAAGAATGTGAACATACATTTTCTAGAATCTGAAATGTCAGAAATCGGAAATCGGCGAATAGGAAATCGGAAAATAGGGCACTGCTCTATTTTAATTGAATGTGACTCTTTCTCTATTGGAAAAAGATTGTGACATGTATTCATTATGTCATTCTGTGTCAATAAAATCATAGGTATTAATTTTTTGGCTAAATGAAAATGTTGCTTATGAGACGATGAAACACCCTTCTTGTGTTTTAATTGACTCTTACTCCTTCTCTGTTGCAAAAGGGTTGTGACTTGTATTGGTTATGTAAAACGATAGGTATTAGTTTTGCAATTCTTAGATTTGATTTCCATAGTCCGAAATCTAGGATTCCGGATTTTTAATTTCTTTCTTGCCGACTTCCACTTTTCGCTTTAAATAAAGTGAAAAATATTGAAAAATAATTGACTACTAACTAATTGTATAAGGACACTTAAACACAATGAGTAATGATTTCAAGATAGAACTACTACAAGATATAACAATTGAAACAAAACAACCAATTAATGTGCAAACATGCAAATCAAAATTACTTCTTTCAACTTACTTTAGAGCAACTTCAGAAATTAAATTGCAAAGAACAATATCCAAAGTGTTAAAGACACACAAATTGCAAGTACAAGGCAGTCCAAATAACACAATGTCTATCTCTCTTTAAATAAGATTACAAACTTACCAGAAAATAAAATGTTTCCAAAACGTTGAACTACATAATCAGATTGTTTCTAGGTGTGCCCAAGGGCGTAACACCACTTGGAAAATGCCTCCAAAATGTCATCGACTTCCTGAAAATGAGAATTCCTCAACTGAATTTCGGACTTGCGAATTTGGGAGGAAATTTCCTCCTCTCTCATTTTCTTCCATTCTTTGATGAACAGCTATATCCGAGCTATCGAAGCATGGGGAGCTTCGATTCATTTCTCGATATCTTGCACCATCAGCTGACTGATTTGTTGGATCAACTCTTTAGAATCATCCAACTTCTTTTCCACTTATTCCAAATGAAGTTTAGGTGAAGGTACATCATTGATAAGATCCAGAACATGAAAACTCAAATAGGTTAGCAAATTCTTTGAATCTGACCACCTCTGTTCACAAGCCATTTGTCCTGCATTGATTAAATCTTCAACCGAATCACAGATACCCTCCCATGTCTCAATGGCAACTTCAGTTGTTTTGACCTGTAACTTGTCTAAGATTGGCAAGCCATCGAGTCTTTCCTTAATATTCTTTTGCCAACCTGTTACTTGCTTGGCAAGCCATCAGGTCTTTTCTTAATATGTTTTTTCCAACCTGTTACTTGCTCTAAAGCAGTGGATGCTTTTCTCATTCGATGATGGTGATCCTCAACAGTTTCAGAATGCTTGCTAAACTTGTCATACAACACTTGCATATCATCAAAAAAAGTATACAAATCTATCACAGCCTACCGGAAGTCTTGGTGTACTTTACAGAGTACTTGTTTGAAATCCTAGGGTGTAAGATCCAAAAAAGATGAGGCTTTTCAGGCTAGATGAGCATCTTTTAGCCATTAACTGACATGAGCAATTAGTTCTACTTGTTACAGATTCAAAATTTCTGCATTCTCAAGTTGGTGCTTGAGTTGTTCATCTTTGTTTTTTCATTGCTGCACTCGTCTTCATGTTCTCATTTCAACTGGTCGATTTCTTGTTCATGCCTCTTTTCTTCTTCTGCTAAGTCATGTTTGGCCTTCTGCAATTCCTTCTCTTTTTAACCAAGAGCCAAACTTAATTATGAAACTGAGTTAAAATTAGCTCCAGCAAAAACTCCCACGGCAATTGTTGTGTCCATTGCCCCTTGCTGAATATCACTTATGTCTGCCTTCCAAATGACCTGACCAAGGGCAGGCACATATTTTCCTGAGCCTTCTCTAGCTTTCCTGGATCCCCTTTTAACAACAACTTTATCATTTTTACTCCAATAATATTTGCCCATGGATACCACTCCATCTTCTCCAAAATCTGCCATCACTTTTGATGATGAAATGGTCTAGTGATGGATGGTAACCAGGGAATCAGTTTGGCTTTGGTTTAAAGGAATTTCTATGCTAAGGGGGGAAATATCCATAGGAATAGAAGCATAGGTATAAGTGAGTGATGTAAACGAATCAGACATAGGCAAATCTTCCTTTTGAGAAAGATTCATAGAGGCACGAGGAATGTCCTCTTGAAACAACTAGGGAATTGGGGATGTAGCAGAAGTATCAATAGGTGAATTAACTGAAAAGGTGGGCATGCTAGTAGTATCTCCTATTATTGATGACAAATTTACGTCGGAAAAATAATGTTGGCAAGATAATGAACCTAACATCCAGGGAAATCTTTGCATATTGGGCATGGATGACAGAAGGCTAGTTATAATAACCTCAGCATCTTATTCCACATCTGTATTATCAATCTAAATCTGAGTGGAAGATAAAGAGATTACCTTCTGTGCACAAGCGTCTTGGACAAGTGTCTGCTCTTTGTTTCCAATTGAGATCAAAGGCATGATATTTTCTTTTTGGGTGCTTCTACCAGTTGAGCCTGATCAGAACCTGCTTCAATTTTCTGTCTTTTAGTCTAAACTTCAGTTAGCTTTGCCTGAGTTTCAAAATTTCTTTTGAGTTCTACCCCTTTCTGCATTGTATCTTCCTTTGTAGTAATAGAGGGGATAGATGAGCCTTCAAGGACACCTTTTCCTTTGTCCTTGGGTTGAGCAACAAGAGCAACAACAGAACTTGCTACATGTTCTCTCGCTTCTTGTTTTGTCTTCTCCTTTTCAATTTCTTGTTTCAATTTTAGTTTATCTCCTCTTTCTTGAAGATTCGTTGTCTTAAGATCCTTTTGATACTGGTACAGATGGGACTTGGTCTCTACATCACTAATTTACCGATTGCCTATTGAAAATTGGTATCTCCTCGGAACATGGAATCATCGGGATCGTTTTCAAGAACATATTGAAATTTCACATGCTCATGAGCAAAGAGATTAGCCAAATATGCCATTGGCTCATACATTCTTTTGTATGCCTCCCCCAAGTTCATAACATAAATTTCCTTTCCCACCAAAGATGCATGAGCAGGACTCTGTAGCGTAAGGTTTCCAAGATTCACAGGAAATTTCGGCCAACCCTTCTTCTTATGTTTGGTCAACTTGGGTAAAACCCCATCAATGATAGTATGATAGGTGAATTATTGAAGCACCATTCGGCCTGGAACTATTCTAGGAAGCAAGTGGAATATATTACTGCCCCAACTCCTTATGTAAGAGAAATATTCTCCTACATACCAGTCACCAAACATTGAAATGAGTTCCCTATCACTCTTAGAGAATGCAGGAGCATCGGCTTTGAAAATATTGAAATACATTGACCCGAGAAATAGGTCACAGAGTTCATAAACCTGAGGGATGAAATTTTCGTCCCACATATCAGTGCAATATATGTGAACCGGTGGAGATTTGTCGGTCCAATTCCAATTTAGGGTCGGGAAAGAAGTAGACGCACAAAATTTATCCCTTATGAACCCTGACATGTAGAAAGATGGTTTACGGTTGTCGGGGGTTTTCTCATATTTTTCAATTTCCTCTCACAAATTGACAGATAGAATTTGCACCCAATTGAAGGGATGACCTGTAAGCAGGATATGGTTCGCCATAGGGACCCATTGCACTTTGAATAAGGAACAATTTAGTAAACCATATCCTGCAAAACATGCCGGCCAACAATGAAAAGGGTTCTCTGAACCAAGAAACTGGATATGCTGCAAGTGAAACAAGAATGTCAAGTGTTGGGTCTTCCAGCCAATATTTCACCACTTCTTCGTAATTGAATTTGGCATGGCTTTGATTGAAAAATTTCGACAAGAGAAGCTGCTTGGGGGTTGGAAAAGCGTAAGCCCTAGCAAACAAATCTGGATGGAATGAAGCAATAACGACTTTATCGATGTCATGAAATATTCCAAGCTCAGGGTCTACATGGTCCAATGCCCACTTAACATGGTTCGTGTAAGGCATAAATGGTGGTCTAGAAGCAATGTAATGGAGCTGAGAATTGCATATCTACAGGTAGGTAGGTTGGTCATGAGAAACACAGGAAAAGTCATCATTGTCAAAAATAACACAAATTCTAGACCATCCCAGATATGAGTTGTCAGACACATAACCACTCGTGTTAGTGAAAACACCGGCATTCGTATCTTTGTTTTTCTTCTCTTGAAGAGCCATTTTAGATCTAGTATTCCTGGTCGTGGCAGATACCTTCTCTGATTGACTTTAGCAACCATGTCTAAAAACGATATGAGTTCAAATTTACCAGTAAAAATGATCAAAGGGTGAAAAATTATAGGTGGAAGTGCTAAAAAAGTCACAACTCCGAGCGTTGGGACACGGAGGATATGCATTGTAAAAAAACCCTGAGCAGAGTGAAAAAACACGAGTAACAAATGTAAAAATTAATTGTAAATTCGAATCTTAAAAAACCCAACTAAAATGGCCAAAATACTATAGACCGTATATTTCGTATGCATAAACGGAAATTGACAAATTTTACTTTTCATTTTCGATTTGTGGAATCGGGAATCGAAAATTGGGAAACAAAATTTCAGTTGAAAAAAGTTGGTGTTTCCAGTTTTCGAGGTCCAGATTATCGGAAATCGAGAATCGCGAAAGCATACAAATCCAGTTTCTGAGATCCGACGTATCGAAAATAGGAAATCGCGAAAGAAATCTTCAATTTGATGTAAAGTGAAACATTTGATTTCTGATACTCAGAAAACACAGGACATAGGATTTCCGCAATCCGAAATGTCGGAAATCGAAAATAGGAACATAGGATCTTCCTTATTTGAACACATGATTTCTGAATTTCGAAATGTCAGAAATACAAAATCCGCGAATTGGAAATTGGAACATATGGTGTTCCTTATTGGAAAACATAGTATTTCCAGAATCTAAAATGTCGCAAATTGAAAATTGGGGAATCGAAAATTGGAACATATGGTGTTCCTTATTGGAAAAATAGGACATAAATTCTGGATTCCAAAATGTCAAAAATAGGAACATGGGATGTTCCTTATTTGAAAACATAGGATTTATGGAATCCAAAATGTCGGACATTGAAAATTCGGCAATCGCAAATCCAGTGTTCCTTACGCAAAGCGCAAAACAAACTTAGACAAAGCTCCAAAAAATGCATTTTCGCTTCCCGATTTCGGATATCAGAAATCACAATCAATAAATACATGTTGGAAAGACACAAATATCGTTATTAATTCCCAGTCTCCCAACGTAAGTCAAAAAAGTTGAGTTACAAAAAGACACAATATTTTTACCCTCTCAATGCAAATGCTAGTATTTTGTTTAAGTAAACATGTCAATAACATATGATTACCCAAATATGTTAACATTTAAGTTCACCTCTTCATATGTTCATTCCATGGAAATAATCATGGAAAACGATTGTAAACAACTTTGAGTTTAAAATAAAATAAAAGATAGTGTAATGAGTATAATTAGGAGGAATGGAATTACAAAGTGATTTTGTGATTT
>LPNX010666552.1:126484-151921 GCA_001517045.1 Pseudotsuga menziesii
GGAAATTGTCAAACCTTGGCCAATGGGGGGAAAAAGCCATGTGTCACCACCTTGTCATACCCAACCACCTCCATTAAGAATTGCAGCTGAGTAGTTGAGGCAGTTATTGTTTGGGAGTGGAGTGTGGCAGGACTGTCAGTCCTTGCCCACATGCACACTCCACCCACGGTTGACTTCACAATGGCAAAAGAAACCACCACCATCACTTCAGGGGACTGAACATTTTCTCCATGACAGTGTTGAACACTCACGCACTTCCAATTTCGTGTCCTCTCTGTAGGCTGTTCACCCTCACGCAGGAGGAGAATTATTGTTCATTCTCACGCACAGGACTTTCCTGGTTTCACTCATTATTTTCCTGTAGAAAGTCATTTCACGCTCAGGGGCTGTGTTGCGGTCTGTGTAATTCTTTTCCGCTTGCTTAGTTTTTTAGGATGGACTGTTGTCTTTCCTCATGTTGTGATTGCGTTTGCTGTTGCATTTGGGAATGTTGTAATTCATTGGGGAGTCATTTTGGCCATGATAGGGCCAAGAATGACTCAGGAATTGTTTTCCCTGTTAAGCTATAATAGCTGATTGCTTGCATATGTGCAATGGTTGGTCTTCGAACTGTGTAGGGAGCAGGGATGGGGGCTTGGTTTGCTTGATAAACCTGGTGATTGGAAACCACACAGACAGATCTAGAGGGTTGGCTTTCTTCTCCACAAACCCTAAATAGCACTGGAAGGGAATGCAGGGCCGGAGGGGCTGTGTAGCAGAGAAGGGACTGATTCCTTGTGTTGGGTGTGTGTGGGTGTCTTAGAAGCCAGGTTAGTTCTGGTGTAGGTGTTCTTGGCTCTGTAATGAGCTCACCAGCTTAGCATCTAGCCTTTCCCAACTCGTGGATGGCCTGATAAACCCAACTGTGTTGGCTTGGCTGTGTTTTGTGTATCCTTGGCTATGTGTAAGCTTTCTTGTTCCCTTATTCCTTGGAGAATCATGCCCAGCTCGGGGGTGGCAGCGTTGCTGAGAGATTAAGGAGCATGCTGGCCTATGGTTGGGTGGAACGTTGCAGCGACGTAGCTGGATGCAGAACGAGTTCTTCATAAGATAAGTGATCTTGTCCATTTTTACTTCTGCAACCATATTTACTGTTAATGATTATGATGGGCATGTTGAATGAATGTTCGTATAAATGTATGTTGTTTCCGCTGTGTATGATAAATAAGTTGCATCTGTGCATGTTCCACTTCAATGCATCTTATTTTCAGCATTTTCTTTCAGCAATTTTATGAATTCACATGTTCATGGGGCTGGTAGCCCAGATGGTTAACGCCATGGTCGCATCCTCTTCGCCAGTCGGAGGGATGGGGACGTGACAGCGTGGTATCAAAGCTCATGTTGCAGCATGGGCCTGAATGAGCCATGAAGGGTGCAGTGACAGAGGTATTATTTCTTTCTACCCAGCAGAGATCGAAGGTTGATGACAGAAATCTTCCACAATTTGTCTAAGTGTTTGAACAGTCGGATCATCGGAACACTTAGTGGGAAGGACTTCCAATGTAGCGGAAGAGCTATGCGGGAGCACCTCCGATAGAGGACATTTGGAAACGAAAAATTTTCTAAGTGTTCCGCATCCGTCGGCAGAATATAGATGTTGGGTTCGCCGACACCGCGGAAGAATTTAGTGTTTGACAGTCTGTCGCTGCGGCTGTCAAAGGGACTAAAAACACCGATGTAGCAGTGTTAGTGGTTCCGGTTTTCAACAATAGGAAAGTTTTGAAATTTGGTTTAAGTGTTGAAATCATCGGTGGAAAATAGTTGATCGAGCACCCACCATTGCGAATGGATAAACAACTACGTGTCTGAAGGATAAAGCTTTCGACCGCCGATACTGTAAGGAAATTTTAAAATTTTTCTAAGTAATGAAAATCGTCGACTACTAGAAGAAGATAGTGTTTCGTGTGCCGCCGTTGTGGAATTCTAGAGCACTAGTCTTCCGACGAGCAGAGACTGTTGATGCCAGTCAGAATCAGTTCACTAATCGGAAGAATATCGAATATGGTAGGCCGTCGTTGCGGCTGTTGATGGAACTATTTCGCCGACAAAAAGAATAGAGTTGAGCCGATCAAGCGGCGAAAGGGAAAATTTCAAAAAATTTCTAAGTCTTGGAGTCGTCGGCCATCGGCAATGGTTAGTGGATAGAGATTCCGACAACCGATGAGTTTATGATCCGTGGAACCCGCAGTGGGATCACTACCCACTGTTGTGGCTGTCTAATGGACTATCCTTCTGAAGGTTAGAGGATTCGATCGCCCACGCGGTAGTGCTTAGTGCATCCGATCGCCGATGAACAACAGAGAAGTTAGTTGTTTTGACTGCCGAAACGTCGGATTGTTAGCTGGAATAAGATCCGATTCTGCAAAGAGGAAATTTTGAGTTTTTCCGTGGGATTTTCCAGCAGATTTCGACTTTTTTTAGTGGGATTTTTCAGTGGTTTTTCAGTGAATTTTCAGGGCTGAAAATGAGAAAGTGGCAGCGATCTTATGTGCCAGATTGCGCGAAAACCAATGGTTTACAAAAAAAAAAAAAACGAGGGCGCTGCCCTCAACCCGCCCTACAGTGGAAGCCACAAGGGGGAAATCCCCCTTGACCCCCGTCGTCCCCCTGAGACAGACGTTCTTGAGGAAGAAAATTCTATGTTTGGGAAAATTTGTTATTTTATAATTATTCCAGGAGAAGGTAACTGATTCTGATTTACATCAATGCTATGCATCTAACATTTGTGTTATTAACACGTTTGCAGAATCATAGTCACCTTCAAGGGCAGTATTCCAGGTAGTGCAGTTTGGTAAGTAAGTGGTGGTTCAGTTATGAGAACCCATGATGGATATGATGCTCGGGATTCTTACGAGCGAGCAGAAGATGCCATGGGAGAAAATGTTCGTAATGGAAATGATGACATAGAGTCTAATGGAAGGAGATTCCAAGAGACACCGTCAGATGTTGCAGCCACCATGAGAAGCTTGATCAAATCCCAGGAAGAGAAGCATCAGTTGAATGCTACTATGTTGCATAGTTTGATAGACTTGCATAGAAATATAGACTCTAGACGAGGTACAGCAGGACCAGAGGGCAGTAAGAGCAGTACTAGGAGAAGGAGAAGGACTTCTAGTGGATCATCTGATTCTGAGGAATCCAGCGGGGATTCAAGTTCTTATTCTCATAAAAGAAAGAAAAAAGACACCATAGGGATCGCTCTCGGGATGAATTTAAGAAAGCTAAACCTCCTACATTTGATGGTGAGGTAAAGACTAGACAAGAGGCTGAAGCTTGGCTTCTTGGGATAAAGAAGTACTTTCAAGTGCATGATTATTCAGGAAACATGAAAGCAAGAGTTGCCATATTCAATCTGAATGGAAGGGCATCCATTTGGTGGGAACACTTCAAGCAAGTAAAGAGGATCAGTGAAAGGGGACTTAAGTGGAAACAGTTCAAGAAGTATTTCAAGCAAAAATACCTCTCTGACAGGTATTATGATGACAAGATTAAGGAGTTCCATGAGCTGAGATTGGGATAGCAGACCATGGAAGAGTATGCAAATAAGTTTTTGGAGTTGTTAAGATATGTTCGGTACATCAGAGATGAAAAAGTGAAGGTCCAACATTTTCTAAGTGGATTACCTCAGTCTTACAAAGATAGAATTGAGTTTTTTGAACCTAGAACTCTTGAAGAAGCAATAAGGAAGGCTAAGTATTGCTATGAGCAAAGCAAAGGTAAGCCGGATTACCATAAGGCATGGAAGGACAAGAAGAATGAGAAGTTTGACCAAAGAAAGAAAGGTTTCAAACCTTCTAACTTCAGGAATCAGCAGAAGCAGCCATCTCAAGCTGCAAGTAAACCAGTTGGAATGACAGGAGAAAAACCTAAAGATCCACAACATAATAGAGGGCCACTTCAATGTTGGAAATGTGTAGGACCCCACATGCGCAGGAATTGTCCACTCAAGAATGAGAGTGCAAGGACAGCTTATAACATTCAAGAAGGAGAAACAGTGGGTCAAGTAGCAAGGGCAGTCCCTAGGATTTATACAACACTGGAGGACTGCCAGGAAGATCACCAGTCAACTGTGGTTGAGGTAGCAGGTAAGATTGTTGAGCAATCTGTTTCTATTTTGATTGACCCTGGTTCTACTCACAGTTACATTACCCCTAGAGTAGTGGAGATTTGTACTTTTAAGAAGGTAAAGCATAGGAAGTCTTGGTTAGTTCAGCTAGCCACTGGAACTAAGAGAAAGGTCAGTGAGGTAGTAGAGAAATGTTCGTTGGTCATGAATGGACTGGTCACTTGTGTAGATCTAAATGTTCTACCGCTTGGCTCCTATGATGTTCTCATTGGAATGGATTGGTTAGAAGCTCGTAGGGTAAGGCTTGACTGTTACAATAAGACTTTCAAATGCATGAATGAAGAAGGGAACCTAGTAGTTGTGAAAAGTATTCCAAAGGTGATTTTAGTATGCCAGGTTTCAGCAATGTAGTTAAAGAAGTTCTGTAGGAAGGGTTTCTAGTTGTATGCAACTCATATTTTGGAGACATCAGGAGATAAAACTCCTAGGTTCGAGGACTATCAGGTGTTACAGGAATTCAAGGATGTGTTTCCTAATGAGATTCCAAGGCTTCCTCCAAAGAGGGACATTGATTTCACTATTGAACTTATGCCAGGAGCAGCACCAGTGTCCAAGGCAGCCTACAGGATGAGTACACTGTAGATGCTAGAGTTGAAGATGCAACTACAAGAATTGTTGGAAAAGAAGTATATCCGGCCGAGTGTGTCTCCTTGGGGAGCACCAGTTCTGTTTGTAAAGAAGAAAGATGGTACACTCGGGTTATGTATTGATTACAGACAATTGAACAAGGTTACTGTGAAGCATAAATATCCTTTGCCTAGGATTGATGACCTCTTTGATCAAATGAGAGGAGAAAAAGTATTTTCCAAGATTGACTTGAGGTCTGGTTACCATCAGGTGAGAATCAAGGATGAAGACATTCATAAGACAGCCTTCAAGACAAGGTATGGGCATTATGAGTTTGCAGTGGTACCATTTGGTCTCGCGAATGCACCAGCTACATTTATGTGCCTTATGAATAGTGTCTTTAGTAGGTATTTGGACAAGTTTGTTCTTGTTTTCCTTGATGACATTCTTGTTTATTATAAGAATGAGGAAGAGCATGAAGAGAATTTGAGATTGACATTGAAATTGCTCAGGGAGCATCAGCTATATGCAAAATTGAGCAACTGTGACTTCTATAGAAATAGAATTCAGTATTTGGGTCACATTATCTCAGAGGAGGGTATATCTGTGGACCCTGAAAAGATTGAAGCCATTATGAATTGGCCTACTCCAAGAAATGTGACAGATGTAAGATATTTTATGGGACTTGCAGGATACTACAGGAGATTCATTGAGGGATTCTCCAAAGTTGCACATGCAATCACTTCTTTGCAAAAGAAGGGGATGAAGTTCGAATGGACATCGAGGTGTGAAGAAAGCTTCCAGCAATTGAAGAGTCTTCTCACCAGTGCACCAGTATTGAAAGTTGCAGACCCAGAGAAAGATTTTGTGGTGTGTACCGATGCATGCGAACAAGGTCTTGTTAACTAATATCTTATCACTTTCATTCATAAAGGGGGTTTTTTAATTTTGAATAATAATGTCAATATATTTTAGGTGTTAGGGGGTTGGGGTATAGGGTATGGGAGGTATAAAAAGGGGTATCTAGTAAAAATAAGGAATATCTAATAAACATATTGGCTTTTAATGAGAAATACATATCGGGAGGGGGGCTCAACAAAATGATTTTGGTAGGTATTTATCAAAATTTAGTGAAATTAGGGGTATTCTTTAATATCCCATAAACGAAGGCGCTATGGCATAGTTTCACTAATTGAAGACTTTATGGCGTGCATATGGTATCCTCTTTGGATTGTAGAGCAATTATCAAACGTTTATAACTCTAGTTCTTAATGTTGTATTCATTCACTTTATATGTAAACAAAGGGAAATCCAAAATTTAATTAAAATATTTATTTTCTAAAATCTTGGATCTAATATCCAACCTTTTGGAATGTCAAAGGTATTTAACCATTTATAATTTATTAAGAAGGCATATATTATCTTGATCGAATATTTTATTTGGGATGTATTTTCAATGATGTAGGTTAATTAAGCATTGGGAAAACTCTTTAGGACATTGTTTCATAAGCTTAGGTTATTGTAAAACTATATTTACTAACTTAGAAGACATAGAATACCAAATTTGGTATAACTTAATAACTGAGTGGTCGACTAACATTTTAGGAGAGGACTTTTTTTTGTACATGATGCCCATGCTTCGGTAGTTAGGCTCAGTGGAAGTGATTTCCCTCTTGATGTATTGCTGGATGATATCGGCTCCTTATGTTTTGGACGATTGTAATTTGTTGATGTACCCAGTTGCTTTGATTCAATTGAATAGCAAGGAATGCCTTTTTTCATCTCAAAAAAAGAATACCAAATTTCTTTACAATTAATTTTTTTTTTTATTTTGTTTAAAAACTTCAAATTTATATTTCAATTTTATATAAAAACTTAAACACAAAACTTCAACTAACAAATTCGAACCTTACAAAATTTAATTAACAACTTCAAACTTACATATTTTATTGCTTCTTGACTAATACAAATTTATAACCAATTCAATTGGCAATATCATTAACATTACCACCTCGTAACTCTTGTTATTTTAGATAAAATCTTATGTTCATATAATAAAAAAACTATTTGTTTCTTAAAACATTTGCTAAATTTGCGAGTCACATCTTCTTCTTTTTTTCATTGAAAAAAATTTGTAAATTTCTTTACATTCCTTAGATGGATCAAAAGTCCATTGTCATATCTTGTGCAACGTAGTTGACTAATGTGATACGAATTGATTGTTTCCAAGAAAACAACATATGGTTGGTGCTTCTTATTATGGCAGAATATAGTACTTCAAATTTTGGAGACATACCTTTATACATATATTTTTATTTTCATTTTGGGTCTACGAGGATCATGAGTTATTTGTTAAATGGTAAATATCACATTTAAAGATATCAAGAATAAGTTGGGGTGCAGTTTTGATTGTTCAGCAGAGAGGCGCGCTACAACATGGCGAGATGGTGTACCTTTCAATAAAATCTTAGTAATTAATCAAAATAAATAAATATGGTGTAGGTTTCAATAAAATTTTAATAATTAATCAAATTAAAAAGTAAAATAAATAAAACCTAAAATTAAGTATACATAATTGTATTAATAATTGACTTTAGGTATATAAAAAAATTATATTTTCAAAATTAATATATACAAAATATTTTGTATAAAACTATTCCTTATAAATTTTTATAACTTTTAGGAAAAATAATTATAAAACAAAATTTAGTACCAAAAACTATGTTTAAAAAAAAAAACTTGCTATAAAAAACTAAACTTTTCATGTTATAAAAAATATAATAAAAGTTAAATATAAAAGTACATATAGCATTAAAAAAACTTTACATATTATAAAAAAAAATATTAAATATTTACTTGACTTTTAAAAATATATTTAACCACTCTAGATTCATCTTAACTCAAGAGATACTATGACCTTAGCTAAGAGGGTTAAATCTTTTGAAGTGCAAAACATTTTTAGTATGTAAATGTGGAAGAAGGTTTGCACCTTGAGTAATTTGATCCCTCTCTGCCCATGGTAGATCTAGAGTTAATGGCAAACACATTGCTTCTAAATAAAATATAATGACAAACACATTGCTTCTCAAGTGACATTACAACAAATTTAGGGACTAAAATGGGTCTCATAAAAAAAGAGCCAACCATAATTTCTTAATGAGTTGGACCATGAACCAATATAATTTCAAGAAAAATTGTAAACCATAATGGTTGACTTGGCATATTTGTCATAAAAAAAACTATTTTTTCTTCTTCGTTTTTTCAACAGATCTCCCTACGATTTTACTCAAATTTTGAGTGGGAGCACTCATTGGATGTAAAAGTAACATGTTCTTTATGTATTTCTTATTTTTCATGGGTGGGGTCCATCAAAAGTATATAGTGTCGGTACTCGTTAGATGCATAATTTAATTCTGCATCCAACGAGTTCTTCTACTCAAAATTTGAGTAAAACTACAGGGAGATATGTTGAAAATATGAGAGAAAAGAAAAGCAATTTTTTTCTCTCTTCTTCTAAAATTTATAAATATTATTTTATTATTTTTCTTTAAAATTTCGTTTTAGACCCAAAATTTACTCTAATAATAAGTCTCAATTTCTATGATCAAAATTGCATATACATTATATTACATTTAAAATAAAATTTAAAAAAAAAACATAAAATAACACAAACACAATTATCCCAAAATGATAAAAAAAAACATAAAATAATACAAATACTAACACATTTATTCCAAGTGCTAAGTCACAACATTTTATATAAGTTACATAAAATCCTATATTACATCATAATATACCCAAAATCCATAAAATAACACTGGCATGTTTAACATGTTGCCTTTGAAGTGTTAAGTCACAACTTTTTAAATTCCAAGTTCTATAAACTCCTAGAAATTACATCACAATATGTTGAAATCCATAAAAATGACACAAGTGAAACACATAAAACATGAGGGGGAACACATTGTTTCTAAAGTAAAGGATCGTATAGTAACCATAATCGTATAGTAACCATAGAAACTAAATAGGGATAAAATACCAACCTATTGAAATATTTTTGAAAATCCTTAAAATATACTTGAGAAATGATTGTTTAATAATAAAAGTTGATGATAAAAGACATTGACTTATAATAGAAAGGCATTTTAAGTCTAGAGATTGTGATTGAAGCAATCGACCAAAATAAACATGATAATATGGGAAACTAACAACTTAGTTGATCACATAAAGTGGTTTTAATAATTGATTGCATTTACTTAAATTGATTATATTTACTTACATGAATAAACTAACCTTTATACATAAACCCATAACACCCAACATGAGATCCATAATATATGTTTTACATGTTGTATGTTGTATTGAGGGCCACAACATGTGCATTAGTGTAATAATTGAAGTTTGTGATCTCTCCAAGAAACTCAAATATTATAGCTATAGAAGTCATCTAGTGGGGTTGTCATGGATTTCTACGTGGTTGCATGTATAAAGTTTAGACGCTGTGTACAAGCTTATTTGAAAGCATTAAAACCAGTCGTTGGAACTATACAAACACTCTCAATCGAATTACCAATGGTTGCACTAGAAAAAATCTAAAATTTTATTTATTACTCATTTATGGTAATTAATCACAATGTTAAACTATTGTAAATGATTATTTGCGTCGATTGACATGCATTCTCGAACAATTTTGTGTTTAGAGGAACTAGGGAGACTTTTGGTCATTTTGCATGATTATTTCTTATTGAGTATGTAGAGCCTCTATTAGCAGTATGAATTTTAATCTAATTAAACATCTATTTTCTTTACATTCTAGAATGCATAATTTTGTTAATACAAACACAATTGGTGGATTTATTAAATATATGACTTAGTAACATATAAGCATCATGTAACCATAACAACATAGAAGTACTTACAATCACAAGAAAAAGATCTTTTGATGACTGATGAGAATGGTGAAGAAGACCAACCAAAGGAAGCTTTCATCTTCTCCTCAAGTTGATTCCATCTTCATTGCCCAAAGCGGGACCATGTTTTACCTCCCATCCAACTAGGGGTCTAGCAGACTTCCTAGCCCCAAGAGTCATCCACCTAGCCTCTTGGCACTCAGTGCTCGAGACCCCCAGAGAATAGAACAATGATTCACGAGTAAGTTATATATCAATTCTTCGAAGAGTTCTCAAACTTTTTGATCCAGATGGAGATCAATGGCCACCCACCTATTACATTGGCTCAAAACAATTGTCCATTTTGGCAGTTTCCTAGTTATTTTTCTATGGTTTTTCGGGTCCCAAACTTCTGGGGCCATTTTCAGACCCTAAACGACGTTTTTTTGTGATTTAGGGGATCTAATGGTTGTCAACATCATGCATTTATTCCTAGATAAAAGATGTAAATCTCGGATAAACCTTTCCAACACGCTATCGAGTACCCAAACCGAAGATCGTATGCAAAAGTGATGACCCCAGGAAGTAGAATGTTTATCTAACCACCTTGGGACCGCAAACTTTATGACAATTCATCTTCTAGGGTTATGTTTTCGACCTTTAGGGTTCTCGTCCTCATGCTTATTATAAATAGGACCCTTTGGCCTCATTTTGTATTTAGCTTGACACAGATGAGTGTATCCATGGGCTTGGTAGCAGCGTAGTAGATTATGTTATTTCTGATATTTCTTTATACAAGGATATAATAAATTTGGATGTTCTAAATGACCATGAGCCTGATTCAGATGATAAACCTTTAATGGTAACTCTCAACTATGCCATCCATAGAGATCCCATAGAGGATAATCTTTATAACCAAAAGAACTTGATATTTGATAGGAATAAACAAGATCTTTTTATAAATGAGTTAAAAATTAATTTGCTTCCTTTATCAAGTATAGACAACATTGAAGACCTATATTATAATTTTACCACAACCCTCTCTTATTCCATTAACAAGTTCTCAATTGAAGTTTCGAGTAATAAAAGGAATAGAAAAGCCAACCCTTGGTATGATACTAATTGTAAAAATGCGAGGAGAGAGATTAAGGAAGCTCTTCATGAATCTCTTAAAATTAACAAGATAAAAAATTACAAAGCCCTTACTAAAAAGAAAAAAAGGCAGTATATTGACAAAAGGCAAGACAATCTCTTACACCTCTCTAAGACGGCCCCTAAGAAATTCTGGAGGCAGATTCTAACTAGAAAAACTAAAGATAATAATAAAATTTCTCTGCACGACTGGAATTCCTATATTAATAAGCTTTATGACTCCCCGAATGTCATAGACCACTTTAAAACCCTCCTCACAACGGAAGAATTTTTCTCTTTAAAAGACATAGATTTTGGGGTTAAGCGTCTGGCTAATGGAAAAGCTAAGGACATTGAAGGTTACCAGGTAGAAATCTTAAAAATTGGAGGTCTTGTCCTCATCCCTCACATCCACAAGCTTTTTAATCAAGCAGTCAAGCAAGGGTTCCCTAAACCTTGGACTCAGAGCCTCATTATACCTATTTTTAAAAGTGGGGATAAAAATAACCCCTCAAATTATCAAACAATTATGATAAGCCCCCTCTTAGCCAAGTTATATGGTATTATTTTGGAAAAGAAAATCAGCATTTGGCTTGAAAGTGAAGGTAAGTGGGCTAAAGGCCAAGCGGGTTTTAGAAGGCATCACTCAACAACGGACCACCTTATTACGCTTAGGATCATTATGGAGGAGTGCCCCAATGATAAATCCAATCTCTTTTGCTGCTTTGTGGACTTTAGAAAGGCTTTCGATACGGTACCTATAAATAACCTTTGGAATAGGTTAGAAGAGCTTAAGGTTCCTTTCGAGCTGAGATCTGCCACGATAAGGCTCTACGAGAATGTAATTGCCAAGTTTAAAAGCAATGAGGGGTGGTCGAAAGATATTAAGTGTAATATCGGAGTTAAGCAAGGTTTCCCCCTCTCCCCTACCCTTTTTGGCATTTACATTGATAAGTTAGAGGGTTGTTTAGAAGAAGCAGGTTGTGCTGGTACGATCTTAGCTGGAATAGTCATCATCCTTCTTCTTTATGCTGATGATATTGTCCTTATGGCAAGGTGTTCTTTTGATCTTGATAAGCAGCTTCGACTCCTCAAATATTTCTGCTCTAACATGGGTATGACTGTTAACACTGACAAAACAAAAGTTATGATTATCAAATCCAAGAATGATGCATACGCTAATTTTATGTATGACAATAGCAACTTGGAGGAAGTGTCTTCTTACAAGTACCTAGGAATTGATATTCATCATAAGTTCAACTGGAACTATAGCATTAAGTAAAGGATTGATGGAGGGTGCAAAGCTTACTTTGGTCTTGAAAATAACTGTAAAGCTGCAAACCTCATTATGTGGGATAAAAAGAAGCTCCTTTTTGAAACTCTAGTCACTCCTGTCATCTTGTATGGGTGTGAGGTTTGGGGTTGCAGCATATTTAGAGAATCCTGGAGAAAGATCGAGCAAATCCAGAAGCGTTTTATAACTTATAACCTCAAAATAAAAAACAATACACCCTATCATATTCTCCTTATAGAAGTGGGTCTTTCCCCCATCGAGAGCCTAGCTATGACTAGAATCCTATTATACAAGAACAAAATCAATAACATGGGAGACCATAGACTCCCTAAGATAGCTTTAAACTCCAGCCAAAACCACTTAAGGCTGAAGTGTGGGTGGTATAAAGATACCAGGTCTTGGTTAAATCACTGGGAGATCGATGAAAATGTTGCTTTGCAGAATATTAATAACATTAAAAATATTATTTCTTCTAAGTTTAAAGAAAAATTATGATGTGAGAAAGATCTCGAGGCTAAAAGAAAATTAAGATATTATAAGGAGTTCATCAACCCTACTCTAGAATATCAAAAGTATCTCTCTGTTTTGATCAGTACTAAGAAAAAAATTAACATAGCTAAGGTAAGAACAAACTCGCATGAGCTCCATAGTGAAACTGGCCGTTGGATAGTCCCTAAAACACCGTGGGTAGAAAGGATCTACCACCTTTGTGAGAGTAAGAACATTGAAGACGAAAATTACTTCCTCTTAGAGTGCCCTGTGTACACCCACATTAGATCCCAGTTTCATAATCTTTGTTGCAATACCGACTTTCCTAGCCTTTTAGCCTGTCAAAATTATAGTAAGCTCGGGACGCTTCTTTCCAAGCTCTTTGAGCATAGAAATATAACTTTAAAGAAAACTAATTAATTCTCTTCTTTAGATCTGATAGACCAAAGTTTGGTCTCAGGGGACGTTAACCATCATCATCATCATCAGTAGCCACATCTCTTCTCAGAGATAGCTACCAGCATTCTAGCTGTTGTATTTACAGTATGTTTTATTTTCGTCATTTAATAGAATATGCGTTTATTGTATTTTTTTTCATTGCAATAGGTTTATGTTTATGATTCTACATCTATTCTTTCATTCCGTTCTCATGTAAATCCGTATCACTCTTCCAACTCTTCTAAACTTTTTATCCCCAAAATATCTCAAATTCCCCAATCCCTTCCAAAACTCTCACAAAAATATCCTCAAGAAAATACCCCACTTTTCCAACCTCAAGTATCATATTTATAACCCAAAAGTCTTCATCCTTGTCCTTATCCATCAACAAATTCCAATACAATAATATTCTCCCTCAATAAGTTTATTTTCTCAAAAAAATAACAATTTGATTTAAATAAATAAAATATTAATAAACATGGTTGCAAAGTCTCATTTGTCATGCTACTATCTTAAATGCAACTATGACAACACCTTTCTAAAATGTATGCAACCATATCTATTCATTTATTTGCATTATCCTCTCATACATAAGTCAAATAAGATATTTTCATATACTATATTATGTTATGATATATGTCATATTATATGTATATAGTTATGTATATCATTCAATAATCCAATTAGTTTATTTAAATATAAACTATAATGAACAAATCAACAAAATCATGTATATATATAAACACTTATTTAGGCATTCAATAGGTAAGTAATACTAAGATGGTTCACCAACCAAGTTACTAAAAATTAATATAACTGTGCTAACTTTTCAATCAATTAACCAATCATAGTAATGTACTCATGAATTGAAGTATGCGTGGGCAACGCACACATCTTAAGCATGGGTACTAATAATCACTTTTAATTCCTCAATGCATCATTATTATACGCTTGCAAAGAACATACAAAAGACCAACATAATCAATGCATCATTTCTCATTCATTATCATTCATACAAAAGTAACAAGACATAATGAAGCATCAAGCATATAATCATAATGGTTTTTATTAATGAAGAACACCATCAAATCCGTCATTGGCCCCATCAATACTCAAACTACCTAATTGTCACTACTTCCATCTCGTGACCTCACCATCCCATCCTCTGTTGGAATATATTGTGGTGTCGGCTACACCGACCTAACCACATATAGAACCCGTAAGCGGAAGTGTCGAGTCCTACAAAATCGACCAATCTTCCCCAACATGCACCCACTAGTCGTCATCACACGTCTAGGGGAGCGTGCTCATAACATCTCTCCCACGACTTCGGGTTTTGGGGGATAAACGGTGGGAAATGCCTCCACCCCCTGATAGTACTAGGGTCAACACCCTACATCAACTCTACTCCGACATTACTATTCTAATGGGTCTCATCCTTGAAGAACCACTTTGGGCAAGTCGTAGTTCTCATCAAAACTCACACTCACCCACAAGTCATAGAGATATCGATATTCAAAATTAAACAACATGAAAATTTATATAATATCATTATCCTCTTTATGTCCAAGACATCTCGTGCCCCTTTGCACCATAAGAATCATGCTATATCATAGTCAATCAACATGTGGATCAGTTCACCACTCACATAAAGCTCATGTATAAACATACTCAACCATTTCAAGTGTTAATCCATGTAACTAAAACAACATTTAATATAATCAGACTGTATATGTCAGAGTACACCTCAACTGACATTCACACATCAATATCTCATATTCAATTGCATGTTCAAATGACATATCATATTCATCAACATTGATAAAACAAAATGATAAGTTCCATTTACTATCCACATATCTAGGGAGTCCATATGTTCATAAAATAATAGTCTTAATAAATGTGACTTGGTCAACTAGATAATAAGCAATTAAAATGTTGAGTTAATTCATATTAGAGTTTAAATATCAAATGTCAAAATATGAGGCATTACATATACCCACCCTTCAAGAAACTTCATCTTGAAGTTATGGCCATCACAATCTTAAGGGAAAATTTCGATGGAATATATTTATGGCTTCTTGCTAGAAGACCTTATCCTTACTAGTCCCATAGGACTTTCACATGATCATGATGTCATTTCTATATATGTTTACTTCTTTCTCACATGGGATGTGTGTCATATTACATATTACATGTTTTGTATGCAATTGGTATGATTTCATCAAGGTCCTCAAATACATTTTATTCCCAAATACTTAACATATTGACATACATTACAGTTATTTTATATACCATGATTCATAGGAAGACCTGGTCTCCCACTTTACATTTCATTAGGTCAAAAATTTCTCTTTATGACTCATTTATAGGTTCTTATCTCCATTTACTCTTTTCTAACAAACACCACTTACATACATTATTTAATGTAGTCACTTCACAGTTTCCCGGTCGTTGTTAGCAATATCATTTTCTTCTCTAAGTCATAAAGATAAAGATTAAATCCTGATAAGTTAAATATTGAGCATAGTATCATTTCTTTCATAGCCTAGGTAACTCATGCTTCCTATCAACAAAACATCTATAAAACAATCATCTACGCACAAAACACCATGTTGTCACATCTAGTTTATCTAGCACCTCTACGTCAAATAACTTGAGTATAAGGGTCCATTCAAAATCTACATTGCCTCGGGGCTTAAGGTTTTATTTCCTCATAATATACTTTGTGATATTTCATAGTTACATGATTACACATGTATGATTCTTGACATCTCTAGACTCTATATCTTTCTTTGTTAAGCTTTATCACATTCTCGTCTCTTAACGTGCCATTAATCTCAAGGCATTGCTTGAATATGATTATCATAGAAAGTGAATCTCCATCTACTCATAAGTTAGTTAATGCAAGACATGTTTTCCTTTATGATCTCCTCTTCTAAATTTTATTTTTAAAGTAGAACTCATTCGATAGTCCACTATCCATGACCTTATCTTATTATTTCAAGTCTTAATAATTTAAGGTCAATTTATACTTCAATTTTAAATATCACTATATCTTGTTTGGTGTTATATGTTCACCACCCCTCAAGGGATTGTCATATTACAGTTTCCTCCAACTAGGAATATTTACTAAATATTATTAAGTATTGTCAAAGAATATATGTTCCTCTCAGTTTCACAGTTATTACTATTGACCTCATTTACTTATTACCTAATACGATTAGATCCCTCATGATTAATGTGGGTTCTAGGTTCTTCTTTGTGGTACTCAAAGAAGAGCATGCCCCTTGTCATCAAAAGTGTTACATGACACATAAATGTTTAAGAATCAATTTAATTAACTTGAACTACTTTTAATCTTAAACGTTCTCTTTGATATATATATATCTTAACTTCAATTATCTATATCATTCTCAATATACACAAAATGCCTATATCACCCAATCATGTTATTAAACTTGTTTCAAATCAAAAGATACTAAATTTAAAATTTACTTAATATATAAACTATTTCAAAAAAATAAAATAATTCTTACCATGAATTTTAATATATAAATTATTATATAAAAATTTAATATAATATTACCATCATTATTAAGCAAATAAAATTATTTGACAAACAATTTTCTATGCATCATGTCCTCTCACTTTCCATGAAGGTGCTCAGTTTCTAAGATTGTTAAATTAATATTTTGATAGCGAACTTCAAGAATTTGAGGACTTTTCATGAATGAAGTTTAAATTGTCAAATCCAACTTTGAATAGAAGTCGAAGTTTTGACCAATCATCCATTGACATAATTAGTTTTATCTCATCACTTCTATTTCCATTCTCATTTATGCCAAAGATTTTGAAGATGATTCTCTCATATTGGTTTTAGCATGCATTTACTCAAGCCTATTCTCATATTGGTTTTAGCATGCATTTACTCAAGCCTATAAACATAGGAGAGGTAATATACATTTGTCTAGGTGATTTTAATTATATATGACATTTAATTGTTCTAGACCAATATTTTGTTAGTTTCAATATCTAGTATAAATTCTAGGCTCATTCCCACTTTATATCTGCTTTGAAAAATCCATTGAATTTAATAAATTTTAGGTTCTCTCTATATATATGAATTGGTTGTAATTACAACCTATTGATGGAGCACAAGCAACTAGCTACACATATGAATTAGGAAACATATACTTCAATGCCATGAAACACATGTAACATTCATTTACTTCCACAATAAATTTCAATGCAGATTTAATTTACTTCGTTTTTATATGACATGCTGACTTAAATTTCAATGCAGATTTACTCTACTTTATTTTTATTATATGACGTGCTGACTTACTTAATGGTTTTTTTTTTAACAAAAACTATAAAAGGTTTATATAAAACAAGCTGTGCACAGCCATTCATTACAGTAGTGACATAATAAAGTATTCATGCAGATCAAAAATGCTGCACAGAAAGCTTATTCGAGGAGTTTTCCAAAAAACTACACATAAAGTTTGTTCAAAACAACTAATGTCGCGGGTAGTATATACCCTTATAAATTGGTTACATAAAAAAAGACAGTAGAACATTTAACCATAATTAAAGGAAAACAGATTAAGGATTGCCTCTAAAATTCTTGGGATGAACTATAGACTCTTCCTCCATTGGGTGCTCAGCTTCTGCAGTGGCTCCATTCACCCTGCTACCCTGGTTCATGGTTATCAAACACTGGAGATCTTCCTGAATCCTGTCAAATTTTCCCATGATCTCTCTAAGGTTGCTCTCATTATCATCAATCCGAGCGTCGTGGTTGCTGATCTGCAAAGAGGTGTAGCTCACCGTTTCTCCCATGCTCTTAACCTCCCGTGCCATTTCTTTGTTGTCCATTATACCAATTGCAAGCATTTCATATAGACGCCACAGGTTCTTTTTTATATCCATTATTCCTGCACTTTCACCAGCCTGAGACATTCTGTCTACTCCTATAGAGATGTCTATTCGAGCAAAGAGACTGTGTAAGGCACGAACAGAACCAGCAAGGACACAATCCTGGTTCTCGACCGAGAGACCACTGAGAAAAAGAGTGAGAATTAAGAGCTCCTATTGCAGCGAGGAACCTTCGTGCCTTTCTTGGAAAGACAAAGTGCCCCCAGCACCTTCCTGCCACCCCATGCAATGGCAACCCAAGACCGAGCTTCTCCCCAAATTGCCAGAATGCGAGAGAGTTATACTTGAGCCGAGGTTTGGAGACCACAACGCTGAGAGGGATATGCACGAGCAAGTGGAAAAGGCTGTGAGGGAAAGCCTTTCCTTCACAAAGGAGCGAGTGAGGGGGAGTGATTGCCACGGGATACCCTGCAGCCTCCCTTCTCCAACACCTGCAACTACATTCAGCAGAACTCGCGCAGCCTCTTGAGAACCAGAACTGAGAAATGAAATGGAATGGATAGGCATATCATTGCGAGGTGAAGACATAGCATAATGCTCGAAGGGACATTGAGCGTGTGAGGAGGAGAGACATTTAACCCAGGGCCAGTTGGCCATTAAGTCTGCAAAGACCGAGAGAAGGAGGGGGCAGTTGAAAAGCCACGCGGCAGAGGGAGGAGGGAAGGCAAGACAGCGGTTTAAATGGATGGAGCTGACGATAAACAGCGTGGAGTGGAGGCCATCTGTTGGGAGGTGACGCTGGGTGACGGATGGAGGGAAGAGGGGAGGGATAAGGGTAGAAGGATAGGAAAGGAGGATGGGTTTAAAAAATATGGGAAGGAGGGATAATGGAGGAGGGATAAGGAAGGGGGAGAGAATGAAAGAGAAGGAAGTATAAGAGGGGGGCCTTTGAGGATTCTTATGAAATGAGAGAAGGATAAAAAGTTCAATGGGATAAGCCACATAAAATGAAATTGCAAGGGAGATTTCTGACACCACATTAAGGGATGAATTTGAGGATGGGAGGATTTTCGTTCTGACTGAAATGACCTTGTGGGAGAGAGGCTCCCATATTAGCCAGAGTGTCCGCTGCAGAATTATTGTGCTGAAGAATGTGGAGTGTCTTATAGGATTTATACATGAGAAGCTTGGATTTGTCAAACAGGCGGTGACAATTGACTACTCCAGAGGGGTATCCATTGATCAGTTTGGAGATGACATGTTTTGAGTCTCCGAATATCAGAACCCTTCGAAATTTTTTAGAGTGTAGAAGATGAAGGCCCTGAAGAAGTGCCAACCACTCAGCTTCATTGTTGGTTCTATTTCCTAGACCCCATGCGAAGGTTTGTTCTATATGTCCTCCGGGATCCAGGAGGATCCCCCTCGCTCCTACCACCCTTGGGTTGCCTTTCGAGGCACCATCAAAGAAGAAGGCAAAGGAGTTCTTCTCCTTGAGCCAGGATTTAAATTCATTGTTGGGTAAACGTATCTCCCACGGGAAGGATCGACAAGGTTGGGCTGCTCTGTAATTGATGATTTTGTACTGAAGGGAGCTCCTCTCTTTTAGGAAATTTTTGCACCAAGATGAATAAGGTTCAGGAATGGACTCTTGCGAGGGGAAGCTGATGTTATTCGAGGCAAACTTTTCAACTATCATTCCTATAGTTTTAGCGGCTATGCAGGCTGGGACAGCTTTTTGCTCCTTGAAAATGGAGTTATTCCTAGCAAGCCAGAGTTACCAGCAAAGGTTCTTTGGGATAGAGGCCCAGAGACGACTCAGGATTGGTTTCTTACTTAAGGAGCCAGGATAATAATTAGACCAATCTTTGAAGAGTTGAGCTATAGATCCTGGGAGGTTTAGACCAAGAACCGAGGGGAGAACAATCCTGCAGACTAAGAGGGAGATTTTGCATTGAAGGAAGATATGGCTGGTAGTCTCTTCATCTAAGTTGCACAAGGCACACCGAGAGGGTCCAATTATGCCTCTTTTCCTTAAATTTTCAGCTATTAAGAGCTTATTGTGCAGAAGGATCCATGCGAAACTGTTTACCTTGGGTTTACTATCAGGATGCCACACCTTCTTCCATAATTTATCCGCCACAATCGGTTCCATAGTTATTTTTTTGTATCCTTCTTTAACATTGTACTGTCCCGATTTTCCCCATCCAATGCGGTCCTTTGCTGTGTCTCGCGTTGGGGACAGGCCGTGAAGAGAGGAGAGAAGAGAAACTACTTCATTAACTAGGTGAGCTGGAGGAAATAGCTCCTTCCATCCTATCCACTGTCCCTTCGTATCCCATTGAGAAAGATCATAAAGGGTGTTGATCCCCTGCTCACTTGCCCATTCAGCTAGAGGAGCCAGTCCTAGCAACGAGGAGTGAGGGGGCTGTCCTAAGATGTTTCTCTTCCAAACGTTAATCCTTTTCCTGTTCCCTGGGATCCAATAGCAGTCTTCGATGATTGTGTTAAGGGATGCTTTGCATAACTGCCATAGAGTAGTTCCTTTGCCTACCCAAGCACTGTCCAACATTTTTGACCTGGGCCTTCTAATATATTTTTTCCTAATGACTTCCTTCCACCATTTTGTTCTTCCTGTAACCAATCTCCATATCAATTTAGCTCCCATGGCTTTGCTCATTTGTTCAGGATCTCTAATGCCTAGGTCGCCATGGCTTTTAGCTTGCTTGACCGTGTACCACTTTACAAGATGGAACTTCTTAGTATGGACTTTTCCTCCCTGCCATAAGAATTTTCTAATTTCCTTGCAAATGTTGTTAATGACATTCTTGGGAGAAAGAACCATGGAACTTGTATATATGGGATAGGAGGAGAGGATGGACTGAATTAGAACCGTCTTCCCTGCTAGATTTAGCCATTTCCATCCCATGGATTGAGTCTTGGCTTTGATTTTTTGTATGACCGGGGTCCACATTGAGGAGACCAAGAAATTTTTGACAATGGGGATGCCTACATCGGTAAAATGAGTCCAAGTAGGATTGGCTTTGATTTGAAGGATTTGAGATATGTGGCGAAGAGTTGTTATAGGGAAATTCCACCCATATATTTGGCATTTACTCAAGTTTGCTGAGCTTCCAGAGGATTGAAGAAAAAGTTCAAGGGGACTGAGAAAGTTCCTGGCGATTTGAGTGGAGGCTATTCCAAGAAAGATAGTGTCATCCGCAAACAAAGCGTGATTGATTGGAGAGACTCCATTCCTAAAGGAGAGGCCCAGGAGAGATCCTTCAAACTGAAGTCTGAGCAATCTTCTGCTAAGGGAGTCAGCAACCAAAATATAAAGGAAGGGGGACAACGGACATCCTTGCCTTACGCCGCGAGAGGCTTTGAAGAACTCTGAGGGTCTGCCATTAATGAGAGGGGCTATCCAAGGAGAAGTTATGCAGGCTTGAACTTGATTGATGGAAATAGGGGGAAAACCAATCTTTTTAAGAACCAGAATGATAAAGGAGTGTCTCAGTCTATCAAAGGCATTGGCCAGATCCAATTTAATGGCCATTCCAGGTTCACCCCTTTTGGTACTGGAGTGGATCGCCTCCTGGACCAATAGAATGTTATCACTGATTTGCCTACCCGAGATGAAACCACCTTGGTTTGAAGAGATAAGGGATGGAATTATTTGCTTGAGTCTTAAGGACAGCACTTTGGAGAAGATTTTACAAGACGCGTTACATAAGGAGATGGGTCGGAATTTTTTAATGGAAGTGGGGTTATGCTCTTTAGGGATCAGGGCCAGAAAGGTGGAATTGGTGGCTCCTCCCATATTACCTTTTTCCATCCAGGAGATGAGGTGCATCAGGTCTTTCTTAACAAGGGGCCAGAAGGTTCCATAGAAACAAATAGGGAAGCCATCCGGGCCTGGGGCCTTATCCGGGTGGAGGCTCCAAATAGCTTTTTTGACTTCACTTTCTGAGATGGGGGATTCAAGCCTAAGTCTTTCCTCTGGGCTGATGAGGGAGGGAATATCAGAAACCATTTCTTCCATGAAGCATTGAGGAACTTTCTCCTTGTCATTATACAAATGTTCAAAAAAAGTTCTTACCTCAATGTTGATAGCCGCTTTCCCTTGGATAACTGTACCATCCTCAGTTTTGAGTTCTCTCATAGTATTCCATCGTTGTCTCTCCCTGCATTGATTTTGAAAAAACTTCGCGTTCTGATCTCCCCCTTTGAGCCATAAGATGCGTGAGCAGAGCCTCCATCCCTCCTCTTCTTGTCTTAAGATTTTTTGCAGGTTTGTTTCCAGTTCTATTTCCTTGATGAGATGCTCCTTGGTGATCGTATTTACTTCCATTTCTACTTGAAGGGTTTCCATATCCTTGATGATTTTTTCCTTTTGCTTTGTAGGTTCTTGAAATTGATTTTTTACCCATGATTTGAGAGCTGCTTTGACCCTTTTCAACTTCTGCTCCCAGAAGAAAGCTGGGGATCCTGGAATGTAGCAATGCCAAGCACTAGAAATGATATCTTTAACTCCTTCCATTTCCAGCCAAATCCGATTGAACCTGAATAGAAGGGGTCCCAGATTTTCTGTCGGAGGAAAAAAAAGGCATATAGGCTTGTGATCCGAGACAGCAGAGCACAAAATTTTGGTTTCTGGATAAGAATTGAGAAGATGGGTGCTGACCAGAAAGCGGTCCAGTCTGGCTGCAATATGGCCAGGTCCAATTCTTTTATTACTCCATGTGAAGATGCCATTTTTAGGTTTGATATCTGTAAGGCCCCATTGAGAGATGAGATCTTCCAGCCTTTCCCCAAATGGGTCTCTTACCTTTGTTCCACCTCTACGCTCATCTGTTGATATAGTAACATTAAAATCCCCTGCAATAAAACAGGGTAGAAGATTTTTACCTTCGCATTGCTCCTCTAGCGAGGTCCAAAAGCAGTCCTTCTGCACGTTCATGGTTGGGCCATATACATTCCCAATCCAAAAAATTTCTTTGCTTTCTTTGTTCTCAAGTTTTATGAGAAGCCAATTTCTGTTTTCTATGGCGGATATCATTCCATACTTATCAGAGTTCCACCAGTATAGAAGTCCTCCAGAGGCTCCATTTGCATTAGTGGCTAGGCCTGTCCCTTTTGGCCAAAAACTTTTAATGGTTGCAACGCTATCTTCAGCTGGTTTTTTTGTCTCCTGGATGAGAAGAATTGAGGCAGATTCCATTGATTTAAATCTCTTAATAACTTCTAAATTCTGCATACCTCCCAAGCCTCTGCAATTCCAGGAGACTACTTTCATTATTTTCTGAGTTGTTTAAGGGCCTTGTCTTTCTCCTTTTTTTCCTCTTCAGCACTAAGTAAGTATTTTCTTGCCTGCGAATTTTTGACTAGAAAGTCTAAACTAGACTGCTTTCCTGCTACCTTTTCCCTTGCTTCCTCCTGCTCTCTAATGGCTTTGTTGGATTTTCTTCCTTTTCTGGAGAGCGGTTCTTGCTCTTCTACAGAAGTGTCTATTATTTCTTTCGAGCTTGCTTTTTCCCTTGATCTTGTAACAGATCCTTCATAGTTTGACGCAGGATCTTTCCTTTCCTTAGAGTGCCCATAAACCTCTTCCTGAACTTCCTTTTCCTGATGCTGCAGGACTGATACCATGGGTTCATTGTCCTGCTGTTGAGCCATTTCAGGGATTGCTTCTTGATTTTCTTCTTCTTGTGTCTCAACTTCTAGAGCCTCGAACCTGTTTCTAGGGGTGCTCTTTGACAAGATGTTTTGCTGCTTTGGAGGCTTGGCGGTCTTCTTCCCACTTGCAACGTTCCATCCCTCGCTTGGTGGGCTGTTCGAGATGGGTTTCTCAGGTTTTTTCGGGCATGATTTAGCAAAGTGGCCATATTCATGGCAGTATTTGCATTTGAAGGGGATTTGCTCATAGTCCATTGTTTGCAGGTGATTCCAACCGTCAATGGAGAGATTGATGGACTCTGGCAGGCCTTTCTCAAGGTCAAATTCAACGTAGATTCGGGTGCAGGAGAACATTGGGGCTTTTGGTTCAGACTTGTCTACATACTTCCCTAGAGTATTCCCTATTGCTCGGAAGTCCTCATCATTCCAGCAATGAAGAGGAAGATGGGGGAGTTTAACCCAGACAAGAACTGCTTTTGGGATATCTTTTTCTGAGTTGAATGACAGGTCCCATTTGTTCAGGTACATGCCTCTTGGGTCCATGAAGTAAGGCCCATTCCTGAAGATCAAATCGCAGTCCTCCTTCTTTTCGAAAATGAAAGAAAAGTATCCTTTTCCATAAAAGATCTACTGAACTTCCCCCTAGATTAGGGTTCTCCAGTTTTTGTTCAGCCAAACCTCCACTGAACGCGGGGATGGCCAGAGGCCAGTGAATAGTCCAATAAGTCCTTTCTAAAAGAGGGTAACTTCTTTTCTCTTCGAATCAATAGAGCAAAGCTTCACTTCCGGAACATCGGATCGCTTGACAAATCATGAAGATGGGGCCGCGGCTGCCTGAGCGAGAGGAAGAGAGGCCACGATGTGCTGGAAACGGTCCTTGACGGACGCTGGGTCGGGCGGATCCATGGGCAGGGCCACCAACCAGCGGTGGAAGCCCTTGATGCTAGGGTTTCATGGATCGAATGGGCACTCAACTTGGATCAGATCAGTCGCATAGTCAATTATGACCAAATTTCATTGAAAAAAATTGACTTACTTAATGGTTATTATGTGACACTCTCCAAAACAATAAATTGTCTTCAACACGACTCAATGTACGAAATATTTCCCTACATATTTTTAATTAAACTTTTTTTTAGGTTTAAGTAGCTTAGGCAGTGAGCTGACATTTTAGTTCTAAGGAATGGCGTTGACACTCCCTCACCATGCAATATTCTTTGGCCTATGTGGTTTTCCACATGGGTGGTGGGAGGGCGCACTCTTTAACCCCCTTTATGGAATATAGCCCTTGCATTTACCCACCTTCAACACTTTTCAATTCCATTTAAACAACATTTAAGCCAAAGAATTATAAATAAATAACCTTAAGTTGACTCGGAAATTAAAATTAGTGAACATGGTATATGGGATGGGAAATATAGCTTTTTTAACATGGCATATGGTATGGGGTAATAAATATGAAAGCAATAAGTGGTTTATATTTATATTAGAGGGATGAATAGTATAATTGGCCATTTTTTTTTGATGTTATCTTTATTGCTACATGTTTATGGCGTATAATTTAGTTGGGTTTATTCTCAGTTGGATTGATTAGTCAATATTGATTGTTACTCAAGTATAGCTCGCAGTCAAATAAATATAGTGGATGTAAGGCCAATGTCGATCCTCCCTTAATGCTTATCTCCTCATGGCATGGGCTACCCAGGGTCGGTTATTAGTGCCCAATAAATTGCCAGCTGCATTGAGTTAATGCTTTGTGTGTATGAGAATGGCTCTTATCTGCCCTTGGTAAATTGCAGTCAAACTGTTAGGGTTTTATTACACCTTACCGAGTTTTACCTATAGTAGCTATTAAGGGATAGTAAATTATGTCATAGCACCGCCCATACCTGTCATGTTGTACATCAACT